>JAAWXA010000019.1:13813629-14226705 GCA_038090715.1 Florisuga fusca
AGCCCCAATATGTTAATATTCATGACCTTATTCATGACCTTATTATGCAATGGGTCGCATTGCCACCAATTAGGGTCTAGGTACCCTGACAGAGGAGGTGTAGAAGAGTAGAAGAGTCATGACCCATCGCTTATATACCAGGCAACTTACAGCCGTCCTGTGGGGCACAGGGGCTGCCCGTGCCCTCATCCCCCTCCCAGTGCTGGGGTAAAGCAGGGGGGCAGCTAAGGGGACCAAAGGAAAGCCACTTCCGCGCCCCTCCGTGCCGTCCCCCGCCCGCAGCATCTCCTTTGAACCAGCCCCGGAGGAGCCTGTCCCTGGTCCGGCCGGCAGCAGGGGAGGTGGAGAAGGGATGCCTGCTCTTGGCAAGCAGCCTTCGGCTTTGGCCAAAGCCTGCCCTCCTCTCCCCGGAGCTCTGGCAGCGTCCCGTACCGCTCCTCCCCGGGCAGCCCCCAGCGAGGGAACCTTCGGCACGACGGGAGCAACGAGGACGCTCTCTGAAAGGCGGATTCCCAGCGAGGGGACCCGGCTGCCTTCATGCCGAGGAAGGACGAGCAATGCCCCCACCTCCCCCCAGTCCCGGCCGGACTCCCCTGCGCTCCGCCGGGGCTCCGACTCACCCACTGCCCGGCCCCAAGGCTCTGAAGTCACGATCATGGGGGAGAGAGCGGCCCTGAGCCGGGACCCTTGAGGCACAGGATGGGGGGCAGGTGGGCACACGCACCCCCTCGCCCATGGAGCCATATGGGAGCTCCAGAGCCGGCTTTCCACTGGGCCCCCGCCCGTGGTGCTTCGTTACGGTCCCGGCAAGAGAGTGCCACAGAAGTGGCACTGGGACCACGAGAAGTGCCACAGAAATGCCATCTGTCAGAGCCGAGGCTGTAAGGGAAGGGGATTAAGCAGGGTTGTCTTACGTCCCTCCAGAGGCTGGGATTCCCGGGCTGTGCGGCATCGAGCAGCTCCTATGTCGGGGTGCAGCAGGCTGAGCAGGTCCCGTCCGTGGAAAGGTTACCCAGCACGGTGCTCTTTGAGCTTTTATAGGATTTTCCGCCGAGCAAACATCTCTATTAATCATTTTTACTGTCAAACAATAAGGATGTTCACATGGGAACTCGCTGAAGCACTGTTAGATAAAGGCAAGGCCACGCAGGTGGTGCAGTCGCCCGTGGGAGCTGATGGCAGGGTCCTTGACTGCAATTATCTGGGAAAGTTTGTCCTGTGGCCAGGGGATGTGTGCAGCAAGGCACGGCCTGAAGGTCAGGCTGTACCTGCACCCACCATGCCAGGGTAATGGCTCGGTGGGTTGCTGCCTCCTCCTCGTACAAGCGGTCTGCAGGAGAGCATCGCTAGACTGCTTGAAAATAACTCCATAATACGCTTACAAGTTCTGTTGCCATTTCAGTGAGTTCAAACACAGCACGTGCTTTAACCAATTTGGATGTGTTCTGAAACAAGATATGCACAGATCTGTGTTTTCTTTTTTTTTTTTTTTTGAAGAAAAGTCAGTGTGCCAAGCATTGTAATTTTGACACATTGGCTTGAAAATAATTTAACGGATAATTAAATACCAGCTAAATTAATGTTTTGTGTTGTCATAATATTGTTGTTAGTTGAAACTGCAGTAATGAGCAAAAACATTCAGTAACTTGCCAGTGAAAACATGTTGACCAGGTTCTGCTTTCATTTCAGCTAATATGAGTAAACGTTATTACCAGAGATCGGTAAGAGGCCTATTCTGGTATGGCTGTTACCGTAAACAGTAATCCTTATATTTGCCTTTGTTAGATGAAAGCAGAACAGATGCGGCCTCTAAAAAGTGCTTCATTCATTAATAGTCCCATCCAGGCTAATATGACCTGCCAGGAGATGGCCCAGGGTCCCTGGCATCAGCTGCAGTGTGGGAGGGGGATGTGCAGCTCAGCTCTGTGTGTCTGATTCCGGACGGCTGCGTGCTGCACGGTGTGTGCAGGGCTCAAAGGAGACCCAAGGGGTGGGATTCTTCTGTCAAGCTGTAGGCTCGGGAGAGGTGCCAGGCAAGGGGTAAAGGGATGGCTGGTCACTAACTCATATTGCAGAGGAAATTCTCTTAAAGTATTTGTTATGGAAGGAGCTCTGACTCCAGGCTCGTTTCATTGACTTGCTTAGCTCAGGGGGTAACTAGACTGAGTCAGTGAGCTGGAGATGCATTGATCATCTGTGCTACACTGTGTACAAAGTTCCTGAGAGCCGAAGAAAACAGTAAAAATAAGCGTGACTGCAAAGTGTTGAAGCTTCAGTGAGGGGCATGAGATGATGAGAGAGCAGGAGTCACTTTTCATGAGTCTTGATGTGGCTGAGAAAATGTGATTCTGATGGTCTGGTCATTTCACAGTCAGAAAATGCTTCAATTAGCCATAACACTCTGCGATTGAGAGAGGAGAGAAGTAATGCTCTGTATATTCCTGGGCAGGCAGTATGAAGCCCTTTTAATGAATTGTTTATTTATGAGGCACTTGTATGTGATTAGCTAATTTGGAGGAACACCATGCAAATTGTTCTACTATTTTCAATGCTTTTTCTTGCAAGGGGACAATGTACTTATTTTGAACTTCCTGGTGAGAAGGAGATGCTAATCTGCACGGGAAATATGTTACCTCATTAATAGTATGATGTGTTTGGGGATTGATGTATTTGCCAAGTAAAATATTAATGTAGCACCCTATGTGTGACCAGGTTATTATTTCATTGGCTTGTGTTAAGTGCTAGCTTTTAAAAAATGAAGTCTTGGCAGCTTGCCATTTCTTTAGGATTGACTGGACAACAGCGAATACTTCAGCAAACTCTGGACTTATAGACATGTGAGAAAAGGTATATGAAGGGTATAATTGGGCCTACTGATTGCTGAAGGAAGTGAATGTACTTTCTTATGGTCTATCAAACATTCTGGAACTTTGCAACTTGTTTAATGAAAATTTGTTAGTCTTGATGCTCATCTTGATGCTTGATGATCTATCATCCTTACTTTTATTACCTTTTCTTGTGATATGACACAATGATTAAATTTTTGTCTATCACAGTCTCTGGGTTGCCTGATTCAAAGGAATTCATGAGCTCTGGGACAGTTTGTAAATTTTGACAACAGAGGCTGGCATCACCTAATGTCTGTTGCTGCTTAATGAGGATGAAGAAGAGTTGCAAGTGGTGTGTGAACCAGGAGTAACATTTGAGGACTACCTGAGTTCTGTAGCATAGGTCTGCAGTGTGTCCAACAAGGGTGGGCACAGGCACAGCAGCAGCGTGGTGTGGGCAAGGCTGGAGGCTCTGTTGTCCTGAGAGCAGGGTCCCTCGCCTGGTGTTCAATAAGCTGAGCCACACACACAAAAGTCAAGATATTTGCTTTATTTTCCAGTTCTGCACAGAAAAGGGAGCTAGGTGGTGTTCCACAAAGCTTGCTCAGCTTCCTGAAACTCTTGTTCACAAAAGTAAGTAAAATTGCTTTAATTATATTCCATCAGTCATGTACCTGACTGGTTAACTAGTTCTTTGCTTTCATTTAAAGTGACCTTTTGAGCATGTGTGGTTAAATTGTTAAGTGCTCAAAAGGTAGCTTTTTTTTGTTAGTAAGGGCCCCTCTGGCTTATGGGTGAGTAATTTAGTATGCTAAGAATACACTAATATGTTAGTAGTATGTTTATAGGTAAATCAGATTAGTCAGTGTTTTCTACCTAGTGCTCAAGGCTATAACCCAAGATAAGGTGTGGGGAGTACATCCTCATCCTTTTTATCTGTCTTGCAGGCCTGTTTCTCAAGGACAGGTTGTTGACTACTAGAGACCTGTTTCTTTTCTAATTCTCACCATCTTAGTGTTATGTAAACTCTGTTTTTCTGCGTGTGTGAGTCTCTTATGTGATACCCCACCCAGATTTTTACTTGTTTCAATTAATAGCTGACATCAGGCCCCAGCCAGAGGTGAGATGGGATGGGGCATTGTGATCCTTGGGGCATTAAGGTCTCTGGGCACCCTCTCCATCCCTCAGGGTGTGCTGGGTCAGAGCCAGGGAGCCAGGCCAAAGTCCCAAAGCCAGGCAGGGGGAGGAAACAGAGCCTCTCCTGAGGAACCCCTGAGGGGTCCATGGACAGGAAAGCTGATCAAGGAGCCTGGAGTCCCTGGAAGTTGGGTCTGGGGTCCTTGGGCACAGCCTGAGGGCTGGGTGTTCAGCTCCAGCAGCTGGAGTGACCCATGAGGGAGGTGTGGGAGCAGGGCTGCCTCTGGCTGTGGAAGAAGCCTGGAGTTAGGGGGACCTACAGAGAGGCTGTGTGTCAGGCACCCCTCACCCCCATGGGGCTGAACACAGAGGGGAGGTTCTGGTCAGCACACCTGGGTTTGGCATGTGATGTAAACACTTTGAAAATATGAAATATGTCTCTCAAATCAGTATTTTTTCTGGTCTTTTAAAAATCTATCGAACATATTGACAATTAACAGATTTTTACCCCAAACTTAACTAGCTTCTGTTTTGTATCATGACTGACAGGCACCTAAAGATAACACTGCTACTCAGGTCACCTCCTGGTACGCTATTAAGACAAAAACAATAAATTTAGAAAGGTAACAAGGACTGAAAGATTACAATAATTAAAAGAGAAGTTCTTGGGATGGCAAATCTGTGTGCCATCTTTGGCAAGTCTGTGTGCCAGTGATTTGCGAAAAGACAGAACCCCTTTTTGCTGTGTAAAAACTCAAAGAGAAAAGGAGAAGATGCTGGCTCTCTCTTACCCCCCCATTCTCTCTCCACTTCAGCTTCAGCTATGGGAGAGCATCAGCAGAGGGAAACGTGGGGAACATCAGCCAAGCAGGAACAGCAGGAACTCTCCCCCCCACAACTCCAGCCAGAGGCCAGGGCCAGCAGGTGGTGATAAAACTTAATTGCTCTCTTGTTTTTTCTTTCCTTTTCTTAACAACTCTCTCCCCAGAGTGGCTAGTTCATGTAAAATCTCTCCTCTTGTAAACTTGTTCTTTCCTTTTAAAGGTGGTGTTATTGTCTCCTTTCCCTGAAATAAATCCTTCTAATTTGCTTAAATCATAAAGCCTATTATTTTTGTAAATTCGTGTGATGTCTATGAGTAGTGGCTGATTTTTCCTCACAATCAAAATATGAAATAATAGCTCGGACTGTAACATCTTTAATTGGCATCACGGACAGGATAACTGAGGAAAGTATCAGAGCCTGCTCTTAGTCCAGCACCTGAATTGCGAAAATATTAAAGAAATTTAATTTTTTTAAATTCAAATTACTTTGAAAACAAAAATAAAACCAAATGGATTCTAAAGCTGGTTTTGCCAGTACCAGTAGTGTTCAAGACCAAACTCTTTCCTTCTATAAGGAGGAAGAATTTCGTGAATATGCTCTGGTTTGTCCCTTCTGGGAGCACCTAACAACTCATTAATATACCCCAAAGGAAACTCTTTATGATCTGATTTACCAAAATTATAAAAAGGGAGACTTTGCCACCATCTCTAGATCTTTAAAAACTTCAGACAATCGTTCCTCTCTTGACAAAGAATCCAAAAAACAAGTGACATCTAAGTCTGAATATACAACAGATGAGGGGCATGCATTTTGCATCCAAAAAGGGGAGAAGCCACCCATCTATTTTAAAAACAAAGCCGCAACCAAAAGATGCCAACACCCAGACACACCCAGTGAATCCCACTGGAGACATAATTACAGGGGAGGCCCAAAACCCATGGGGAGACAGGTATGTGTGCACCAAAACCCTGACAGAACTTCAGCAGGGCTTCCAGGCAGAGGACATTGGGGATTCGAGGTGAAGCCAATGAGCAGAATTAAAGCCTGCTGGTGCCTGACAGAATTTTTTTTTCAGCACTTTTTCGTCTATTTCCAGCTCTTCACACCTCTTATCTATCTCCTGGTCCTCTGGTCATCCTTATTGTGTAGAAGTTAATTTGCTTCTGGGCTGCCTTCTGGAGTTAGGCAACAAGTTCCTGCTGAGAACAAACCCAGGTGCAATGCTGCAGGTAGTTTGCTGCAGGGACTGCTGCCAAAAGATGTTGCAAGAGAACCTCCAAATGGTTTTCTGCCTTCTCTACTAGCATCAACTGTTAATTTAGATGGAGACAGAAATGCCCCTTTTCTCTCTTTCTGTGCATCAAGATTTTTACCCTCTGCTGTTTGGAAGAAATAATAAATAACATGTAAGTTAATTTTGTGGCTAATAGGAAACAAGTTGTTTCAAACTTTTTATGTGTGTAGATGAGTTTTAGCTATTCATCCTAGCAATATCTCCCCAATAGGTGCTAGCAATGGCCCTCTGTTGTTGTGGCCAGGCAGCTTAGCAAATCCAGAGATATATATAAGATGTTCACGGGTGATTTAGTTATGTATATATAATTCTCCCCAGGCTATCATAAAGGTTTAATCTTTAATTTTTTTGAGGTTTTGTTGTATTTTCTGGTTTGTCATGGCAACACAAGGTAAAGGAAAAAAGAAAATCTATCTATGCTGTGTGTTAACTGTGCTTAAGGATAGTTAAAAACAACCAGGTTTTGAGTCTCTCTTTCCAAGCCTCAGGTGCTGAAAGTGGTTCTGACTGTAATAAGTTTTGATAGGTAAAACAAATAACATTCGGTCATGTTGAGCTTCATAGGTCCCTTAATGTAGTCTTGTCATGGAGTTAAACTTGGTTGCTGATAAATGAAACCATCAGAACCAATACAGAAACTTCTTTTGTGAACTTCTTTGTACTTCTGTTATTTCTGCAGGGGCTTAGGATGAACAACTGTAGCGCATATTACACATTAGATTTATTTTTGCTTTGCTGTCACTGATGCTGTGTCATTAAGGATTTAATTCAGTGCCTGATTTTTATGTAGTATTTGAAAACTGAAGTTTGTTACATAACATGGCTTCTTACTACAACATAGAGCACCATCCTCTGTGGTGGTATCTGTAATGTATGTTTAAGTCAGATAAATACAGGTAATTCGATACATGGATACTTATAAAACTCTGACTGTAGTTCTTCCATAAGTTTTAAAAGATACCATGCAACAGAAATGTAATTCAGTGTACTTCCTGCATAAGAGCAGTCATACAGGTTTGGATCAAAGACTTTTTCAGACTGTTGATATCTAGTCTCTTGTCAACTTAAAGACAGGACATAGAGTGACCTTCTCCTGCAGTATTCTTCCAGGCTCTCACAGACTTTGGTTGAAAAACTTCCAGAGTAAGAGGCTGCAGTCTAAATTGGGGTATTTAATAGAATCATGAGTATTAAATAGATTTACCTGAAATGCATTTACTCAAACCATTTATAGTTCTGGCTTTTACAGTGTTCTGTGTCAGTTATTTCTATGGTGTGCTGAGCCACTTTCATCTCAGAATGTGCTGTATGTTTCACAAGCAGTGCCAAAAAGTCATACTATGATTTGTAGTTCTGGAAATGGAGCTTGATATTCAAATTAAGGAAGGGAACAAAGACAATATCCTCTTATTTTCTGTGTGGCTTTCTTTACATCTATATAGAAGGAGTAAGCCCATCTTAACTTACTGTGACTGAGGACTTCATCAAATCCATAACACACACTTCTGGCTGTTTTCAGAGATGATAGAAATACTCTGTAGTGACTGTAGTTTTCTTGCAGGATCATCATAGTCCACATTCTTCTTTACTTTATGGGGTCACCTCCTGAATTCCACAAAATAAAATTATTACTGGAATATTACCAAGTTTTGCATAGTCTGATAGCTCTGCATGTCTTTATCAAACATATCTGTTTGCCAACACGCGTCTTTGGATAAATACAAAGCTTGCACCTGAAAAAACATCACTGGCTGGTGCGAAATTCAAACCAGATTGCATGAATGTTGCTAGGAAAAGGAAAGTGCTGTTATGCTCCTGAGTAGATACATAGGACTATACTTTAATATAAAAACACTTAACTGGCATTTGTTCTTCATACCTGAAGGCTGATCTTTCTCCTCTGACCATGATTTTCTACATCAATAACAGTGTAAATACTGAGCAATGGAGAAGTATTCCAACATAGTAAATGAGAATTCTGCAAGTGTCATGTGCAGCTCAAATCTCATTCTTAAAGGAAAACAGAATAGCTACAGAATTTACCACTCATTAAAATAAATAAAGTGCATAATGACTGCATGCAGACCCAGAAATGACTCAGCAGACATACCAATCGAGAGAGTTTTGCAGATGGAGGTAAATTCTGGTGCAGCTTTTGCTTCTTCAGAATAGTAGGCTTAGGAAATCTAGTGGCTTAACTATTAGTGATAGGAAATATCTGGTGGCTTACTTGGTTTTGGATGGGCTGTAAATTATTTGCGGCATCTTTGTCTTTAGCATAGAGATATCCCAATAGACAAATTGTGTACTTTCACACACAAAGTGAAAAAACAAACAAACCAACCCTACACCATCTTAAGGGTATTGTTTTTTAACATGTTTTAGTAAGTCTGACAAATCAGAATTCCAACAGCAAAAGGAAAGGAAAAGGAAGCTGAAAGGAAAACTATAATTACCAACTTCATAAAAATGTTTAGAAATAACAGTTTATTTATTTACTAAAATGAGGCTGGTTTAGAACTTTGTACCTTAGAGGTGTCTGAGACTAGTGAGCATTTTGCTCAGCATGTCTAGTATGTTGTCTTTCTAGTAGTCTGATATTTCTTCAAACTCTGAGATTGCTGAAAAGTTAGACCTTAATGGCCTGATTCTTCTTCCCTTGCACTTGCTAGTTATTATGTTTTTGTGGGAATGACTTATTAATTCCAGTAGAAATAATGGTAGAGGAATGGTGATCATAATAATGACATGTCCAGGACTGAATATCGCCTGTTGTCTCAGGCAAGTCTGATACAAAGGAAAGTGATAGGTGTTTCTTTGGTGTCTGTTAGTAGGAAGACTGCTTTAGAGGTCTGTCATCTTAGGTGAGGTCTGCTTAGACTGAGCTGTGAATAACATTGAATTGGAGGAAAAATTAATGCAGAAAATTTATTAGAAAGCTCTGCAATAATCACCATACTAAGCAATATTTAATTTTCTGAGCAGGTATAGCCAGTATAGGAATAGTCATCAAAAAATTAACAGTGATACCCAAAGAGAAGCATACTTCTTGTCTTCTGACTATTACTTTCCAACTGCAAAACTTTCTACCCTTATTCTTTTTTTTTTTTTCTTTTCTTTTCTTTTTTTTTCTTCCCTAAGATTAGAATTATGAATCATTTGCAGAGGGAGAAACTCTTCTGCAATGTTTTTCATTAGTCCCTTTTGATGATTCATTTTAGCACAGATGCTGTAATATAGCTGCTGGTACATCAGAAACTCAACTTGATTGTGAGTTTTAGGAACATGATTTTTTTTTCCTAATAGCAGGAAGCTATCAGAATTTGTTTCTCCTTTGTCTTATAATTTCTCTGAAAAGGTCAGCATGGCCCTATCTTCTTTTGCAGAATTCCTAAAATTATAGATACATTGGTTAAGGTATAGCAGAATAACCATGACCTTAACAATCAGCTTAGAGGGATAAGAAAATGTGGCCTTATATAAGTATGAATAATAAGAATGCTATCTTTGAAAATCCACATGTGGAAACCATCTTTCAAGTTAGAGCTGTTTTCTTCTATTTGTTTTTAACGGTTTTGGAAAATATTCTTAAGTAAATACAGAATCCCTGTGAATGTACTGGTGAAAAAAACAAGGACTGAGCCAGGAGTGTAAATCAGCACAGTTCTTTTGGCTGCAAGCCATCTTAGTTTACAAAGTCAAGGAGCAGATTTCTTGTTTAAAATGGCCTGTAATTTTCTTTAAAAAACTGAAAGAAACTAAATAACTCATCTTTTGCAGCCTCATTCTGAGAATGTTTAACTTATTTAGGTACCAGCACCTTTTGCATTTACCACAAATAAAGCAGTGCGAACTGTCCTTTGATCTTTTCTCATCCATAAACAAACCTTTCTCTTTAAAAGTCTTTCTACAAATAATTATGCTATTTCATTTAATCCAGTATTTCCTCTTGGAGGGTTGCTATGTTGACATGGCAAACAACGTCCTTTTTAGTTTAGACAATAAGGGAATTGTGTGCTTTAAATCAAGAGAAAGACTGTTGCTGTCTTTGTTGGATAACCTAAGGACTTTGTCAATAAGCTGACAAATTTTTCTGAGAATTAATCACATTTTTTAAAAGCTATGCCCCATTATATGAATATATTCAATCTATGTCAATTTAGAAATGTGGTTTACCACAACACACATTCATAGAAATACTTTTAAAAATAATTTGTCTTAAAAAATAAGCTGTATACCCAGATAATACTGCTGATGAATGAAAGATATTAGTATCAGTTCTGAACATCTGAAGAATATTGTGAAAAAAACATATAAAGCCAATTATTGTTTATTTTGGCTTATATGGACTTGAGGGTTACAATTCCAGGTGTATCTCTGGTGAAGAGAGGCTGCTCAAAGATAATTGTTGATCAAATGAACAGTAAAATAAATTCAGTGATGAAAAATAGTTTCTCATGGCATGAATCCTGCTCAAAACCTCAGGCAGGAGAAAGTATTTTTAGCTTTAAGTAACACTGGACTGTCAGAATGACAGTTTGCACCATTGTTAATGCATCATGCATCTCATTTTCTTCAGCAAAATTTCCTTAATATTTTTTTTAAATTTTTATTCACGTTCTGATCTTGTGGATCTAAAAGCCCTCAGCCCTAACTTTTAAAGAAGCCCTGTAAAGTTCATACCAATAGCAATCACATAGAGGGAAATCCTTAGCGGGGGCAACGTTCAACTGGACCTCATGATGTTCAAGTGTGGTTAATAAGAGGGCGGGTATGTATTTATGTGAACATTACACATGTTGGTTACTCATAACTGGAGAAAACTGGAGAAATAAGAGTATAAACCTGACTGTTAAAATAATTTCCGAAGAATGATAGAATCATTAAGTCACTTTGGTTGGAAAAGACCTTTAAGATCATGAAGTCCAATTGTTAATCTAGCACTACCAAGCCCACCACTAGGCCACGTCCCCTAAGTGCCACATCTACGTGTCTTTTAAATACCTTCAAGGATGGTGACTCAACTACTTCCCTGGGCAGCCTGTTCCAGTGCCTGACAAACCTTTTGGTGAAGAAGTTTTTCCTAATATTCAATTTAAACCACCCCTGGTGCAGCTTGAGGCCATTTCCTCTTCTCCTACTGCTAGTTCTTGGGAGAAGAGACTGACATCCATACAGATAGGAAGAAAGCTCAGAGGTTCAGCTTACCCCTTTAACTATTTTAAGTACAAATGGGGAGGAATGAGGTTTTGCCTTCCATGAACTGGGACTTAGCTTTTGCTAGTTGATCCTGTTATAGGGCTAGCTAATGCTGATGGTACTATTGCTAGAATTGTTTGGAAGTTGTATTAACATTTGCTGCATGGCTGTTCAGTTCCAGAATTTTGTTCTGATTAATATTTTCTTGCCTTTCCCAGCAAATTCACTCAGTTAATGAGCTTAAGAAACAACTTTAGAAGAGTTCTCAATCTTTGCATGTCTATATGAGTCTGTAAGCACGTGTGACTATGGAGTAAGCACATTCTTGGGTGAATCATCAAAAAGTATAAAACATACCTTGCTTGAATGAAATATATTACGTATTAAAAAATTAAGTAATATATAATCAATATTACACTGCCAGCTATCATGTATCTCACCTGACACAGAAGGGTTTTGAGTGTTGGGTGTCAATTTTTGGTCTCAATAATATTTAATTAAGTTCTTGGTGGGCTGACTAGTTTTTTATTCTCTTTTTTTAGCAGGTGATGCAAAAGTTTGTTCAAGGTTGGAGCCAATTTGTGAGCAGGATGGAAATTCCTGCCCAGTAATAAATTCTAGGCTGGTCTAAAGGAAAAGTTTTGGTATTTGTAAACTTCCCCACTTTCTTCTGGAGGAGAGAGTAGCGGAGATGATTTTGATGTCGTTCTGAGGGATTGTGCTATTATTCCCACCTTGTCCTAAAAAGCCTTCAGGCTCGAAAGGGTGTGGAAGATAAAAATTAACAGTTGTTCTGTACACCTTATGTCTTACTTGGGTAAAAAAATATCACTGAGGGTACAGCTGTAGTTGAGGCAGAACAGAATGCAGAATGAGTAGGGGAGAAACACACTTCTGATCAGTGAAGTATGGAAGCACATGTTGATTTGACAACGTGGGCAATTGTATTCTGTTCTGCAGGGCTCTCTCTGATTGGTTTGAATTAAATTATTGTTTTTATTTTTTTTTTTTCCAGGGAGGTGGGGGCCTTTAAAGTTAAAGTTGTTCTTGTGTCCTGTTTTAAAGAGGGTAGATTCATTATTTCTCATGTGATATGCGAGCTTTAACAAATGACCCATTTTTAAGAGGTGCTCGGCACTCAGCTTTTGTGAATTTCAGTTCTGACTTCAGTGGTATCCACAATTTTTCAGCTCAGTTTGTCCTTCTATCAGGAAGCAAGCCAATTAGGCTTTGTCAATTCTTGCTTTTTCATTGAGTGTGCCAGTAAAGCTGTTGTGAGCACTGGCACTTCAGCTGTGGGTAGTTAATATAACTGCCAAGTAATTAAAAGTGCAGTCTCAGTGTCTGTGTTTTGGAGCCAGGGAAATTTCATTTTAAATTATTGGTCACAGTGACCATGGGCTGTTATTATGTTTTATGGTAAGATTTGGAACATGTCCCTTTTAGAGAGAATAGAAGTTCAACATGTCCTATGAATGTGTGAAGTTCATATGCAACTGAGAAACCTAAGGTCCATTAAGCATTGAAATAGCTTTGAGGAAGTTTATTACTTGGGTATGGTTGCAATTATGTCAAAATTTAATTTACAAATTACATGTCCAGTGTAACTAGTTCTATTTTCAAAGAGGCCTATGCTTTTTGAAAGAGGTAGTTGCAGTAATATCAATAAATTCTGATTGTTCAGAGTGGAGTAAAAGGAGAGCATTACAGTGTCTTAATATCAGTAAATGTTAACTTTTACAATTTATTTTTACTTGTGATGAAAAAGGCCACTCATAACTTCTTCTATCTGCATTGTAAGATTACACAGCATTATTGTGGAAGTATTATTTCCATCCTTCAAAGATATAAAGGCAGCAGCATACTCCCCTACATTCTTAAATTTTACTTTTAAGATTCTATTTTTAAGTAAAAAAGTAACCGTAGTCTTTTAATGAAAATTCATGGCATTAGGTACAGATACACAAACAGGAATAAAATTTGTATTATTTTATCTGAGCTGAAGCACTAGGAATGTTGGAAAATTCTGAAGATGTTATTGCTTTGTAAATGCTTCAGTTTGAAAGAAGAGAATTAATCTCCTAAGGCAAATGTTTTAGCAGACACTCTCATGAACTAGTAAAGAGACTGTACAGTTTTAATTTTGTATTTCCCCTGGAAGTTACTGTTGCTTGTTAAATTTCCATAGTGAACCAAATCAGTCCCTAAAACAAAGGAAAAAGCGTGGAGCTCTTTCAATCAAGAATAACTGATTAAATTTACACTCAGCTGACCTGCGTCACAAGATAAAACTCTGCTGGCATTCTTACAATGTGAAGCACTTTTTAAAAAAGTACTGCTTCAACATGTGGGATGTGAGCATTTTAGATTTAAGAAGAGGGATGTTGCCTCCTGATTGCCTTGAGCACTTTCGTGGGGGGACTTTAACAAATGCACTTCTTGCATTTACTTATGGCTTAGACTAATTTCCTTTGTTATTTTTCCCTTATCCAAGAGCTGTCATATTCATGACTGTGTTTTTCATAGCATAGAGCTCTTTAGCTACCATCATTGCTATTCATGTTTGCAGAGGAATATCTACTCCGTGGCATGGTAGAAATTATTTCACCAATGGCTGGAGTACTACTTGTCCTGGTTTTTTTATCTAGTTTCCAGAGCCTAGCCTGATCTACATGAGGGAATTTCTTTGCTTACGAGCTTTCTGATTAGTGCTTACATTTCCTCTGAATTTCTCTTTCAGTCCAACTTTTCTTAACTTCACCCTGGGTATAAACAGTCTCTGGGGTATCTTTCTGTTCTCTAAACTGTGTGCTGAAGAACTATATTACATTTCTAAATTTAAGCTTATTTTAATTTTTTTTTTTTCTCCCTCCTCCTCCCCCTCCCCATATGAATATCTTCTTTGCCTAGCTCACTTTTGATAAAGTTTTTATTAAGAGCTATATAAAACTTCTATTAACATTTAATTGCCTGGTGCTTTTTAATTCTCCTTTGCTTTCCTTTTTTCCTTTCCTATGTCTAATGTAAGCTACATAAATAGTATAAGCAGTTATTTTCATTCCTCACATCCCCCATAAACAATGCATACCACAGTACTGGACTCTTCAGCCCTTTCCACTATTCTTTTACACTCAGTTTGGATTTTTCTATGTTTTGGTAGTGTTTTTGCTACATTTTAATGTATACTACAAAACAAAGAAATGTCACTGCAGTGATTAGATTACTTAGTGGCTAAAGGTACTTCACAGCAGTAGCAATATTATTTGCTGCCTACTGTCCCTCAGCTCAGCTTTTCCACTAAATGTGCAGTTCATGTTCTTCTGAAACCTGTTGACATCAGATATGAACATCCATAGCATTATTTTTTGCCTTGTATTTAATACAGCTGTTATTAATCAGTGTTGTTGATTCTTTGTTGCTGGTATTTCATCTAGGGAACCAGTTTGTTCACCTGTAGGAAATTTGTTGTTAACCATATTCTTAGTTCAGTGAGAAAACGTTACTCAATGATTCAGTTCAATTGGACAAAAATGGAAGGTTTGGAAGAGTATCTCTCTGAAGAAGAAGGCCCCAGTGGAAATAAAGAACTTCTCCACATTCACAATCACCTCAGCAACTTCCTATTGGGTAGCATAACTCTCTTGATTGTTTAAGGGGGTTTGGTTGGTTGTTGAGATTTTGCATAATGGAAAAAAATAGAAGTTCAGGGCCAGCTCAAGGACTAATGTAAAAAAGGAATAAGCTTGTATATTTATGAGTTAACTAAATACCTTCCATATGTTTGTATTTATTTAATCTTGCTAGCCTCAATTGAAGTAGTAGTAGTGAAGGTATGGACTTGAGGACGTACTGGCAGCCAGACCATTGGTCCAAGATCCTTGAGGTTGTCTTTCCCTTTTTTGTTACAAAGGATGCTGAGCATGACACATGGCAAGCATGTACTGAAACTGGTGACCCCATGTGGAGTGGTTCATCACTCAGAGCAAGTGGGTGAACCTCAGTCCTGTTGCCAACACCAGTGATATGTGTCTGTGGAACTGGTGAGGACAGATTCACAGTGTGCTCCTGGTGGAAGGAAGGAAGCAAAGGAGCGTGGGGACCCCAGTGGATCAGGTGCATGCAGTCTGTGAATTAGAACTTTACTCTTTGCTTTGTCATCTACCTGAAAGTTTTTTCTGCTCAGAGAGTTCAGAGTATGAACTTGTCCCTGTCTTTCATTCCCTTTGTAGCCTACAGTAATGCCATCAACTGAGGTTTTCAAGTGGAAGTGCTGAGTAACCAGGCTTCTCTGACTCCATTTTCTCCACTGCAGAAGAAAACATTTTTTCTGCTCTCCAAGTATTTTTGTCCTCATTTTCTTCATTTTCCAAAGTTTTCATTCAGTAGAAATGCCCTTCTACTGATTTGGAAGAGTCAAG
Source organism: Florisuga fusca (assembly GCA_038090715.1). Classification (NCBI taxonomy): domain Eukaryota; kingdom Metazoa; phylum Chordata; class Aves; order Apodiformes; family Trochilidae; genus Florisuga; species Florisuga fusca. The sequence continues at coordinate 13,829,331 of JAAWXA010000019.1, forward strand.
TGGGTGTTAATGCATTTGAACCAAATGTATACATATATATATATGTATATTTATGTATTTATTAACTCATTCATGACTACAGTATATGTCTCTGAAACTTGTTTTGAGCTCAGATGTTTGCCTTCTTTACTGACTCTGTTGCTTATAGAAGTTGCCACTATATTCTTAGAGCATTTCTGGCACTAAGTAAAGGAACAACCTGCCTCTTTTACACGTTAGTGAGAGGGAAACTCAGTTCACCAATAAGTTGTTTCCTCTTTGGAAATGTGTAGGCCCTTACGTTAGAATTTCTTTTATTTGTGTTGAAAAAACACAAAAAAATTACCTTGAGTTTGTGGAAGTGGCATCTTACTGCCCAGCTTGTGGAGTTTTTGACTAACTCCTAGAGAAGATACTGGAGTGGTTATATTTTCTTAGGAGTTCATTTTGTTTTTCACCACATGTGACCACCTCCTTTCAAGGGCAAACAAACTTGGCTGTCTTCCTGGGCTTACAGCTGCTTTTTTCTCTAAGTTTTCTTTGAAAGGGAGAAGAGCAGCTTGAACACTGAACTTGGACGTTGCTGCTCTGCTGGATAGAGTGAATTTGAGTGTGGGAGGAGCAGAGTATCCCCTGGGCAGTACTGGGGCTGTCAGTAGTCAGTGTGGGGCTGCAGCCCATAGACAGACAGCTTTAGATGAACTATCAAGTGCAGCCTGGAGCAAGGGTGAGTGGGGATGGTAATTAATATGCCATGGCTTGCCAGTGAGCAACTGACTGTGTGCTGCTGATGTGGAGGTAGAAGAAGGATCAGGTTCTGTGCTTCAGTAGAAAAATGGTAATTTTGTGGGTTTTTTTCCTTTAGGGTATAAAATTTTTATTTGCTTACGGCTTCAGCTGCTCAATAGTGTTCAAGAATCCAGCCAGTTGGGCCACTGCTGTTTTCTTCCTCTTGTGAAGTAGCAAATGATTGCAGCAGAATCCCATTCCAGGTGTACTGATTTCTGTTTTTCAGGTACCATATCTGTACTGATTTACAGCATAGCAGGACAGCTTTCATCAGCCTCTAGAACAGCATGGGTACCAAGAGGCTGGAGGGACAGCAGACCAGAGACCATGGCAGTTCTGGGGAACCAAAGGTTTGGAAGGATTGCATCCAGTGTAGGTCTGGGCAGGCAGAGCAGTGGCCACAATCAGAGTCAGGGTGTGAAGGGAGGCTAAGGATATGGGGAAGGGGTCTTCATAACAGAGCTGAAAGAGGAATCTTGTACCTGAAAAAAGGTTCTGTGACCTGGATTTCACTTGCAGCTGCCTCTTGCTCTCCCTTACTGTGTTCCTCTTCTATGCTGTAAGTCATCACACTGATGGAGCTGGCTGGTGTCTTCTTGGTATGAAGCCTTGACTGCGCTAGGATTTGTGCTGCCCCTTTCCAGTTCTGTTCCCCTCATTACCTTACAACTTACAGCCATATCCTTTTTTTGGTTGCACTCAGATCTGTGATCAGTGTGTGCAATAGAACCTTGCTGGCCTTATTGTTGATTGAGAGCTTCCTTCCTCTGCCTTCTAACACCTGGGGTAAGAAGAGGAGCTCAGAGAGAGCAGAGCTGCTGCTGTGACCTACCCAAGTGTCTGATCTCAAGTGTCCAGTGTCCTACCTACAGGGTCTACTTCCCTATTCTCAATGTTCTCCTGCATGTTTCTATTCAGAATGACATTTCTCCAAGCAGAATTTAAAGAGAACTTTTTTTTTATTCCTTCTACCCTCGTAGCAGTCCTTCTTTTTCTATTCCGTTTAGTACCTTTGGTACTATGATGCATCTAGTTATACTCACACCTAAACAGTTTAAGGGCTCCTGTCTATGTGCAGGATGTTTCTGACAACTAACCTCTTTCTAGATTGTCTTTTCTAAGAAGCAAAAGGAGTGAGAGAACTGGATGAAAGAAATTTATCCAACAGTGCAAGAAAGATTCCAGCAAACTTAGAATGTGGAGATGAATCTTGTGGAAAGCAAAGTTTGGAAGAAGAGCTGTGGGCAGAAGGATGTAATTTCTAGAAGAGTTTGCTATATGTTGCATATTGGGGAAATATTAGTGTAGTAGGAGTGTTTTGTGGCTGCAAGAATGCCCTTTAATGCATTAATTACATATGCAAAGTAAAAGGGTTACATTGAAAGTGGGGGAAAAAGTACACAGTAAAGAGAGACACAGGTAGGTACAACAAAAAATCAAACAGAAGAAAGCACAAAGTGTTAATGTGTGATATATCCTCAGAAAATTATTAATGCTTTATATTATGCTTGTGCACTTGGGCTTTATTTGGACTTGCTTTGTATTTAAACTTCACCTGGTATGTGAAGTACGTGGCTTTCTTAGTTTTGCTTTGAAAAATTGATCTGGCTAACTGGTAACTCTGAAGACTCACTTACTGTTTGGCAAAGGACAATTGTACAGTACTCTGACAATCCAAGCTACAAGTGATAGCAAAACATGTCACCCAAAAGATCACCATTGTAACTTTTGTGTCTGTGTTATTGCCTACTTCCAGTGTCACTGAAATAGTTAACAGTGCTCATTTATATTCAGTGTTTATTAGGCCTGAGAGTGAAACACAAGGGAAAACAATGACTCAGGTACTCAGTTTCTTTGCATTTTGTCTCCAGTTTACCCTTCTCATTTTAAACAGGTTATTTGTCAAAGAGACTTTTTAGAGAAAGAATCTGAGGCCCAGTGGCACCCACCTTGTAAAAGAAAAAGTTCACAGCCTGTGCCAGCTCATTTGATGGATATTTTGATTTCAGTTATATGATACTATGCAAACTTTGAGGGGAAATGACAGATTCTATAAGATGTGGAAAGTACAAGAAAAGCTGCTTTCACAATGATTTCTGATCCTTCACTTCTTTAATTCTCCAGTAATACAACCCAATGAACTCAATCTTATTTTTGTCGGTGAATATGCATTGAATTCAGATAACTACATTAATAAAAAGTTCAGATCACTTTTGTTTAGAACTGCACTGCAAATTATTAGAAAGTGATGGATGTGTTTGGGTGAGGAGGAAGTTTATACTTATGTTTAGATTTCTTCTCTGAGCAATTTATAACCTTGGCATTAGTCAGATACCCAATCTCCAGTCCCTTTCAGAATATATAAGTAAATATATAGTGTAATACATGAGCAGTAAAATTTATAACTATTGATTGATCTCTCTGGAATCTCTTCCATGCATTTCTGAATGAGAGTACAGAAAATAATTTATCACACACAATCTTGATTCTTTCCACAGATACATAGCAGCAGCAGGCTAAATCCTGCAGTAATTACTCAGTCAAAATTGTTACTTAATATGATGAAGGAAGGAGGATTTTCACCTTTAGGAAAATATGAAAATAGCTCCAATAGAGACCTGTCCAAATCTTGTGATCCTTTTAGTCCTGAAAGTCAGATAAATGTTCTTGGGCTGGTGTGAATCTTTGGGGTGCATTTTGATCTCAAAAGATGCAAAAGGTATCTCTACACCTATAGTGTCCTCTTTACCTTAGCTGTCTTCTGTTTTCACTTATGCCTAAGATTTTTTTCCAGGCTGCTGATCAGTAGGTGCCTAATGAGTTTCATCATTCTATCATTGTTTTTTACCTACTTTACCTGCAAGGCCAACAAACATCATATTAATAAATTATGATTCTTAACTCATTCTCCCCTGTGTGCCAGACCGTGTAAAAACATGCACCCTGATTTTAAACTCTTTAGATATTTCTAGCTCTTTGGAATTCACCAAAAGGAATTTCAACACAAGAAATTTGTCAAAAAAGATTTAAAATAATGTTGATGTTTGTTCTAACAGTACTATTATAAATAACAAACAGTTGGATTAATCAGTTGAAGCTCAGCAAAACCTGGGTAATTTAGTGTGTTATCCCAAAAATGAAAAGCAAGGAGGACATTCCTGTTTACCTAAAGCCACACAATTTCATCCTGTGCTGTATTTGCACATGTGCATGCATACACATGTATACAGGGTATCAGTGAAATATCTGTGTGCTAAAGGCAGTTGCTGCTGCCTTGCTGCAGAACTCTCACCAAGTTTCAGTTTTGCTCTTATTAGTACTGTAAGCTATCTGAAACCCCACTGCTCAGGGGTTTGGAACTTGTCTCAGAAGTTATTTCCTGATTTACTATGTTTCTTAGTCTAGGCAGGTTTTGTGCTGCCAGAGTTGATAGTGATCTAACTTAAAAGTTAATTTTTTTCTGAAAAAATCACGTCAGAAATAAGATACGCCCTTGAGTTTGCTAAATAGATTATGAAATAGCTACCTGACTATGTAATGGATAGTTTTAAAGGAGAAGAGGGATTTGTTAAGGTTAAAGACTTGGATACAAGTCTCTGGAATTCTCTGCAACTTGTGGGCAAGATTTTTTTTAAGTAACAAATATGTATCCACCATTTTGTCTGACAGGTTTTTCTTTGCCTTAGGGTTGTGAAATTCTTTGACTGTCCCACGTTGTCTTGTGTGGTCTATCTTGTTTTTGCATAGCTGCTTGGATCATACATCCAAATCAGCATCTCCTTGGGACTGAGAGTCTGTTTGTGTTTGAGACTGTGCCTCTCTACAGACTCAGAAAACATTCAGATATCTTTTCCTCTGGCTCATGATGCTGCCTGTGCTGTTCTGTTTCCAAAACAATGGCTAGTTTGTTTTTGGATTAGTTTGTTTTGGTTTTTTTTTTTCATTCCCCCCTTCAAACTTTCCCAAGAGAAGAAGGAAAACAAAAAACCAAACAAAACCACAACCAGAAAAACCCAAACTATAACAAAAAAAAAAGGAACAAAACCCAGACTTGAAAGTAGCAGTGCTTAAAAAAGGAGGAGGTTTGTCTGTGGTAGAACCACCAGTCCAAGCAGCAATTCCTAGAATTTCAGCCTGTAACCTTCAGCAAGGAGGAGACAGACATTCACAGTCCAGGTTCTCTTGTGTTGTGTTCTGGAGTCAAAGGGGAATTCTCCCTGCTGGTGTGACTGATCTTGTTGGAAAAAATGTTGGAAGGTTCTGTAGCACAAACCTTACTTATGATGATCTGTGAGATATCATCTTTAGAGAGGATTCTGGTGTGCAAAAAAAGTTGTAAAATTAGGGAAGTGAAATAAGATGACAGGTGGGCATCCCTGGGGATGGGTTCAGCGTCCCATAAGGAACAGGAAAAATATAATAAAATTATTGTGTCTGCTGGAATGAGGCCTGGACTCACATATGCCCTTCTAGGGAAAAAGTGATTTCTCTTTTGATTATATGGAATCAGTTTTGTGATTCCATATACTGTTCTGGAAAACCACTGTCCTAACTAATCATGTGTGGCTTCCTTCCAGACATTAAGGCTGATCCAGCTGAAAGCAATGCAGAAGTTATATTTCTAAGGGGATAATGAAGAGAAAGAATATTAGGATGAAGTAGACTTCTTCCACAACTGTTCAGTTCCAGATAACAGTCCAGTAGATTTATGCTACTTTAGGCTCAGTCAATGTGTTTATCCTGATGCTGTCAGTGCTGTGCTTCATTTTCCTGGATTTGAGCTGGGAAAACACTGAATGAGTAAAAAGAAAATCACAAATCTTTGCTCTTCCATTAAGAACTTGTAGCACCATGCTATGTTTCTTTACTATTTATATTCTCTGGATTCATCTAATGACACTTTTATTAGGTCTTCTCCAAATATGCTTCTATCTGTTTTGGCTTTGTCCTTAGTGTGCAATCCTCATGTTAGCCAGTGAAATGCTTACAAAAGGTCTTCGAAAAGTCCTACCATGATACACTAGGATGAAAATAGTAGGAAAGATGAGTGGAAATGTTTGCTTTTTTATTTAAGAAAGGGTTTTCTTAAAAAAAAAAAAAAAAAAAAGTTACAACATGTAACTGGATTCAATAATCAAGTTTTTGGAAAGTTTTTCCTCAATAAGTCTTCTTCGAAAAGGAAGGGTATTCAGGGATCAACTAAGAAAACCAAAGGAGGAGCTAGGAAAAGTGCAGATTAGGTGTGCTGTGGCTTGCCATGACCTCAAGCCCTGCTTGCCCTCAACACCTCCTCCTGCGGATGGAAGCAGCATCGATGCCCCCTTCTGGAAATTTGCAGCATGTCTGATACCAGGTTAACAAAAGCAGATTGAAGGCAAGTGTTACTTAAAAATGTCTGAAACACCAAGTGCTGGGGTGTCAGCCTGGTTTTTGGGATTGGTTAAGAAGTCAGCAGTTCTCAAGAAGTGGAGGAGGTGGCCACTTGCTCCAACAGCATCTTTCAAGGCATTGCTTTTCCTGCTCACTTGCTCTGGTTGTGAAAATCTTTTTTATACTACTGGTAGCAACTTGTGATCTGATACCACTATGTGCTCAGACTGATATCTGAAGCAGTGCTTGGAACAGCAAGGAGTCTTTCCTCCTGAGGCCCACTCTCTCACCCTGCTTCAAATCTGTATTTTCTTTGTCCAAGAATGTTGGTTTTTCTCTCTCCTTTCTGTATAGTAACACTGCAGAAAATAAAGAATTACAAAATAGCTACCATTCATTTTCTGATCCTAGAAAAAGGATTTTTGTTTTGCTCATATTTTAATCATACTAAGTAGAATTTAACTGTAAAACAATTCCAACTATTTCAGTTCACACATGTAATATCAAATTATTTTAATATATCCCTCTATTTAAAATCCTTTTGAAAAATGAAACAATACAAAAAGCCCACCTCATAAATGAATCACTGATCAAAACATGTGACTAAAGAAATTCAGTTCAATCAATTTTTATCACCCTTGGTGTTACACAGCAGATCTCGGGCTACCTATACATTTATATTAAAGATACTGAGAAACAGCCTGTAGAAAACAGATTCACTGTCTCTAATGCTGAATAAAAAAGTCTCTTCATATGGAGAAAAAAAATTTACTGAAGTAGAGGGAGGTCTAAGATTCTTAATTTAAATAATTAAGCTGATTTTATATGCATAAAAGAATTTCTAGGAAATAATGATTTTATGGCATGATTGTTACTCAGATCCTATTGTTAGGATTAAAAGTCATATGAATGTGTTCTTTTTGTTCGGATGTTTTAGCATTCAAAGGAAAAATCTGCTGCTTAATGAGCAGGAGTTTTAACTATTGTCTTATCAGAATTGTCTCATTCCTTAGTAAGCTTCTCATGTCATGACTTTTAACTTTTTATGGCATATATGATTCCTAGCTTGAGAAATTTTTTTGAATAAGAAAAGTTTTAGTGAGGGAAACACTTCCTAACTGGATCTAATTAATGACTTCTTGTATTAATACTAATGAAGCTAGAAACCTTGTTGTGTAAAATTTTCAGAAAAAAATAGAGAATACAGATTTTGGGTAGCTTTTTACCGAAACAGAAGCTTAGTTTAAGTGGTGGGTTTCAGTTCTGAGTCTGAGTCTTGTTTTTGAAGCTTACACAGCTTCACAAAGATATTTTTCATTATAGGATTTTTTTGAGTGTGAAAAAATAGAAATAACAGTAAGATGATTGAAACTGAGGTTGTCATATCCCATAGAAAGATTTTATTTCTTGTTAATTAAGCCATTATTTTCATATTCTGCACGCAGCAAGATGTTGTACCTAAACACAGCTTTTTGCTAGTTGCATTGTAAATACAAAGTAGAGCAATCCCTTTTCTGTATCAAAATGAAAGTAGGAAACAAAATTACTTAACCTTGTAACTCTGAACAAAAAAATCTACTATACCTGTCAAACTGTATTTATAAGCTAATTGACTCAAACCCAGCATAATTCTAGAAAGTGAAGATGACAGCTACTGAAGATATTCATTAGTGCACTACAGGAATTCTGCAATTACAGAATTTATTTTATTCATGGTATCAATGTATTAACTTTCAAATCGTTTTAGAAAGCCATTCAATAAAATCCAGACATGAATTATCCTTTTGAAAGGGAATAGAAGCTTTGCCAACTTAGTGCTTCAAGCTCTCACCAATGCTTATTTTTTCATGATAGAAATTGAAACTGGTCATTCAAAATTTACTGTTCAATAGAAGGACATTTAAAGCTGCATGAAATGTAGCTCTTAAAATTTCTTACCTCAGCTCTATTCATCATGAAAAAAAAATACATTTTTTGTCTTTTGTGAAGCTCTCGTAGTTCCTAAAATTTATTAGACTCTAGGGCTCACTACTCCTGTTAAAACATTCTTCATGTCCATAACGTAATTTTTAAAACATTTTTGAAAATTCATAGAGGCAGTTATATTTTGTCATTTAACTGGGGTTTCATATTCTGAAATGTCTGAAGTAATGCTGTTTGAGGTTCTGATGAATTCTTGTTTAAATTCGTCTTTCTTTTTTGTTTAAATACACCCACTCTTTTCCTGGCACACTATCTCAGGATTGGGCTGTACCCAGGTTTACCATGACAAGATCCTGCTTCTCTAAGAGGCTTAAGTGCAGGTGGTGGTAACTACACAGCAGGAGGCAGGGCAGCAGAATTTTGTTCTCAAGGGTTTGCGTGGGGAAACAAGTCTCAAATCTTACAAATTTCTCAAGATCCTCCAACTGATGAATTAACTAATGCAGTTCAAACTAATAAGAATTTATCAATCATTGCTTTGTAGTCTGAGGTAGTTTTAAATTTTTTTTTTTTAATAGCTTTTTTTTTTTTTCATTTGAACAATTTGTACCAGCTGCGGGTGGGATTTATGTCACCTAACTCTAGTTATCTGAAAGTTAAGTGTCCATTTTCCTTTTCCAGCTCATTGTCTAGGCAGTCTCTATAGTCAAAGAAGAAACAGGCACTTCAATGGTGTGATTCATCCTGTCCTAAAATAGATATCTAAGATGGGATGGATTGGAAGCAGCTGTCTTTCTCCACCAAATAGCAGGAGAGCAGTGACAACTAGTTAGGCAAAAAGCAGCTGAAGATAGTTGAGATAGCCCCCTCTGAGTTACTGTTGTATCTCACAGTCCTCTCATGTTGCTTCACTGATCTGGGAGCTGAGTAATGTTTCTCAATATTTGGCAAATAAGGCAAAGATCTTAAAGATTTGGTAGTATCATATCCATCAGGTTCAGGAGCACATTATTTTTCAAGAGAAAATAACATGTACAGTTCCACTGAACTTCTGCATAGACAGTCTGTGCTTTGATTTGATTTGTCAAATGCTAGCTTAAAGAGCAAAAAGTGATGTGTGAGGCACTGTACATATTTCAGGTTAGGATCAGCCTTAAAATCAGCATCCACTTGCAGTGAAGACTCCATTTGGTTACTCCTCTATACAAACAATGTTACAGTGACACTTAAGAACTATCCTGTCACTTTCCCATTTCTTTTCTAAAATGCAAATATTCTAACTGAAAAATAAATTAGGCATTCAATGGGTATACAATATATCTCAAAAGTAACTTGAATGGAAAGCATTTCAAGCTGGCAGAAATATAGGCAGGCTTGTTACTGAGTGGTTTCTTAATAAAAATCAGAATAAATATCCATTAGAACACTGATAAAATTGGAATTTTTCTGAACAAAGGGATTAATCAGTAAAACTTTTGCAGCAGAAATTCTGTGCAGTAATTTTTATTCCCATGTATTTTTTGTTGAATGAAGGGGATATGCCACCTAATATTAAACTGAGGAAAAATCTATATGTTTTGAGGAATACTTTATAGTGGGAACAAATTAACAAAAGACAATTATTAAGATTTCATTAGCTTCTCCAGTGCTAAGCTTCTCTGAATATTTCTCATAATTGGAGAATACTCTTTTTTGGATGATAATGGACTCTTCCCTGAGAAAATGATGGAGAAAACAACCATAGAATATAATGTCTACGAAAATTTGTTTACCAGTTTAAAGGAAACCACACTGATTGAATTAAACCTGCACTGACACTGGGCTGAGGTAGGAGAAAATAACAATGTCAAATTTCCATTAATACCTGCCCATCTCTAAACTACTTTTCTCAGATTTTGGTAGCAATAAAAGAATGACAATGAGCAGATTTACCTTGCTTCTGTCTTAATGCTTGAACTGCTCATTGGTTTTGTCTCTTCCCTTTGTTACTCTAGTTAAGGAAAGATGTAAACAAGGAGAATGTGTTTTTGCTTGCATGTTAACTGAGTTTTATTTATAATTAAAAGCCCTTATGCTCATTATACTTGCATTTTACTGGTACCATCTTAAAGGAAGAACTATAAATTCTTAAAATCCCATGCCTAGTACTTATGGAAATCTGTGCTGCAAGATGATTGCTACTTTTTTAATGCACTTTAAGGTGGAAACAGTACAGTTGGTTAACTGATATAATTGTACACTGATATAATCATCATACAGACAGTGCAACCATCTTGTCTCATCTAGTTGTTCCTTCAGTTGTGTAAAACAAGATGCTGTAGATCCTCCAACACCAGAAAATTCTTCCGGTTTACTTTTATTAGGTTCTAACTTCTGTTAGCATTCTGAGTTTTGTTGGTCTCAATTAAGATGATTTCTTTCTCTTACTGAACTGGGACTATGAAAACATACACATCGATTTTGCCTTTTTCATCCTTTTAATAATAAGAATAGTAAACCTGTTGCAATTAAGTTTCCATTTATTATTGTGATATATATATTCATATTTTACAAAGGAATTTTTTTGACAAGCAGATTTCTGGAGTTCTGAATGGTGGTGAAACAATAGCCTATGCATGTCAGTGCACATGGTGAATGATGAACATAAATCACACAGCCACGCACACACAGAAAACAAGGCACTGTTAAGACTGTACAAGAAATAAATGACCAAGAGGTTATTGATACATTAAAAACTGAGTTCCTCATGAAGACTGTAGCAGTAGTCATTGTAACACTCTAAAGCTGTGCATCGTTTTGGGGTTCTCTGCTTAAAAGCCCAGCTGTGTCCCTCTTCCCATATGTATTGGAGCCCACATTTGTAGGTGAATAAATTGCCCCAATGTTGTTGCTGGAACGAACTAAGAAGTCAGCCAAACGTTGTGTCACACACGTAGCAGTGTTGCATTTCCGTTTCTCCAGGTGGTGACTACTAAGGTGAAAGAAAAAGAGCCAAGATTAAGTCAAATGATGAGCCACGCAGAGTGCCACTTCTGATAGGCACTTGAGCTGTGCTAATGTGGGAGTTTTTCTATTATGTGCACAAATAGAGGAACATTACAATCCTCCTACCACCTACTTTGTGCCTGAAAAAAAATCTCGTGCGGTATGCTATTATCAATTTTAATGATGGGGGTTATTTAAATGCAAAGTCCTTAACAGTCATATGTCATTTTTATTGATATTCTGCATAGCAGCTTATGACATCTAGAAAACCTGTAATGATAGTATAGTTAAGACAGTAAGTTAAAACAATGACTAAATGTTTAGCTTTAAGCTGAACTTCTAAATCTATTTAGAGCCCTTGATGATATCATGAGGATTACGAACATAATGACAGTCACTAACATTTATTTAGTTCTCTTGTTCTCACAAAATTATATCCTTCTCTCACTGAAGCAAATAGTAATATTCCAGTCCAGTCCTGGGGGCTCTTTAGCCCGACTGTGCCACACACCATGAGAGGTGACAGGCATTGCCATTAGATTACTTCAGTAGCAATTAAGATTTTGCTCTGTCTAAACAGGAGTTTTTTATTGTAGGATCACAGAATGTTTTGTGTTGGAAGGGAGCAACTAGACCAGCTGCTCAAAATCCCATCTAACATGGCCTTGAACAATTTCAGGAATGGGGCATCCACAGCCACCCTGGGCAACCTGTTCCAGTGTCTCATGACTCTCACACTAAGGAATTTCTTCCTGACGTCTAACATAAATCCACCCTCTTCAAGTTTTAAGCCACCACTCCATGTAAAAGCCCCTCCTGAGTTTTCTTGTAGACTCCCTTCAGGTACTGGAAGGATGTTCTGGGTCTCCCCAGAACCTTCTCTTCTCTGAGCAGAACAAGCCCGACTGTCTCAGGCTGTCTTCACAGGAGAGGAGCTGCAGCCCTGTGATCTTCAGTAATGAAAAGCATCCATATCTTTGTTGGAACACCATCAACTTGGAAGTGCTGTTGTCGCAGGAGATAATTTGCTTTAAAGACTTTGACGAGTGTCCATGGAAGAATCCAATTTAAAAAGAATGAAACTATCTGAACTAACAGACCATTTACAGATTTCTGTGTAGAACTTAGGTAGAATGTAATTTTTTGTTTTGTGCGTACGTAAAACGTGGTTCCTAGACCACTGTTGTTGCTTTAGACAGAAACACTTTTTGAGATTGTTGATTGAGTTTTTGTTACTTTTCTTGGATTTCTTCATGTTGATCTGACATGAGGTAGAAAACAGCTTGCAGCAGAAATTTACTGCAGTGAGTGACAATTTCCCAGTTTCAACCTCTGAGCTGTTGACAATGAGAATATTTTCCTATTGGCTGACTAAATCATTTGTCTAAAATGTCATCTATTATTTTAGAGTTATTTGAATCAATCTAAGAATACAAATGGAATAGCAATTTTGAGAGGAATGACTGTATTATAGTAATTATTCAATGACAAATAGGCAGCAATTTCTAAGCAATAAATGTTTTAAATACATAATTGATTTTAAAGAAAATGGTTGGATAGGGTTTGATATAGCTTCTCATAAAATAGTCATTGTAAGAAATTCATTCAAAAACCTGATAAACCATTAGAACAGTTCAGCACTCTTTATCTTTTTGTACAAATACTTTTTGAAACTCTAATTTATTAATTTAAAAATTACCTGAAGCAGGGCTTATGGATTTATAAACCTGAATACATTTCAGACTGCTTAAATTCTATCAGAGCAAGTTGCAGGTTTCCCTTCTTCCCATGATTAAACAGATATTTAACTCTGTGATAAAATATTACTTACTTAGAGGAAATACGTATGTTATAAAATAATTCAATTCTATCACAACATTAGTGTTATAACAAAATCTAGTTTTTTCTTTTTTTTCCTTATTTCTTTTTTCTCTTTTTTTCCTTTTTCCTTTTTTCTTCTTTTTTCTTTTTTCTTTTTTCTTTTTTCTTTTTTCTTTTTTCTTTTTTCTCTTTTCTCTTTTCTCTTTTCTCTTTTCTCTTTTCTCTTTTCTCTTTTCTCTTTTCTCTTTTCTTTTTTCTTTTTTCTTTTTTCTCTTTTCTTTTTTCTTTTTTCTCTTTTCTTTTTTTTTTCTCTTTTCTTTTTTTCTTTTTTTCTTTTTTTCTTTTTTCTTTTTTTCTTTTTTTCTTTTTTTCTTTTTTTCTTTTTTTCTTTTTTTCTTTTTTTCTTTTTTTCTTTTTTTCTTTTTTTCTTTTTTTCTTTTTTTCTTTCTTTCTTTTTTTCTTTTTTTCCTTTCTTTCTTTTTTTCTTTCTTTCTTTCTTTCTTTTTTTCTTTTTTTCTTCCCTTTTTCTTTGTTCTTTGTTCTTTTTCTCTTTTTTCCCCATCAGGCTGGTAAGTGTGACAAACTTAAATAAGAAAGTCCTTTCAAAATACACCCTTCTTCTCAAGGTAATGTAGTATTAGTAGCCATTTTCATTTATGAAAGCACTGTAATTGTAAAGTGCTGGTTGAATGATCTGCAACTTCTGTCTCTGGATTTCACTTTCTACCCTAAATACTTTGATCTTTATACTTACAAAACAGCTCTGTTTGCAAGAAGAACCTTATTTTAAGCTCTTTTTGTGAACAAACAACAGACATGAAGAGTCTCACATTAACAGAATAGCACTGGCACAAATTTTAATTCATAGTTTAATCCTAACTAGTATCACTAGAAGAAATAAGGGAAATCAGTACCTTTTTGTCTTTGCTGCTGATTGATCTGGCATTTCCTCACTAAGTCCTGAGAGTGTATTCTGTGGCATTACTGGCAATATCCATCCTTGTCTCTTGGAAGTACCATCAGATAGATCATCAGCCACAGATAATAATCTTTAAACAACAATAAAATAACCTATGAAATTGAACAGCTCTATTTTTCCTCGTATTATCTGAGATACGAAAGCAAAAGCAACTCATGCAACAATCTCAACCCTTTTTTCCCCTAAGGAGAAATAAATATGATTATTTATTACTCACTTTTCAATAGGTGTAGCTTCCAAACAGTTCAGAGTGACAGAAAGTGCAATGAAGAGGACTGACAGCTTTAGGCTGCACATCTTTGCTGCCAAACTTTCTGAAAAGAATAATGATTCAAAACTGAAAGCAAACCCAAATACTCTTCATCATATCCTATTACTGATGCCCATTCTGTCTTAAATCACCAGCAGCTCGTCATTTTCACAGGGCAGAGTAAAAAGTGATCCCTCTAAGTTTAGTGACTCAACACAGCTGCAGACAGATACCTCTCAACAGTTAATTTTCCATGTAGTAATTTAAATCCTTTTCCCTATCTCCAGTTTGCATTTCCTGATATGTCCCAGTCTCAAATTCTGGTCCCAGGTGCAACTTACCTTGAAGACTTATCTTAGCCTTTTCTTGAAAAATGATATTAATTAATAATGAGAAACATTGTGCTTTCCTGAAAGCACATCTGTTGTACTGCTCCTTAAATAAGTAAAATTAAAGAACTTGTTTACCTTTTGCTGGTCAGGGAGCTGGCTGGAGAGGTGTGTGAGCCTGTGTGAGCAAGAAGGGTGCATGCAACAATTCCACACTTGCATCTAGCTCTGGAGTGTCCCTTTCCCCCTTCCTTGCTGAGAAGTAATACAGCTCTTATATATCCCTCACACCTTTCTCAGCTCTGACATCAGGCAGCAGAGAGACTGTCATTGATTCCCATCCCTATAGATAGAAAGTACCCCAGAGAGGAGCAGAGACAGATAGGTCACTATTACACTAACACATCACGGAATATTAACCTGGTCCATGCAGGATGCCCTCATGAAGATACTGCACATCAGAACTGTAGCCTCAGTCTTACAGATCTGATAAGACGCTGAGGTAATATTCCCTGTGGGTGTTTGCAAGGGCTAAGTAAGGTAACAAAAGTTAAAAAAAAGCCAGAGTAAATGAAACACCAGATCACCAGTAACTGAAATGTAAAGAAACAGATAACTTAGAAAAGCTGGGATAGTTGTGGAGGTTTGTTGTAGAAGTATATAATGATCAAAACAGAAAAAAAGGTTTAAAGGGATAAAAGCTGCATAAGGAATATCAAAAGACTAAAAATTCTTCAGACTGACAGGGTGATTATTCAGGGCAAGAGGGCAGGAATGTACATTTTTCAGTAAAGTATAAATGTGAATGAAAATTTTATCATTATTAATTTAAAAGTGGGGTTTTTTTGTAGTTTTGTTTTTGTTTGGCTTTTTGGGGTTTTTTGGTTTTGTTTTTCTTTTTTTACTAATGCTGGTAGATTTTTTTATGTAAGGCATGAAAATTTTATCAATTAATTTTCTTAAGAAGGCAAAGACTAGGATTAAAATGCTTGGAAATACCAGATTAAAGCCTAGCTGTGCACATTTATATCTCTAGTGTGCACAGCATGTGGTTCAGGGAAAAATATACATCTATAAAGACTAAATAAATAAAATATACTTCTATATAAAGACTAAATAAATAAATATACATCTATAAAGACTAAATCCAGTATTAATAACTTGGGTGATGGCAGATTTTCAAGGATACCAATTAGAACCATTTTTTCCTTGATTTCCATGGGAATTAGGAAAATGGCTTTTTTCTTTTTTCTTTTCTTTTTCTTTCCCCTGCCTCATTATTTGCCTTTAGGTGCCTGAATGCTTTGAAAAACAGGTCTTTCATTTATTTATGGAGGTTAAGGTGCTAACACAAAAGCTCAGGAAAAGTTTTCTGTGATAAGAAAATCGTATGCATCTCCCATATCCCCACAGAACATGGATTAATTAATAAATGCTTCAATGCCAAGTACATTGCCTTAATAGGAAGCCTCCTTCTTTGTCCATTTAGACTGTGATGCCAGATTTTCACTGAAATGGCTGAAGTTCCAGTGATGGTTTTCTTCAGCCATCTGTGCAAGTGGAATATTTACCTGGGATAATCGTCTCTTAACCTGATACAACAGCTAGGCTGCAAATAAGATTTTAGCAATTTCTAGCAAGTGACAAAATATTTGGAGGTTTTGTGGGGTTGTTTGTTTGTTTTGATTTGTTTTTTAGGGATGCTGTTTCTGGATATTTTGCACTCTGTTTTTAATGATATGATCCTAAACTTTTTTACTCAGATTCCTGTCATCCTCCCCTGGGTGGACAGTCCCAATGCAAGAGAATTATGATGGTTTTTTTACCTTTAACATGACAATATGTTCTGTGCAACATCTGAAACAAATTTCTCTCTCCAATGAGTCATCTGTTGTTATTTTCACCATAGCATTTGAGTACAATGAATTAACATTCTGGTATTATTTTCACTATAATAATTTGACTCCTCTGAAATGAAGGCATGATTAGACTCATTTTACAGACACAGAATTGTGCTAAAGAAACAATTCTGCAAATAATCTGACTGGTGGTTGACATTTCTGTGGTGGGAAGAGATGTGAATCCTCCCAACAGCAGTGGTGTGTTTGCTCAGCTCTTGTGAAATAGATAGATAAGATGGATAAGGTGCAGTTTTCATATAAGATTTTCAGATATTGGACTGAATATTCAGGATCTGTTTTCTCTCAAGGCATCTAAGTGAATGGTGGTTGTGTCAAGCTTGAATCAAGCTATGGGTTGGCATAAGAAAAGTGGAACAGCCTTTTCAAAGAAATGTTGGTCCCAAGTCTTGTTTCTAGCTGTCCTACAAGTGGCTGTGGGGAGCCTCTAGTGCCTTGAGGGCAGAAGAGAAAAGCTGATTCTGGAGTGCATTGTAGAAATGTACTGGTCCTGATATCTCAGGACCATTGGCTGCCTCCTGGGCCACATAGCATTTTGGCAGAGTCAGCAAGAAGTCTATTCAGCTATTAGTCAGATGTAATGTTAACAAAA
This sequence comes from Florisuga fusca, assembly GCA_038090715.1. NCBI lineage: Eukaryota > Metazoa > Chordata > Aves > Apodiformes > Trochilidae > Florisuga > Florisuga fusca. Next base: position 13,846,267 of record JAAWXA010000019.1, read on the forward strand.
TTAAGGTATTGTAGCTTCTGTTAGATGCTTTTTTGAGCAGAAGTAGTGTTTTCTCACACAAACATGAATGGAATCTGAAACTGAGGAATCCCTTTGACTGCAGAAATACTCATATTTTCATTTCAAGAACTTGGCACAAAGTACTGTGCAGTTAGTGCCAGTCAATGAAGTGGTTAGTTATTTTTAGTGGTTAATTATTTCTACCACTGAAAATGTTCCTTAACCTTGATCTTAGAAAAACCCTCTTTATTATTGAGCATAACATGATATCAGCCTAAGGAAAAAAAATCCCTTATTCTCAGTAAGGAGACCTGCGTTCTATCCTGAACCAGACCAGACTATAGACCAGTTCTATCCTGAGTGGTTAGATGGTAATTTTACCTATTTGTACTGGTGTCTAAGTCTGTGTGAAAAAAATTGTCTGAAGTGATTTACCTCTATAAAGGTTAGGGGACACCAGAGGAGCAGAGGCTTGCAAAGAATCCAGAGGATATGTCCCACTTCCTTCTGGAAACTACCTACATAAATGTTTTCTGTTGCAGGATGATGAAAATGTTCTGGCCAGTAATGTACTGGCAGCAGAGGAACAGGGCACCAGCCCCATCACAAGTGTTTGCTGCTTTTATATACTGGGAAGTGGGACTTGTCTTACTAAATGTGAGATGAATGAGACCATTCTAATGTAAAAGATTAAAATAGCTCAAATAATTTGTGTTTGTTCCTCCTTTTTGACTATAAAAACAGCCTTGTGTTACTCACTTAGGCATAGATGTTTACACTTCAGGTATCTAAAGTGAAATGAATTCACTCAGAGTGCCTTAACTTTTATGTGCTCAGTTCCTAATGTTGAAGCTTGTCTTCTTTTCTTGTGTTTACCTTTTTCTCAGGCCGTTCTTGACATGCTGGAGACCTGCTTCTCAATTTAATGGCTGCTTTTCAATTTCTGAGTTTCACATTTGCTTAATAATGCTTAATAATACTTCATGATGCTAATGGTAATAATGTCTCTCCTTTGTGAGAGTGTGACAAAAAGCCACATGACCTCTTAGACTTTATCAGAAGCTGTTCTGCTGTGCAAGGTAGATCTTTCTGGAAAAAAACCCCACTCTTGCTCTAGTTACCAGTGACCAGAAACGTGTGAATAACTCATGGTTTGGTTGTATCAAAAGAGAAAAGGAAAAGCTTTGGGCATTACCTTGAAATGAGCTTATTTCAATTTTTTTTTTTTTCAGTAAACCAGATATCATTTAAGCTACCTGTATCTACTATGTTCAAATATTACTATATCAAAGACCCTTTTGCTTGCACAACTTTATTATTTCTATTTGGTGTGGGGCATTTCACCCCTGCTAAAAACTCAAAGAGCTCTTCCTGTTGCTCTTGTTGATCCTAAAACTGATGTTAAACTTGTGAAAGCACTGTGGAACTAGCAGCAGAAGTAAGGGACCAAAGTTAATAATTTGTGACCCAGGAGAAAAATATAGTGTTACAGAAATGAAGAGTGGCCACATGTGGAGTAGACTAGAAAATGGAAAGAATTTGAATAGTTAACAGTATCTTAAATTTGGCTTTTATGATGTATTGTGCTACTCAGCTCACACCATTGACAGAATGATGGTGTAGACTCAGAGGGCTACTGCTAATACTGCTTTGAGAATGAGTTCAGCAGAGTCTGTGCTGTACCAGTTCCTATATTTGAGAATCTCCCAAGCAAGAGGAATGAACCCTGTGATTAAATCAGAGAAGTTGGAACTGACAGCACAGTGATTGGTGAGTTACAGTTCCTAATGCCCTTTGTACTTACAGTTTATAGAGTTTCAATTGCATGGCTTCTACTGGCCTTTTATAACAATTTAACTTTGAATACAACAGAAGGTTTACATTTTTGATTTTCATTTCCCCTGTCTCATCTGAGACCTGTTTCCAAAAATCTGTCTGCTTCTGCAACCAAAACCAGTTTAAATTTTTGATTTTCATTTCCCCTGTCTCATTTGAGACCTATTTCCAGAAATCTGTCTGCTTCTGCAACCAAAACCAGAACTCTCCTCTGGTTATCAGTGTCACTTACAAGGGCTCTAGACAGTGCTAACAGTAAGTAAGTAATATTAAATAGTACTACAATTCTTCCTTTCTGGAAATCTAAGCCATCCATTCCTTCCTGCTACGATAATTGCCTAAAGCACTGTTTATAAGAGCTAATCTATGAAAAGTAGTTCAGCTTTCAAATGTATTGCTGTAATGTATGCATACTACTACTACAATAGTATATGGAGTTCTATAAAATCTAGACTTAGATGTGTACTTCAAAGCAGAACAAATAATTTTGCTAAAAGGAAGGCTACTCCTTGCAGAGTCAATGTGTTGTTAATTTACAACCTGGCTCACTGCATGGGTCTGTCCTTACAGCAGAGTCCAGAGTGTGTATATTGCTACTGAACGTGCAGAAGGAGTTCCCCCTGAATGTTCCTGTAAGGGAAAAGAGAGATTAAGGAATTACATTTGTGTAGAAGTGGTGTTTCTGGTTTACTACCTGGTTCCTACAGGTTGTCCTGTGAGAATTCTGCACCGCTCTTTCCCACCTCAGCATCTTATAAAGAGCATGAGGCAAGGAAACACTCTTCATCCTCCCCAGACTTATTTCATTGGAGGTGAATTGCTAGTAAGTACAGAGCAAATGGAACTAACCACTAGGAAGAGATACTGCTGTTTTTCAAAATAAATCTCTACAGAATTATGTCAGCCATCCCTTCCTACACGATCCACTACATAAGTTTTAACCAAGTTTAAAAGAAAACTATCTCACTTTCAATAATCAGATTTTTTTCCCCCATTGCAAACTGCAGTATGACAGTGACAACCTGGTTTTCTCTTGAAACACTCAATCTTTTAGATGATGCTGTCTTGACAGCTCTGCTATTAATAGTGGTATTTTCTCTGCTGTTTAAGCAGGAGAGCTGTGCTGAACTGGGAATCAGTCATGTTAGTAATAATTTTTCACTAATGGTAAATGCAGCATACTAAGTTAGGTAGGAGGATTTATGTTGATGATACCATGAAACATAAATTAACTTATTTATGGTATGTTGGCACATGTGCCTGCAAAATAAGATAGCCTTTCATCTAAGAGAAACATAGTGGGGCTGTATTTACTGTGGGCTTGGACTGTTATATGTGTGAGTGCAAGACCTGGCCTTTTCATTCTACTTGGAGTTGAGAAAAGATTTTGATAAGCACAAGAATGTGAATCAGTACATGAAATTGCCTCTCTGCTCTAAGAAGTAATTAAAAATTCACTAGGATTTTCACATATCTATCTGAAAAAAATTTAGTGGATTTTTGCTCTGTTGTGGTACTGTTTCCATCCATTTGGCAACTACTCCCCTTCTGGCTGAGATCATCCCTGATAACAGAAAACATGAATGGTGTGGAAAAGTCAGTATTTAAATATGAGCTCTCACAAATGCTTTACAAGCTACAAGATTTTTACTTTTTTTTTTTTTTTTAATAAACTGTTCCAGAACCAAATAGCCAGTGGAAAGTTGAAGGAACAGGGTTATTCCACGACAAAAAAATCTGAGGCTCTGGAAATTTTCAGTCATTAACACAGTAAAATAATTTCATATTAACACTTGTTCTACCAATGAATGCTACAGTTTCAATGGGGCAAAGCTGAAAAGTCATCATAGTATTTGATTCAGAGAAGAACCTTATGCAGAGCAGCAGGGAAGCACACACTTCAGGACAAGAATCTTTACAATTCATGAGTGTTGAGTATGTACCTAAGTATTTTTAAAATGGGTATTGTAAGCTCTGCTTTTGGATTCAGAATCTTTTCTATTGCATAAGCTGTTGTATAAATTTTTGGTTATTTTTTTTTTCTTTTTTCCTTGTTTTACACTATTATTGCACTAGACCCATGGCTAATGACTATGATTGCAGTGACTGTGGGCCTGATTTCATTATTCTTCACAGAGGCTCTGTACTCCTTCTCATGGGCTGTAAATGGCTAGTTTCATATTAGCCATTTCTCATAGAGAGATATCTCTATGAGTTCTATCTATCTATCTATCTATCTCTATGAGATATCTCTATGAGTTCTCATAGAGAACTATCATATTGCCACACTGTTCATAATTATTGGTATTGCTTTAAAAATGAAGAATGTTGGCAATGCAATAGATAGTTTCACATCAGCATAACAATTCATATAATTTCATGTCAAGGAAGGGTTAACACAGACTTAAATTATCTTATAAGCAGTTGTCATGAACCCCCATAGTCTTCTCCATGGAGTTATGGATCATTACAGCTCACTGCTCTAAGTCATATATCATCCTCTTGCTTTTTATAGTACTCATAGTAGTCTGTAGCAGTTGAATAAATACCTGTTAATAGAACCATAAAAATTGTCACCATATAGGTAAGATATTTTTTATTAAAAAGTCTTCAACGCACACTGTTAGTTGAAGGCAGTTCTTTAATTTCTGTTGTCAGAGAGGGATGTATATGTCACGCAACTCAAACCTTACTGAACAAAAATAACTGTTTGGGGGATCCTGTGAAAATTTTCTGTATTTTAAAAATGAAGTGTTTGTTAGAAAATCATGCTCACTGGTAGATGCATAGCTACATGCCTGATTCCCAAAAGTTCTCCATGTTTGGATCTTCCATTTGGATGTTTCACACCTTTGGGGACTGAACTGTTTTAACAGAGGTCCCTCTGTGAAGTGTAGTATCACCTTTAAGTATTTTATAGTAAGCAGTATATAAGCAGTACCTAGCCAGATGATATATCTGCACACAAAGCATCTTATCACACATCAAAAAACTTGGGGACTTGATGGATAGTGAAAGTGAAATGCTCTCAGGTTATATAAACCACTGACTGATGAATCATAGTTAATGTCATTTTTTTTAGAGGAAAAGACTCCGGAGAGACTTCAAAGCCTTTGAACTGCCAGTCAACCGACACTGCATTTGTTTCTTTAACTTTTCTTACAGCGTGTTCATGAGACAATATGCCTTGGTAGTGGAAAGCTGACGACCTGAGCACACAACAAATCCCTTTGTTCTTTAAAGGGAGGTGCTGCCCAGAAGTATATCAGTATGTTTTCAACTTTTTTTTTTTTTCATTTTACAGGAATAATTTATTCTGAAAAGCTATTTTGACAATTGGAACATTTATGTTTTCTAACATTTAAAAATAAAAGTTTGTGTAACAGGTTGTCTTCCAGGCTTGTTGCAAATTTTACTAAGATTAAAGACTTCTGTGTCTTCATAAAGTTTGTCATGAGGCTGGAAGGTATGAAGTTGTTTTCCTAAAACAAAAGAAAAGCCTCCAAATCCATACAAGTTGAAATCAATGTACTAAATTTCTTTCTTAAGAAAGAAACTGTTATGACAGTCTCAGTAGTTTAGATAAATAGTTATGACAACAGATAACAATTAATGTGTTGCACTTAGACCATATTATCTCTGGTGTAAGGATCTGAATGCTTGCTATAAATGACTTTTTATTGTTCTTTTGTTACAGGGGACAAAATGAGACGATGAGTTTAGGGGGATGCACAGAGCTGGTGGTAGCTTCAAGCATGGAAGACAGATCGGAATCTTCATCGAGTCTGTAGCTGACATACACTCTGTTGAGGTGAGAGGAAAGGAAATCTTAGTATGTAGTCAATCTGAATTCTGGCTCAAAATGAGGAGAAAGTCTTGTGCCTCCCCATGTTTCTCTATACACAGGGATAAACACCCCCACCCCACTTTCTTTGTTAAATGCAGTTCTGTGCTTCCCTACCTGGCTCTCATAGACCAAGCTCTTACCTTTTAGTCTTTTCATTGGCTGGTAAACTGAGACCTTGTGACTCCTCACCAAGAAGAAAATCCTCTGTTGTCCTGGTTAGAAATTTTCTCTGTTAGTCTCCACTTGACTGGCAGCTGCATGGTCATTCAACTAGCACAGCTCTGCACGACCAGCAGTACTGGAGAGGGGTAAAATTTTAAGCTTCCTTGTGTCTCCTGATAAGCCTGTGATACAGAAGCAGATTGCAGGAGATAAAGCTGAGGAAAAAGAATGCTTTTAAATGTGGCTTAGATTGTGGTCCAGCTCTGAACTGATAGGGGGAAATGACAGTGAACCTAACCTGGGTCATGACACCCTTATTGGGGTTGCCATGTCCTATGGGATTGCTGTAGTGCTTCGTTCTGTGGAGACATAGCTCATATTTCCAGCTTTTCCTTAAGTAGTTGCATTTGTGATTGTTTACAAATACAGTCCTGGGAAAGAGCTACTTAGTCCTCAGTGTTTCCAAAGCCATTTGTTGTATTGAGAGTGAGGCTGGAAGTGTTTTCTCTATTTGTGGTATGTCACTCATGATAGATAACATTCAGGCTAGGATAAATAATTGTACATTAACCCTATGTTTTTAACTGAGGACTTCCACAGATTTCCATAAGAACACTACTTAGCCATTTCAGTTCCCTTTGAGCTTGCAAAACGATTCTAACTTGAGACTGGGAGCTTCTGGATTACAGCTTTTTTGATCCTTGGGCAAGATGAGTAGATCTAGAATCACATACGGTGAGATAACCAGGACAGGTGTCATCTGACCTGATTTTTATCTAAAAGTTAGTTATCTAGACTAAGCTAGCTTTCTAAACTTTCAGTTCAAAAGGAAGAAAGAAGCATCTCTAGAGACTGTTTCCTCCCACTGATTTTAGACAGCTGTCTTAAGATGGGATAAATTACTCTGGAAATATCTGACTCTCTCTAATACCTAACGTGAAACTCTAGATGAGAATTTTCAACAAATCTGCTTGCTAACAATAGGGTATACCTCATTCTACACAAGTGCTTGACTCTTTCAAGGTATTTTCTTTATATTGAAACACTGGAATGATTAGAGTACCTCTCAAAAAAAATCTATACAGACAGAAAAATAGAACTTGTAGTCTCAGTTTCTCACATGGGAGGCTAATAATGCAGGATGTAGTGAAAATGGTTCAGATTTGTCTGTTAGGAGAAATCCTATGAAGAAGACAGAGATTCAATAATCCAATCTGTGAATTATTCACAATAAAGAAAAATATTGAATTCCATACACATTTAATTTTACATAAATTTACTGAATGTTAAACTTGTGCATTTGTGAAAATATATTAATGTCACATCACTACCCCAATTTTTTTGAGAGATATTTATTTTGTACGTGTTGCTGATCACTGGCACATGGATGGGAGTGGCTCCTGACCTTCACTCAGCATCCCAGTGCCAGTGCAGAAGGCTGTGTGCTGGCACAAAAGCAGATTATAAAGGTCAAGGTCTGCACAGTAAGCTCTTCCCAGTGGCACCTAAGCACATCCAGAACGTGAAATTCCCTAGAAGTCACTAAAGATCCCAGGTGTGAGTGTTATTTGTGAATTCCTTCAGGAGTCTTTTAGTGCACAAAGACCATGCAAGTAGGCTACAATTATCTACTTTAAGATTGAGAACATGTATTTGTCCTAAAACTGTTTCCCCAATATCCTTGTGCTCACAAAAAGCCTGAAAAAAATTATAAAACCTCTCCATTAGTCTCAAGCAGGTAAAAATTTAAAAACATATTATTTTCAGACTAACAATTCTGGCAAAACACTCTTTTCATAGGGAAGATATATTTTTTTATCTCTCTAAAAAACATTTTTACTTCCTGTGGAGCCAAGGGTATGTATACTAACTAGCCTTTGTCCATTTGTAAGCAGAAGTCTCTAAGACCCTCTCTCCATGAAGAAAAGATTGATATCATTCCAATAAGACTTAATGTCTCCTGGTGCTGCAGAAAAATAGAATACCAGAGAGGTTTGAATGCAGTCAGTCCTTGGGAAGACTCCTGTCTGTGTGTGTGTCTGTGAGTGCATGTATGTGAATGAAGAAATATGCCCTTGAAACATCTATTTCTTCATTTTACTTTTAAAAATAAACTCAGTTTATAACTTAAGTACCTAGGTAAGTGAACATTTGCCATTTTGGTAGGTAGCATCCTCTTCCTTCATCAGCTGTTAAAAGGGAGCACGGATGGCCACATGTAGTTAAGGCATCATTACACTTAACCATTTTCTACCTCTATTCACTGTTATTTTTTCATTATGCTGTATGTGCCACAGCAGTATGTGGCAGAACTCTCACCGCTGTCTTTATGTTTTCTTATTATTTTGTTGGAGGATTTTTAAATTTTCCAAAAGTGGCAATAGCTAGGTGGGGAAAATACGAAATGTAAGAAAACTCTCTTAATATCTTACCAGGAAATAAATTTTTCCTTAGATTTAAAGGAAATCAAAAGTGGAAATGGATTTTCTATTTCTGCAGAAACTGTATGAGCAATATCCCAGTACAGACAGCCATGAGATGTGATTTAGAGACCATCATGAAGCAAAACCAAAAACCAGCACTGTAACTATTAGAAAAAGTGTATTTTCTGAGGGAAATCAAGTTTTTAACGAATGGGAAGCATGTTAGATTTTGACTTGAAAAAATTTCTAGTATGTGAGAACTGAGGATATACACTCTCAGAAATTTACAGTTGTGAACTTTTATTATAAGGAATAGCAAGGGAAAATTCTGTGGCCCTGAGCAGGCCAGGAATCTCCAGTGGTCTGCAAGGGATCAGTAGGGGGTCTACAAAATGTTTTTCAGTACAGTAGCAAATTTGTAAGTTTGCGAGGGAAAAGCGTATTGTGTAACAAAAAGGCCAAATACTTTGCCAGTCTGTTATTTTCCACTCCCAGCAGCCTAGCCACACAGTGTGTATGATAGTTTAGGGAGATTTTTCAGAAAAGCTGGGTGCTTCCTGAGAAAGCTGAGACACTGCCTTGGAGGCTGTGCTTAAAGCCAGGAATTAATTAATCTGTATCTTACCTTCACCACACTTTTTAGACCTTACATTTACTCTTTTTGTGTACATTAGTACTTATTCCTGAGAGAGATAAACACAAGTGCCATCAAGAGACTTAAAGGTCACAGATGAAACCTGCTGCAACACCAAGTACTTGAAGGTTTATCTACTGATTCTTAGATCTGATGTCTACCTGATTTGATCAAAGTCATATAACAGCTTCTTGTCACAGTAGCTAGAACTATTTATGCTTGGTCAAACTACTCTCTGATTTTGTTAGGTCAGTAATCAGTAACTAGTGGCACCTCAGACAGTTGGACAACCCCAGCAGCTATGTGACCGTGGGCAACTTTTTTACCTTTCAGTTTTGCATTCTGAACCATCAACATCCAACAAAAGTCTCAAAGGGAAGGATGCTAGTGAATGTTTTAGTCTAATTATTAGGACCTTTGCCCCCTTCTAGAACTAACAACACCACAGTTATATAGTAGATAATTAAACTTGGATACTTTGAAAATAGATCCAGAAAGGCTGTCACACTGGGCAGAAACAGTGAAGTCCAATATCTAGGGATGCAAAGGAGAGTCATATTATTCCTCTGCTTCAGGGGTTGAGGTAATTTTCTCCACTTCTGATTCGGACTGAGTTCTGCCCTACAGTTGAACCTCAGAGTGTTTTATATGAACTGGGATGGGCTGCACTTTATTCCAAATAATTCAAAGAGAGCAAGAAGAGGCCAATGTTTAAGTGTGCCCTGCTTTCCACCCATTAAACACCCCCACAAGATGTGAGAAACACAAATTCATTTCCCTCTTCCTGTCTGAACTAATGTCACCCTTTGCAAGGACACCACCTAACCTGTAAATCTATGCAGTTATGTACACTCTTGAAGTTCCTCTCTTGCTTGTGAACACTCTCCAGACATCTTTGGTTGTCAGGGGCATCATAACTTCATCCTTAGGGATCTGGCACTGCCGTAGCTCTTGGCCTTATTTGGTGGCAAGAGAAAGAGATGGACTTGAATTTTTTTCTAACAAAGATCTCAGCCCATATCTTTCACATCTGAGTGAGTACTCTAATATGCACAACTTTTGAAACCATTTGGCAGACTCACAAATTCTGCAGTAAGTATACTTTGGTTAATTTTCAACAATTTAGAATAAAGGTCAAAGTTTAAGGGTATGTTATCGGTCATTTCTTCTGAAAACCTTTTCAAAACTGTAAGTACCTAATTCTTTTGCCATGAGAATATTCTTCTTTGTCTCAATCTAAAATTAGTGTAATTGCGTTTGAGTAACAGTTTGAGCTGTGCCTAGTAAAACAAGTATTCAAAATACTTTTTGCAACTGGAAAAATAAATTAATTAAAAATAATGACACTATAATTGCCTCTGCTGGGTTACCTCATGTGGTTTTTAATCCTGCTTGTAAACAAAACAAGGACTTACCTGTTTATTCATATGACTAAGCCAAGCCAAATGGAAGATGCATTTTACCTTGAAAATAGAGTGTTCTCTTGGGACTTAGGCAAGGGGGTTAGCAGAATATGGCTTCTTATACAATTAAACACAAATATTTGTGTGCTTTTGTTTACTTTTTTGTTGGTTAGCTAAAGTGAGGAGTGGTTTAGAACTGTAAAATGCATTTAAGTGTTTGTGTAGCACACACAGATCCAAACCCATGTCTCCCAGTGCTAGCCTGCCTACTGCTGTCAGCCCCACTGAATATTCCTGCTTTGATCCACACAGGATGCATCAGCTTTGTTTTTAAGCCAGCCTTGGTCAGACCAAGTTACACTAGCTGTACTTCATGCATTGGCTTTGTAGCTGTAACCCTGTACTAAAACTGCCCACTTTGTGTGCTTTAGCCTTCTACAATCAAGTCTTCTGGTTACTATTCTGTCTTTCTGGTTGCCTGTGGAAATTGAATCCAGTAGTGGAGATGGCTGGAAGAGGCAGCTGTGATTTTGCTGCTAAATAACTTCTTAGTCTGCCATAAATGTGTTCCAACCTTCTGAAGGAGTAAGATCCTGGAAGGATTTTATTGACTTCTTCCCTGAAATTTCAGTCGATGCTGGAGGCTTATGGGTAGGACTCAAGTGTAGATGTTTTCATGACAGCTCACTCAGAACCTGAGGGGAAACTTTTGCGTAAACACGTATTTGTCACCTGGCCTGTGCAAACCCCTCAAGTAGTTTGGTGCAAAACTTAGTCACAACATGGATATCCTAGAAGTATAAGCTGTCTCTCCTTTTTCTATTGGCTAAATATATGCTGATTTATGTTCACTAAAGGAGATAATTTCTTACAGCTGTGTTGGCCCTAGGAGGCCAGATGTGTTAAGGGCTGGCCTGGGCTGCTAAGGTTAGGGCTTGAGAGGGCAGTTCCACAAATATTTGTGACAAAACACATCATCGGTGCTCAGATGGGCAAGTTTTACACGCCATCCTTTCCTACTCTGTTTGCACCCCCTTGCTGCATTGCAATTCTGCTTGTTTCATGAGTTAAAAATCTTCACAGAAAAGCTTGGAGAGCCCAAGAATAAAAGAAATGCAAAGCAAGAGGAATGCACAATGGAGAGCAGGGAGATGAGAGAATGGAGTGGGAACACTATTGCTTCATCTTTAGGCACCAAAATGGTGGTTTGCATTCTAACCTGCATTTGAAGTGTGGTGTAAATACACCTGAGCTGACATCTCTCTGATGATACTGGTTGCTGATGATCTGTGTTTGTTTCAATTCCATTTGACCAAGTGTGACCACAAAAATATTTTTAGGGTGGGGAAAGCAACCTCAGGAGCATAGCTGGAGATAACAATTTAGTCTGTTTTGTTCTGCCTGTTCAATTAATAGTCTTAATAACATTCCCAGTAAATATGCATTGAAATATATTTTCTTTTCTACTATAATTTCTGCTTTGAGGGAAGGTAATAATAAGTAAAGGCAAACATTGGCGTTTTGTCATCTGTAGTTGTATGAGGGCCAGTGTGATGTAACTGGTGACCTGAAAGAAACTTGTGCAGAGGTTGCTGGTTTATTTTAGCTGCAGAAGAAAAAGCCTATAACTAGCTAGATGATGTTCCCTGTGCAAGTTACTGAAATGCAGGGAGTGGTGCAGTGAGGAACAGAATCCCGTTGCCACTACTAGGAACCGAAAAGGGCAGAGATAGGGGACTGCAATTTTTATTCTGTTGCTCACCCTTTGGCATTGCAGGTAGGCTACATTCTGAATGAAGTAGTGTAAAGGCCTAAATGATTCTCTGGGATCTAAATTTTTATGACAAATTGTAAAGACAATGCAAAGCTGTGTTACCAAAGTTTTTTACTGATGATTTCACATGGTTTAAGCATCTTTAAGCAAAGCAGAAATGAAAACTACAATCATAGTTAATTGTCTGAGTTTCTGACCACCTACGCTTAATTATTCCCAGAAATGTTATAATAATGCATTACATTACTTGACACTGAAAATTAGGAGGTAGCTGTAGAAGGAGTTAATGCCCATGAGTTTGTTAGGAATCAAGTTATTTAAGAAACACATTTGTGAGGATTTACATTGTTGTAGAAATTAGTGTTTGAAGAAGTTGAATGTTGTAGAATGTGACAAGCAATTCAGTCCTATTGGTGGGCTTGTCAAAGCTAACTTGCTTTCCATCCATGGCTCCATGAAGTGGAAAACAGAAGAGCAGGTGACACAGATCACACTTGGAAAGAGTATCTGAGATGAAAAAGAGGAAATGAACCCGTATCCATCCTGACTGTAAGGGAGGGCTCTGAGTTGCCTTGCTTTTCTCCATCTTACCCCATCAGACTGAGTTGACTGTATTGAATATGCCTTTGTGGCAATCCTTAGAAAGAATTCTTTGAACTGGTGTTCACCCACTTTAACTCACAGTGCCAACCCTCAGATATGCAGGGGCTTTTACAGGGAAGTATGTTCCAAATCTCTGGAATATACTGCTCCTTCTTTGAACCCATTTTGGGTAAAATGGATGACATATAAGAAAGCCAGTGGCTTAATGCTGCCCAAGAAGCTCTAACCATCAAGTTGAGACAAAGGTGACTAAGTAGGCAAACAAATAAAGAGGAATATTTTTGCACATCTTGGGAGGGGAAGCAGAATGGAGTCTAGTTTATTTCCCTTTGAAACTAAAGCTGATCTGACAGTTTCAGTATTATTTTTTTCTCCTAATTTTAATGCCAAAACATTAGAATAGAATCATAGAATAGTTTTGGGTTGGAAGGGACCTTAAAGACCATCTGGTTCCAACTCTGCTGCCCTGAGCAGGGACACATCCCACTGGATCTCATTGCTCAAGGCCTTGTCCAACCTGGCCGTGAACACTTCCAGGGATGTGGCATTTACAGTTTCCCTGGATAACCTGTGCCAGTGTCTCACCACCCTCTCAGTGAAGATTTTCTTCCTAATATCTTACCTAAATCTACCCTTCTGGCTTAGAGCCATTACCCCTTGTCCTGTCACTACATGCCCTTGTAAAAATCCCTCACTCAGCTTTCCTGTAGGCCCCTTCAGGCTGCTATAAGGTCTCCCTCTACCCTTCTCTTCTCCAGGCTGAACAGCCCCAACTTTCTCAATGTGTCTTCATAGGAGAGGTGCTCCTGCCCTCTCATTATCTTCGTGGCCCTCCTCTGGGCTTGCTCCAAGAGCTCCATGTCCTTCCTGTGTTGAGGACTCCAGAACTGGACTCAGAACTCCAGGTGGGGTCTCCTGAGAGCAGAGTAGAGGGATAGAATTCCCTCACTTGACCTGCTGTCCACATTTCTTTTGATGCAGCCCAGGTTATAGGTGGCTTTCTGGGCCGTGTGGACTTTGCCCACTCATGTTGAACTTCTCATTAATGGACACACCCAAGTCCTTTTCCTCAGGGATCTTCTCAATCTATTCTCTGCCCAGAATTGACCACTGAAGAAAAACAGTTCTCACTTGTTTCCAGTTGGGCATCAAGCCATTGACCACAACTCTTTGAGTGTGGCCATCCAGCCAATTCCTTATCCATTGAGTGTTTTATTCATCAAATCCATAAAATTCTAAATCACAGAATTCCATGCAAGACAGTGTCAGACACTTTACACAAGTCCAGGCAGATGATGTCTATTACTCTTCCCTTGCCCACTGATGCTGTGACACTATTGCAAAAATGCCATCATTTACTATTAGTCTCCAAATTCAGTTTTTATTAAAATTAATAAATTTACATTGATGCCAGGGGAGGAGAGGAAGGCTCAATAGAGCATGCTGAGCAAAACTAAATGTCCTTTTTGTGGTGAGGAAAGACAGGTTTAGTAAATAAAGATCATGGTACATGAGACAGGTGTACGAGTCAAACATATAGGCATTCATGGTCCTGGCTTGCACAGCTGTCAGTACCAAATGCTCATGAAGAAGTAATGTATAACGAAATAAGGTGTAAATAATGAAAAGGTGTATTACAAACAAATTAACTTGCCCTCAGAATGTCTCTTTTCTCAGTTCTTTACTTACTCGTTGTATGTTGCTGACAGCCTGCAATATTTGTTGATAAATAGCTCGCTGTTAAATTGTTAGCATTCACATGTCAAATTTTCTTGATTACAACAAAGTTTGTAGGCTTGTAGCTTTTATTGGAAACCAGTTTTCATTTATTTAAGCAAGACAGTAAAATGTCAAATATATTGGAAAGAATCTGATTTTTTGCAAGCATGGGACAAAAACTTTTTTTTTTTCTCATTTGTTTTTTTCAGTACTGTAATAGGATCACTGGACAGACTCAGAAACAGACACTGAGATCCATTGGAAAAGGCAACATGAAACAAGCTGAGAAACCACGTGCTGAGGACAAATTCTGCTGCATTTCAAAGCTGAAAGTACAAAAATATGTTTTCAATTTTCTTTTTTTTTATCAGCATGCATCTGTAATTTCTTTCACTTAGAGTGGTTTGGTATACATTACAATCCACACTAAATGAATGAATAAGTTCCGTTTTTCTTTCTTTACCCTTAAGGCGTTAACCAATGTCAAGCAAGTTTGCAAGAAATCACATGTTGCTTTTTATGTCCTTGAACTTTAAACTCCGTAATGTGTTGGAAGTATGGTTGACTACTCCCTCGAAGGTCCACCTCTGAATTTGTGTAATTCCCCCTAGACTAGCATGTTTGCCATTACCTCTTAAACCTGTGAAATGAGCACTGCCAATTGTGCCACGGCAATAAAAAGTAGTTGATGATATACTCTGGACTATTCAAATTCTAGAGAAGCTCTAGAAAAGTTTGTAAAATATCTTGTGTTTAATAGTGCTTCAAAGCTCAGATACATTATTTAGGCCTTTCATCATCTGTAGAAGATTGATGGAAAAATATTATTGAATTAATTTCATAAATACTCTTTATTAAGAACCCTGAATTTAAAAGGATTTGAGTGCTACTGCATTTATTCACATTTAATTTGTTTTACTGTCAAGTGCTACTGGGTTGAACAAACTATATACTACTGTTTGAAATGACTTTTTCAGGGCTCATGATTGCTACTGATGTAGGAAAACAGATAGTCGATTAAGTAATTTGATCAAATAATAATCTTTCAGATGAACAGAGTTGAAAGGTCTTTGCACCCTTGTCTGGCTGCAGACATTATGCAGTCCTGCAGATGGCAGCCTTGCAGCAGAAAAAGAGTGGGAGAAATTGTGCTGCACCAGCCCTTGCCTGGGAAATGGGGCTTAAGTTCTGAAGGCTGTCTTGGTTAATGGGAACATGTGAAGAACAAAATCTTTCTTAATTTTTTGTTTATCTGGTTGGTTGGTTGGTTAAGCCATAACTGTGTGGAAAAAGATAGATGAACTTGTATTTACCCCCTTATCAGTGGATAAGCACTGTTCACTTGTTTTGTCTGGAAGCACATTTTGGTGGGGAAAATAACCACGGAATATTCCTAAATATATAACTTCAAGTCTTTAATTCATTTTCCTTTCTTCCATAGATATTTCTGCTGGCGTTATCACTTGCATTTCTTGGCAAAACAATGGCTGCTGCTTACATGAGCAGCATGTTCACACAGATAGAGAAACAATTTAATATTCCAGCTTCTCTGGTGGGGATCATTAATGGAAGCTTTGAAATTGGTAATCACTCATTTTAATGTTTCTTACTCTTCAAAAATATAGTACATTAGCTGAGCATGTATTACTGATTCTCATTCCTACAGCAGCCTGTCAGTTGTTTTAAGTGACAGTACTGACCACATCTATCTTACTGCTTCAGCTGGTACTTATGTCTAGGACATAAACAGGACAACTTTAATGAGGAAGTTTAGGATTAAAAGCTGGTTCAGCTATTTTCTGCACCATCTTAAGATATGGCAGAACAACTAACAAAATAGAACTATTTTATGTAGTTCTGCTTTATGACTTTATGAGCTTTGTATTGAATCAACTAACAGGCCAGAAAAATGTTACAAACTTTGTTTGAATTTAAGGTCATATTTAGTGTTTTACAATTCTTTTAAGCAGTCACCTCAAGGTTGGTTGGAGTGGATTGTCACCTTACTGAAACTCAATAATATTTCAAGATTTCATACTCATACCTGTAGAACTGTAAAGAAAGTTTCCAGTTCTACCCTTATTGACCCTTACCTTGCTTATCAGTGAACTTTATTGCCTAGTGACTCTTAAATTTGTCTGTGCAAGAAGAAACTGTTGTCAACACCGTGCTGCTGCCTGCAAAGCATTCTGTTGTGGCAGCTCAGAGTTATGATAGAGGAGGAATACCCTTGCTTTTGATAAGGAGACTTTGATAAATATGAAATGCCAAGATTACTGAAGTAGTATGTAAAAGGGTTATTATTTTAAATATATTATCCTCTCATATGCAGTTCCTATCACAAGTTGTGGCACTCTTATCTCCACGGATGTAAAATAACTGTGATTAATCATATTAATACTTGAAATTATTAAGTCAGTGTATGTGACAGATGTAGGAAACTTGTTAGGACCTTTTAAGTGTACCCCTTTGAGTGTCATTCAAGCTACTGGCTCAAAACAGTCCATCTAGCAATTATACATAAAAAGACATTATGGTCTTTCAGAGCATGATGCTCATCAAAGATGCCACTTGACAAAAAGATCACAAAATTAGTAGGTTTATTGTTACTAACCTGTTATTTTTTTGCAACCTGATTCATAAAACGAAGCCTGATTCTTTTCTGACTTACAAAGCAATACAAATGTAGAAAATAAATTGATTCTGCAGTGAAAGCTGAAGAGAATATAATGAAATTTTTTAGCCCATTTGTATTTTTAAATGGCAATAACTAGAAAAATCTGCAATTTTTATTCCTCTTGCACTATTAGTGAAATGAATATTAATCTGTCATTCTTTTTTTTCACTGTATGTCATCTTGTGTTTATTCTTTTCTGTGCACTTGGGTACATACTTCTGTATTTCCCCAGACACGGCAAAACAGACTATCCTAGAAGAATAACTTCCTAAAACATCTCTTATTCTGCAATCCCTAGGCCTGGTCTCTATGTAAAGTAGTTGGAAAATATTTATTTACATAAGTGAAACCAAAAATCCCTTTCACCGCATTATCTTTTGCATTCTGCCTTCTGTTACTATGTTCTTTTTCCATGAAAAGATTACAGATGGGAGGGAGTTACTGCATCATCTAAGCAGCTCCTTGTTTAGTTACACTTTTTAGAAGACATGAATTAACAGATGCTGAGCTAACAAGGAATACTCAGATTTCTGTTGCACTGTAAAACATAAAAGGATGCCTTGGTTTGTAAATTGTGATGAGGTTCTCTCTGCAGGCAACTTGATGCTGATAGCATTTGTGAGTTACTTTGGAGCAAAGCTTCACAGACCCAGAATAATTGCGTTGGGCTGCATAGTTCTCTCATTTGGATGTCTTTTGATATCACTTCCTCATTTCCTTTTTGGAAGGTGAGAATTTTGCTTAGTTTACAGTAGTTTCTGTGATCCCTACTTGCCTCTTAAATGGTGTTGCTTATTGAGAAAGACATTTCAGAGCACGAGTACAACATGATAACTGTAGAATGGCTTGTTTTATTTTGCTTACCTGATTACTGTGTTGTCAAAGCATTTACACATCATAATGATTCCTTAACCACTTTTTTTCCCTATGTTTTCTTGGCTTAACAAAATAATCATTTAGGCTTGTCTATATTTTAATCCCTGAGATATCTTTTAAGAAGATCCTCTAATCTTGCTCTGTCAAATGTGGTATGGCTCTGACAGCCTTGGTGGCACCACCTGGTTAGTGTGCAAAATATAAATAAATATAAATATATAAATATAAAAAGATTTCATTAGCATGTTAAATCAACTATCATGAAGCATCTGTTACAAGGTCAAGTTTAGATGCTAGAGAACAGCCTGGGTAAAACACTGTTTCCATTCCTAGCTACAGTTCCTTCCTTCCTAACCTGATTTGTTCTTGAGGCTCAGTTGAGTTTTGTTGTGGGTTTCCTTCTTCCTATAACTACATGATTTTCTTATAGATCACTTCGTTACTGAAGTACAGATTTATGAAGCAGTTCTGTTGTATTTCTTCTTAACATATACATGCTTTCCTTTGATTCAAACAGGTACCATATTGAAAGCAGTATTTCACCATCGGAGAATTTTTCAGTCATGCCTCTGTGCTTTGTTAATCAAAGCTTGTTCTCTTTACCTACGGAGGAACCATCAACAGGTATGGCTCTTCCTACTAATGATTTACTCTGTCTACTAATGATTTTTCCTCAGTTTTTATAGTTCTTAGGTAAATAGAATTTTATTTTTGTTAGTAATTTTTCAGGGCCCTGGTTTTGCTCAGACATAAGAACTAGAGGTCAGGAAACTTCCTGGCCCTTCTTGTTTCTTTAGCCTGTGGCTCCAGAGCCCAGCTTTTTCTCATGCAGTTTTCACAGGATCTGGACAGCTTGGTTAACATTCCTGTCAGGCCACCTTGGGGAAATAGAGCAGCAGGTTCTTCTCACATATTCCTCTTTTTGTCTTGAAATATTGTCATACTATGGGAAGGTGGGAAACATTTGGAAAATGGACTAAATGCATTAGGATTCTTTTTTTTGTTTTTGTTTTGCCACACAAGAAATAGAAGAATTAGAAACAGACGTACAGAAGAGGCTGTAGAGTACAATTTAAATCCCATCCCTCTCCCTCACCTTATCCAACCACCTGGTAGTCCAACCACTGCATAACCCAGACTCTAGCAAGTGCAACATCTTCTTCCAATTACGAACCCTTTCAAGTATCATCTGCTTATTTCCCTGTTTTATAGGACAGAGCTATCAAACAAAGCTTAATCTGTTAGTCAAGTTTTTGTCTTCACCTCTAGAATTTAATTGTTTGAATTAAAACATTAATTCTGGTTTCTTATTTTATTCACAGAATGTGAAAAAGAGCCTGGGTCCTTGCTGTGGATATTTGTAATGGTTGGAAACATAGTACGAGGAATGGGTGAAGCTCCCATTATGCCTTTAGGCATTTCATATTTGGAGGATTTTGCCAAAGCAGAGAATTCCCCTTTCTACCAAGGTAAGTCTACCTTATGGCAATAAATGTCTCCAAACACACAGATAAACAAAAGCATGGGAGGGTTATTATGAATCCCTGAAGTACAACAAAAGAGAAGAGAGACACCACTGA
This sequence comes from Florisuga fusca, assembly GCA_038090715.1. Taxonomy (NCBI): domain Eukaryota; kingdom Metazoa; phylum Chordata; class Aves; order Apodiformes; family Trochilidae; genus Florisuga; species Florisuga fusca. The sequence continues at coordinate 13,865,801 of JAAWXA010000019.1, forward strand.
GTTATCAAAATAATACTGTAGAACTTGTAATTTAACCAGTGATGAACTTAGTGAAATTAAGCCATTTTTAGGCACAAAAGTATATTCAGTTATCTGTCCTAAACACATATATCAGTTCTGAGAAAATAATTATGTCTGGGTTCTATCTAAATTTTCTCCTTTTCATACTATAGGATGTCTACATACAGCAACTGTAATTGGGCCCTTCCTTGGTTTCTTGCTGGCATCATTCTGTGCAGAACTGTTTGTTGATCTGGGATCAGTAGATGCAGGTAATGGATGGATATACAAAATCTTACATATAAATCGGGAGGCATGATGGTGTATTTACCAACACTAAGAGATGTTTCTTTGTTAATATGAGGTGTCTTCATTTTACCTGAGTTTGCTTATGCTTCTTTTAGAATGGAAAATCTGTATCTGATATCCAGTTCTATAAAAGGCCTGTATCCACATATACACAAATAAATTTGTGCATAAGTTATTTGAAGAACAGTTGTGTTATCTGGCTTGACACAGGAAAGAGCTAAAATTGATTTAATACAAAACATTGTATTTGACAGAAAATTACCAACATTAGAAAACGAGACTATTATCTTTCATCAGCCTCATTTCATGAATCTTTCAAATACTTTTCATTTATAACATGTCAGAGATGACGAGGAAAACATACAGTAACAGAAAATATTTCTGAACTAGATATAAGATGTGTGATGCTTGGTTTGTGTTGTTTTTTTGTTGATTTTTTTTTTTTTAGACGATGTAGCTATTACAATTACTGATGCCCGTTGGGTTGGAGCATGGTGGCTGGGCATTTTGATTTGTGCATCAGTGAATCTTCTATCAGGAATACCTTTTTGGTTTTTGCCTAAGTCACTTGTGAAGGAAGGAGTAACCAATGAACCTGAGAAGATGAATGAAAAAAGTGCAATACAATTGCAAGAAAATGATAAAAATGAAGCCAAACAAACTATGTATGAAATTGCTAAAGGCAAGTTATATTGAATTTTATTTCTTTCTTAAATTAGTCCTTAAGTTGTGAACTATGTCTGTGTATTTTGGCAAGTAAAGATGGGCCCAAGGTAAAAAATACATATTCTGTTTTTCATCTCTGTATAGTACAAGGAATTTGCACAGGGATTTAGAATGACTCCTTGCAGAAGAAGAAATCTAAATTCATAGGTCCAAGATCTGAATTTACTCTTTTCCCCTCCCACATTTCAGGCATACATAGAGATGGAACTTTTCTTTCTAGCAGAGGGTTAATGCACTGAAATCTGATTAAGAATATTACACTTCAGTAAGCTGAGGATAAGTTGCAGATATTGCTTGTACTCCACATTCACTGTGCAGAAAAGCAGAAAACCAACACAAGCCTTGTGCAGTTCTTGAGTCCAACTTAAAGCCATGAAAGGGAATTGACAGGTGCTTGAGTGTCTCACATACATTTAATGGTTGTAGTCCAAGGATCTATTTGAATTATATTTATTCATTTTACCAGAACATTCAGACAGCTTTTTAACATAACCAAGGACTTCAAGTTGAAAATTTAAGTATTTATATTTAAAAATTAATCTCTTCCTCAGAAAGTTCTAATTATAAACTGCATGGCATTTATAAATAATAGAGCCTGTTTATAGTGTTTTGGATATTTGGCTTGTTTTTGCAAGACTTGCCAACAGATCCTCTTCTAGTTAGATACTTGCATACTTCTGAAAGTTACCTGTGCTTCAATGAAGCATGGTTAGTGTTTTACAGACTCGTATGTTTCTCTGCAGTTTTTGACAGTAGTTCAGCATGCTAATTAATAGACAAGAGACTGTGTTGAGGTGGTCTGGGCTAAGCAAGTAACTTTGGCCTGTGTGTCATCATTTAGGACAAGCAGGTACCAACCAGGCCTCTGCTCACTCACCCTCCATGCTCACTGTGGGATAGGGAGGGGAAAATCCACCCAAAGGTTCCTTAATGGAGACAAGGACAGCGAAGTTTTTCAGTCCCCAGTTATGGTATGGGAAGAAAAAAAAAACTAATTCAATCTACAAGGAGAAAGAGGAAACATGGCCAGATCTTAATACCTTCACCACCCTCATTCCCTCCCTTCTTCCCGGGCCTGGATTGCTTCACTCCTGCCTCCCCCTCAACAGCACATGGGGTTGGGGAGTGGGGTTTAGGGTCCCCATGTGTGTTTCTGCTGCTCTTTCCTCCTCAGGAGAGCTCTTCAGGGATAATTCCTCACAGCTTTCCCCCCTCTCCAATGTAGTGTCCCTCTCATGGGAGAGTCCTTCAGGAACCCCTCTGCCATGAGTCCCTCCCACAGGTGCAGTCCCTCAGGCACAGGCTGCTCCAGCCCGGGCTGCACACAGAGTCACCGCTGCTTTGGGAACAGTCACCTCCCCTGGCACGGGGTCCTCCGTGGCTGCAGATCCACACACGTCCCTCTCTGCAGTCCTGCCCAGGCTGCTGCTTCATGTCTGCCCATGTGTGACACTTCAGGGGCTACAAATCCTCATTTACCCCACTGTGGTCCTTCAGGGACTGCCCCACCGCACTCCTCTATGGGGCTGCAGGGGCACAGCTGCCATCTCACCATGGGCTGTGGGGAAATCTCTACTTCTTCCTTCTTCACTGGCCTTGGTGTCTTTGCTCTGGCATTGCTCTCTCCTCCTCCACTCCTTTGCTCTGCAGGTCTTTTTAAAATATTTGTTCAGTTTTATTTTACTTTCCTTGATTATATTACTCGCAGAGGTGCATCCAGCTTCTCACAGGAGCCACTCCTGTGCCCCCCTCCCCTCCTGCTTCTAAAACACCACTGAACCAAACCAAGACAATGCGGTATCTAGCAAAGCACAAGAATTAGCCTGGTCCAGTTAGGGATCATTTCTATTTCCTTCTCCCCACCTCAGCTACCCTGAACAATGGGTGATTCATTTCATAAAGCATCACACTAACTTTTTTACACTATTTCATTCCAGATTTCATCCCATTCCTCAAGGGTCTATTTCACAACCCAGTTTATATGTTATTTATATGCATAACCATATTACAGTTCAGTGCCTTTGATGGCATGATATCTTTCATGCCCAAATATTTGGAACAGCAATTTGGAAAATCTGCATCGGATGCCATCTTCTTAATTGGTATGTTTGCATTTTGCTTGGCTGTGTTCTACCAAGAAGTGATGTCTCTATGCAAATTCTGTTTTTATAAAGTTATTTATTCATGTGTACATGCTTCTACAAATGAGAGATTACACACTACAAAGCCTTTCTAAATAATGCATTTTCTTCTAACCACCTCCTTATTTTATATGCAGAATTCAATAATCTCCTTCCTATCATCTGAATTGGCCCAGAAAGTTCAGCTGCTGAAAAACTTGAACTGATATCAAAGATGAAATGCGAATGATATTCAGTGAGAGAGTGGGACCAATTATCTGGATTATATTATCTTGATCAAAAGATGTTTTATAAAGTAGAGGGTAGATTTCATGTTTGTGAAAATTACATTACTAGAAGACATAGATGGGTTCAACCTATGCTCTGCTACAATTGCCAGTCATCTTCAGCACTTTCCATCAGCTCTGCTACTCAATTATTTGGCTTGGACCTTTTGAAAGCCTGAGATTCTCTTTCATATGCAGAACTCCATGGAAGAAAAGCACTGACCATATAGCTGTCTTTTTTTGTCTCTTATTTATCGGCTTGTCTTTTTTTTTTTTTTTATGAGTGATGACAAGAAGATATCATGCATTCAGACATGGTGATGGCAAGTATTTGTAGCACAAAGCAAATGTAGTTATACTGAAGGAGCCTTTTTATGGTTCCACTTCATTATGTCTTAAATTCTCAGTTCTTTTGTTTAACTGCAGTGACTTAATTAGGCTACAATTTATCTAATCATTATGGAAGAAACATCTAATGTTCCTTTATCCATACTTCTGTTCCTTAACTCAGTGCTCATCTTTCACAGTAGCTGCACAATTTTCATTTAAACCTGCTACACGGTCTCCCAGACCTCATAAACATAACTGTTGCCCTCTATTACCAGCGTTTTAAAGCTGTGCACCCAAAGGCATGTTCCTATCATCTTATCTGTGTTGCACTGATATTGCATTGCTGCTTTGCTCTTCAGACAGGTGCTTCCTAAATGTCATTCAGTCAGTCTTTGCTTCCTTTTAAGTACCAAACAGCAAAGAAGTGTGAAAGAACATTCTGATATCTCACACTAAAGCTGAAAGCCTATTACTCCTTTCATTGATGCACCAAGATGTGCTCATGAACTCCACTAGCTTGTTTCACTGTTGAGTTAGTCCCTCAGCCATGGAGGCTGTATTGAAATTCTGCCTTTTATTATTTTTTAAAAAATTTTATTTTTATTTTTTTATGTGTGTTTATGTGTTGGAACTAGATTGCAACACTAGATGGCAATTTTTCAATTAATCCTTTCAGCCATTCCCAACTGCTGCTGACTTTGGCAGAGCTTTTCAGTATGCGAGGGAACAAGTAGAGACCCATTTCTCTCTGTAGTTAAGTTAGTCAGTCACCAGCACTACAGGAGTCTTTGCCAAAAATTGTCTTCCCTTATGAGTATCTTTGGTTGTCTCCTTCTTTATTTTAACATGGAAGTTTCACTTGTTTAAATAGGTGTTTACAACTTACCAGTTGTATGCGTTGGGTATTTTTTTGGAGGCTTATTCATGAAGAAATTCAAGATAAATATCTATCAGGCTGCGAACATAGCATTTTTCGTATCTTTACTGGAATACCTTCTCTACTTTGCTGCCTATTGGACTGTCTGTGACACTTCACCAATTGCTGGCCTAACAGTTTCCTATGAAGGGTATGTTCTTTCAGACATAAGAGATCTTGAATCTAAGACACTGGAATGACTTTTTTTTTTTTCTAGAATCAGCCAGGGACTTCATAGTTTTGCAAGGTTTTAGTTTCTGATCTAAATTCTCAAGGCTTTTTACTTTCATGAGACGACAGGTCTGTGTTCTTTTTCCCTGTTTTAAACTATCAAGTGCATAAAAAAAGATAACCACGTTGAGACTTGTGAGATTGCATGTCCACAATAATTCTTGTACTAATATAATTATACATTCAAGTCATGTAACTGCAGGTAAAAATAGGAAGTTGTTGATCAAATTAGACATACATGAATGCAATTTCAGAATTTCACAGGGTCAAAACCTTTTTTTTTATCTTACACCAGTTTACTGCAATTTGGTATCAAGATGTCAGAAGATATTTTATCTGTGGTTTCTTGATTTGAAACCTGCCATTAATCACTGGGAGGGACTGTGTTTCTGTAAAATGCACATGTAATGCTTATAGGCACTTAAGAACATACATGGCATAGATAAGAAAAAATTCTGTAGTATATGCATACCTATTTATGAATTGATAATATGCATATAATGTAATATCCTATGGAAAGATAGTAAGACATAGCTCTAGGGAAGGAGCNGCACCAAGATGTGCTCATGAACTCCACTAGCTTGTTTCACTGCTGAGTTAGTCCCTCAGCCATGGAGGCTGTACTGAAATTCTGCCTTTTATTATTTTTTTTTTAAATTTTATTTTTATTTTTAATGTGTGTTTATGTGTTGGAACTAGATTGCAACACTAGATGGCAATTTTTCAATTAATCCTTTCAGCCATTCCCAACTGCTGCTGACTTTGGCAGAGCTTTTCAGTATGCGAGGGAACAAGTAGAGACCCATTTCTCTCTGTAGTTAAGTTAGTCAGTCACCAGCACTACAGGAGTCTTTGCCAAAAATTGTCTTCCCTTATGAGTATCTTTGGTTGTCTCCTTCTTTATTTTAACATGGAAGTTTCACTTGTTTAAATAGGTGTTTACAACTTACCAGTTGTATGCGTTGGGTATTTTTTTGGAGGCTTATTCATGAAGAAATTCAAGATAAATATCTATCAGGCTGCGAACATAGCATTTTTCGTATCTTTACTGGAATACCTTCTCTACTTTGCTGCCTATTGGACTGTCTGTGACACTTCACCAATTGCTGGCCTAACAGTTTCCTATGAAGGGTATGTTCTTTCAGACATAAGAGATCTTGAATCTAGGTTTTAGTTTCTGATCTAAATTCTCAAGGCTTTTTACTTTCATGAGACGACAGGTCTGTGTTCTTTTTCCCTGTTTTAAACTATCAAGTGCATAAAAAAAGATAACCACGTTGAGACTTGTGAGATTGCATGTCCACAATAATTCTTGTACTAATATAATTATACATTCAAGTCATGTAACTGCAGGTAAAAATAGGAAGTTGTTGATCAAATTAGACATACATGAATGCAATTTCAGAATTTCACAGGGTCAAAACCTTTTTTTTTATCTTACACCAGTTTACTGCAATTTGGTATCAAGATGTCAGAAGATATTTTATCTGTGGTTTCTTGATTTGAAACCTGCCATTAATCACTGGGAGGGACTGTGTTTCTGTAAAATGCACATGTAATGCTTATAGGCACTTAAGAACATACATGGCATAGATAAGAAAAAATTCTGTAGTATATGCATACCTATTTATGAATTGATAATATGCATATAATGTAATATCCTATGGAAAGATAGTAAGACATAGCTCTAGGGAAGGAGCACATAGGATTATATGCTGGGTCAACACTTGTGTTAGAATAGAATTTAACCATTACAAAAGTTTGCTGCAGGTGTTTCATCCCTGAAATATTTATCCATCTTCTAAATGTATTTCAGAATAGAGCAAGTTTCATATGGAGAAAATACTCTTCTGGCTGACTGCAACAAGGATTGTGATTGCCAGCTTAAAATATGGGACCCTGTTTGTGGGAACAATGGAATCACTTATGTGTCACCCTGTCTTGCTGGGTGTAAAGCCTCAAGAGGAACTGGAAAAAGTGTGGTAAAGCATACAATTTATTTTTTTTTGTGCTGCAACTATGAAATATAATAGATGATAATTAACCATTTCAATATATGATGGGAAATTTCCATAAAAGTACAAATACAATGTCCATTAATTGGACATTTAGAGGTGATGGAATTAGATGAATGCCTTGAGTGGCAACAGAAATTCCAAACTGAATTAGAAAATTAGTTTGTTTAATTTAAAGCATAGTAATGAAGAAGCCTATTTTTCTCTGAAGGAACCTTAAATACTCAAAGTAGAATGAAGATTTATTCTCAAGGTATTGCCAGCTGGAAAACTGAGTGCACAAAAACATGTCAGTCAAAATGAAATTTTGTAGCATGGAGTTAATAATATCTTTTACCCTGGAGATTTGAACAAGTAACCTGGTGTTACAGAACTTCTATTATCTTAATTAACACTACATTTTCTAGTTTAAAAAAAAAAAAAGTTCTATTTAGACTGGATATAAACAAAATAATGAGTTTTTGAGAAGTATTATGTGGTAATAAGGGGCAAATATTGATGCCCTTGCTCACCTTGGCTGACATTGGAGAGCCCTTATTCTGGCAGTAGTCTCAATGATTTCAGTAGAAGCCAGTGTTTGAGTGAGAATATTGCAGCACAGCCTCAATCAAACATCTCTGGCTTCTTCTCTTTTGGCACATGAAAAACCACACACTAAGCTCATGAAAAAGAGAGTTGAGTCTCTTGGCACTGGAAGGACCACATAACCAGGATGCACTGGGAAATATGAGGGCTCTCCTGATCATGGTCACCTTGAGGAATTGCAGTCCTTGCTGTCTAAGAGGACCATAACTCCCTCTGGCTCTCTCTCCCCATATGCTTCGTACGGATGATGGCTGAACCTGTGCCTGGCAGGCTGGGAAGAAGGCTGCAGTGCAGTGCTGCACACCTGTAACATGCTGAAGTGCAGCACAGAGTGAGCTAGGTGCCAGTGGTGAGCGTTTCACATTTGGTCTGTGAGTTTTGACAAGTCTGTGTGATCAAAATACTCTTTTGACAGGTATTTGAAAACTGCACCTGTGTTGCAGCCTCAGGGTTTTCACCTCAAAATGTCTCTGCAGTTCTGGGCCAGTGTGATGGAGATAAAAACTGTGACAAGATGCTTCATTATTTTTTAATATTGTCATTAGTCTGCAGCTTCATTTTTTCTTTAGCCGCCATGCCTGGGTACATGGTCCTAATAAGGTACAGTAAAATATCCTTATCTTAATAAACCTACTGGAGTTTTTATTCTCAGGTTGAATTCCCTCTGGAAATGGAAGTGTGTTAGTTTATGTAGGGAGGGAGGAAGAACAGCAGGATCTAATGTAATTTCTGTGTTGTGTTAAGATTTAGTATTATGTCAGATTTATAACCTGTTGTTGCTTCTGGCTATCAGCTGTACCCTGAATTATTGTAGGACCACTGAGTCAGTTTACTGAGATATTGAGAGCTGTGTGATACCCATGTCGTTATTGATCACATCAACACGATATTGATTAAGGTACAATTATTTTGCACTTTCCACTGGCCTCAGTTCAATTGGATGATAGCAGGACAATAGCTTTTCCTTTTGTGAATTGGCAGTCCTGCATTAGGAACTGATAATGTACTCTTTCAACCAGTGCTCTAATTAGAATGGCCTGGGCCTAATATGAGGAAGAGTTTGATTAAAAAAAATCAAAAACAAACAAACAAAAAAACAGAGGTAAACTGTGTTTAATTGTTGTACAATGTAATTATTATGCAGGTCTCTAAAGCCTGAAGAAAAGTCATTTGGAATGGGTATCCATGAACTATCTTCAAGAGTATTTGGTAAGAAAAGCTCTACCACACTTCAGAAGCATGGTTAGGTGTGATCCAGAGTTAGATAAGGGACACGTCAGGGCTATGGGCATGGCACAAGAGTCTGCCTCTGTGAACTGCCTTTGATCAGGAAGACTTTGGGCTTTTTTACACATCTAGGAAGCATGGCAAATTAGAACAGCTTTCAGTTTGCATTCATCTGTATTGAATAGTGGGGTAACTACATCTGCTGCTCATCTAAAAGCTGTTTTACATTCCTGCACCCTTGTATGTTCATTGAACACAACACTTACTGATGAAAGATAATGTTGATTTCTGAATAGGAATCACAGTTCATATTGTAGCATGTATATATTGTTAAACAGGCAACAGGAAAGCATCTTTGGTGGAGGGCAGGTGAATAGAAGAAGAATAACAAAAAAATACAGACAATGTGGTTTATTCTGCAAGAGGACAGGATAGATGGAATAGGTGAGAAATAGACTAGGTTCTCTAGTATATCTGCTAATTAGAAGAAATATGTGATTCACAAAAACGTTGCTACTGTTCTTTTTAGCTGGAATTCCATCTCCCATTTATTTTGGAGCTTTGATAGATACTACTTGCTTGAAGTGGGGTACTGTGACTTGCGGTAGAGAAGGAGCATGTAGGATGTATGACATTGTCACATACAGGTATAATTTCTGTTTTATTTTCATTTATCCTTCCCACTGTATCATTACATAAATAGAGATATAACTTTATGCTCTTTGTCTTTTCCTAGTAGACAAACTTCTCTTGTGTTTGAAATTTGACACAACACTTTCCTTTGGCATTGCCTTTACTTTTCAATTGCAACCTTTGCCACCCTTGGAACACCCTTTGAACACAAATGTTCTGGTGCCATAATTACATTCACTAATGGTAGTTCATGAGAACAGACCTTTAAAGCATTGAAAAAGAAAAATAAATTAAAAGCAGTAAGCCCCTGTGGGAAAAATGTTTAATGGTTGACTATGCAAAAATAGATAAGAAATTTATAGAGAAGATACAGTTGCCAAAGTTGTAAATTGGCCCAGGATAATACACTCCATGATTTTATAGTCCCTCAGGGAGCACTGTGGGATTTTAGAAGAAAAGTCTTATTGAACCAGTGGCCTTAGGCTGATTCCTTTAATACTGTGTTGAGGTTGCTTTGAAAAAAGAATACTAGCTCATGAATACCGTGAAGTTTTACTCAGGTGGTCTGAGATGCTCTTTTCAGGACTCTCTTTCCCTGTAGAGAAAGTCATAAGGAAAACAGGTGGCAAATGTCACTGCAAAATTTGTTGCCTGAAGCTGGGCAATGTAAAGAGATATTCTGCTGGCACTGGCAGATTCTGTGTTTTCATATTGATTCATTTTCTATGAGATCCAAAGGCATAACCTTTAGAATGCCTGGGCAGTTGTTGCAGAACTGTGCATGCTGAATAGTTTTGCTGTTTTTCCATGAATGCATATAATTAATGAACCTCATCCTCTATTTCAGGTGGCTTTATCTTGGCCTGCCAGCACTATTACGTGGAGTGTCCTATATCCCAAGTGCACTAGTTCTCCTTATTTTAAAGAAAAAACTTAAAACTGAAAACCAAGTCTTATTAAATGCACCAGTGGAGATGCAGGATAAAGAACAAGAAGCACTGAAATAGCATTTCAAAGCAGGACATACTGTGGAAAAAAGATTGCAGTGTAAATTTTGGATATATTACTGTGAAAGATTTCATACTTTAACTAGTGAACACTTGGAGAGATTAATAGAATTACACATATTGAATCCTAATTATATTTTTAAAGTATCAGTTAATAAAGAGAAATTAGAGGAAAATAGACTTTGGTGAAAAAGGACAAGGAGTAGAAAAATAAAAATTTGTGAAATGCTAGGTTTTAAGTTGCCTGAGCAAAGGCTGTGTAACAGAAACATACTTTGAGTTCTGGTTTCACTGAACATAGTGAGAGTTTTGCAACTGACTCCAGTGATGCCAGATTTCATCCTGGAATTTTCCAGCAACTTCTGCCAAAGCCTCTCTTAATGACTATAGAGAGGATATGCAGCTCATTTGGGCCTGGGTTTTCCATATTTTTTTTTACTTGTGCTGTTAATCCTCTTAGGCAGGATCTATTTATTATTCATCATGGTGTAGGTGGTCAATATATTGGAAATCTGACATGGTCTGGATGTTGTGGTAATAAAAAAATTTAAAAAAAGCTTTATTTTTAAAAAAATGCATGATTATAGTAATATTTTAACATTTTCACAAATCGTGGACAAGGAAAAGTTATCAGGATTTGTTACTTCAGTCGCAAGAGTAACCCACACAAGATAGAATGATACTTATGGGTATTTTTTACCATCTTATTGCCAGCTGCTGAATCCTATACTTTCTAATACATTATTAAATTATTCTGTGAATGGTACATAACTGTAGTCATCAATGCGCTTTTCCCAGTTTTAGTCCAATTTTTATTTCTTTCAGATGTGATACTACAGTGAATGTATCCATTTGGGGTTGACTGACAGTGAACTGTTGCCCTGTGATGTCTTAAATATCTCAGGAAAAGACCCTTCTGATAAGGTTTATCTCACCTAAGGTGTGCCTTTGGTTGAGTATAGTGCATCCAGATTGGAAATGCCTCATATTTGGCACCAGTGCAGAGGATCCTTAGGAATGTCTGCTGCTCAGGTGGTGATTCAGTAACTTCTCAAGTCCTTGTATTACAGATGTTGGAAATTAAAAAAACCTTTCCTGGTTATTATTGCTTCCTTCATAAGGCATGGAGGCTGTTTCTGGAACTTTAGAAACTTATACTTGCAAGTGTTTCCTACCCATTTAATATATGACACAGACTAACTCTTATTTTATCCACCTGGGACCTTATGTATCCACTGAAAAATGGGAAGGATGTTTCTCCAAAGTATTTATGTTAGTTAAGTTATATTCCATTTTACTTTAAGTGTCTCATTAACACCATCTGTGTATGTGCTTGGAATTGCCTACTGCCCTTGTGGAATCAATAGCAAAAGATCAATTTTTTCTGCAGAGCAGAATTTTTTCCAGTACAGGACGTCCTTACAATTAATTCTTTTGGAATGGTGCATTACAGGCACTTCCTCTCTTTCCATCAGAAAATAGAGCTGAACAGGTATAATGTGAGGAAGGAGAACAGACACACATGATGCAGTCTGTAACAGAGCATAGCAGAAAGTGCAGTTCTTTATTAAGCCAAATGTTTTTCCAGAAGCATCCTGAACATTTGAAGCACAGCATTGTTCTTGCTACTATGGGGCATTTACTGAAAGGTATCATTCTTAATTGTGGGTATCATATTCCTCCAAAGCTAGAGTTAAAAATCTTTTTCAGGCATTTAGTCACAGCTTGGTGCCAAGGTAATCTGGGAAACGTGAAAAGTTACAGTGCCCTGAAGTTTCACAGCTGTAGGAAACAAAAGGGCTTTGTTAGGTAGGCAAATTTGTGCCATTGAATTGGAGCACTGCCAGAGAGTCAGGCCTAGTTAACTCACTGTGTTTTGAAATGGAAGGAAGTAGATAGAAAGCTTCCAAGTTTTAAATTCATCATTTTAGTAGATACATTGACTTGGTTCTCAATTGTTCTAGTTCATCTGCTTGAGAAGGTGGCAGTGAAACAGGACACCTTCACCAGACACTTTGAAGTCATTAACCTGCTGCTCAGACTGTCAATCAGCTGAAACAGTGCTGGCTGGAAAAGTGGCTGAGTGATGGAACAGCAGAGAAGCTTCTTGGCACAAACCTATTGTGGGAACATTACTTCCCTGAGCAAACCCAAGAAGTAGAGAGTGCAGGTCACTCCAAAGCAATCGCCATAAAACCTTTCTGACACGATGTGTTGGGTACAACAGACATCCCTAGGATTAGGTTGGGTGTTTGGAAAAATACTCTTGGAGTTATTCCTTCATATGCAAAGCCAGACTTTAGACTTGAGCCTTCCAAGTTTTGAGCATGCCGACCTTTACTGAGCAAAGCATTTAAGCATGTGCTTAACTTTAAAACGAGTAGTATTATTGATGTTTATTGTTTAAGTTGGTGACGTTGGACATTTTGAGACTGAGCCCTAAACTGGCACTGTTGTGACACTCATTTAAGGCAGAGGCTGCTTGCTGTGGGGTACAACAGGTACTCTGATGCTATTCACTGTACTTGAAAGTTTGGGCTGATCCTGATCTGATATTTCAAGTGCTAAGAAATACCATCAGCTCTGTTGGTAGCATATGCCACAAGTGGGAATAATGCCAATAGAAGTCACAGTAGGTGTAAAGTTTTTTATAAAGCAGTAGCATATAAACCTCTGAGGTGATTAAATCCAATACAAAACTAGTAAAACTGTGTGGGAGGTTTATTTTGTGAGTGCCTGAGAGCTGAGCAGACAGCTTTCACAGTGCAATCAACCATGTTTCTGTGTCACTGAAGTTTCAACTCAGTAAGAGGTGTCCATGAGTTGAATTTCCATCCTTAAGCCTCCTGAGTGGAAGGGTTGGTGCTTGTGCTTGGATATGACACTGCCAGACACTGAGAAACATACACTTGATGTTTTTCTGGCAGTGTGACCAGTGTAAGCATCTTGGAGATATTTTAAAGGCCATGGTACACACTGTGCACACATGTATTTATCTAGCATTTTGTACTCAATGCATTTTGTAATGATCCCTGATGTTCCATTGTTGGTTGGTTTTTTTTCTGACTGTGATCAGGTGCCCAACCACTATTTTCAAAGAATTAACAGCAGACTCTTCAGTGTCTTAATGAGAAATGACAATGCTTGGTAAAAAGCTCATGTCTGAGTGCATGCAGGCTATGTTTTTTGTTGTTCTGTATTTTCCATTTGCATTGTTTTCTCTGTATCAAATTTTAATTTAATCAGCTACTTTGTTGCTAAGTCTCTTGGTATTTTGCAAGTTATTATTAAAATTTTTATGTTTATCCTAAAAAAAAAGGCTGTCTTGTATGAATTTCATTGTCTTCCTGCTGCTTCTAACCGCTAAGAATTGAAATCTACTTTTGATGTACATTTGAAAATTTCTGATTGTACATGTTGATTGATCTATGATTCATTTTTCTTTGGAGAGCAAAATTCTCATTTCGGAAGGAAAAATGTTACCTGGCAAGTTGATTTTAATTACAGGGCATAAAGTAGATATGGTGACCAAGGCTGCATCATAACACAATAGTTTGGGCTAGGCCATAACTGTCTGATTTATGATATGAATGCTGACTTTGTGATAGAAAAATACTCTGTTAACAAGTATAGCATCTGAATACGTGAACATTGCAGTCTTGTACAAGCAATATTGATGGTGCAAATTCACCTGCTTTTTCAGGCATGTCATTTTCAGTGAAAAATAGACTGTTTCTGTATTTTTTCTATCTCAAAGTTGAGTTTTAGCAGGTAATTCCTCCCTACAGACTCTTCTCACCGAAGGAAGCCTCATAATACCAGCAGCTATGACCAACCTGTGGATGTGCAAAGGGGAAGACCCTGAGCATACCTGGGGTAGGATTTAGCAAGCAAAAATCCAGATCACTGGTTAGTTTATGTAAGTTTGGTCTTACAATAAAAACTGGATACATCCAGCAACAAGTTCTTGGCTACTGCTGCTTTTTTTGTTTGGGTTTTTTTTTTTTACAGAATTGTTATTAGTCTTTTCCTTTCTAAGGCATAAAGTGTTCCCAGTTATGCTGGTTGGGATTTTGAACTTTCATTGTTTAGGACTTTCTCTGAGAATGTGGAAAATTACTAGGTAATTGCCCCTCTCTTGCTTTGTTCGGAGAGTCAAGGGCATAGATGCAGGACAGAATCACAGGAGACTTGAACCATGGGGCAAAAAGTAGCAGATCCCTTTAGAAGGTGAAATCTTACGTATCACAGTGCCCGGTGTCCCTCTAAGAAGACAACACTCAGTAACTCCACACCAGAAGCTTGATCTATTCCTGTTAATTTCCAGCAGCAGTGCTTAGGGAATACAAGCACCATTTGTTCAGGGCAGACTTGCCTGTGACCATAGGTGGCAGCTGGCCAGAGGATCATTCTAGCCTGAGCAGTCCTGGAGGAAGGTCCTCACTTGGAGAGCAGAAAGCCCCACTACGGGTGGGAAATGGTGGTGTAAAAGAAAAAGTTGATTGCAAAGCTTTTACTTTTTTAAAAGGCTTTGACCCCCGGTGTATGTGTAAAGGCTGCGTTAGGTTTGTAATGTTATCATTTAAGTGGTTCCAAAACAGGCTTTGAAAAAAATCAGACTTCTCATTTTAGTTTAATGAACACAAAGTGGTCCAGTTCATGCTGTACCTTTGCTGTTACTATTGTTTCAAGGCAACTTTCTGGAAGGCCAGAGTGCAGGCAACTGTGTGCTTTCTGGCACATGATGATTTTTCCTTCTTCTGTAGGTAGTGAACTGATCTCAAGAAAACTTGCTGGCATAAAGACAGAATCATATCTAAAACAAGCTGGGCTTTCTTCAGAAATTTCTAGAATTTTAAAAATTTTTCAAGTGGGCATGAACCCTGCCCACTTTTTTTTTTGGCTGGAGTTATCTACCTCATCAGCATTTAAACTCAGAAATCTGAGTAGTAGGATACCAGCATTTGCTACATTGTTGCTGCGACTTCCTAACTGACTTCATTTATAACCAGGAGTTTGGAGGATTATTCCTATAAAAAGTATGTATATATATGTATGCACACAGACAAATAGACAGCTTGTATTGTTTTTGCAGTAATTTATTTTTCAGGCATTGAAATTTCACAGACAGAGTCTCCTGAGGGACTTGTCTTTCCGTTGTAATTCCTTTTTTGTAGGTGTCTGGCTTCTGAACTCTTGTCCTGGGTGTTATTTAATTCAGAATTTATTTCTGAATTCAAATATTCCAAACACAAAACTCAATTGTTTCCAACTTTCTTTATTATTTATCTTGCTATGTTTTCAGATCAGACAAGGCCTGAACAATACAGGTTGGATATAGTTATGAACTTTCCTCACAGTTAGAGATCTTTAGGTCCAGTTTAGTTTTTTTCTGTATTAATTAGCAAAGGCAGTGGTATATAGAGAAGAGCTTAGATTTGGGGCTTGAATGGGGCTTTGGGCAACCTGGTCTAGTGGGATGTGTCCCTGCCCATGCAGGCGGGTTGGAACTAGATGATTTTTAAAGTCTCTTACAACCCCAAAAATTCTATGATTCTATTATGATTTCCTCAACTCTTATTCCTACATGAACATTTTTTACTTGCTGTTGCACCCCTCCTTGGCAGCAGGCAGTGATATTGTTGAAAAATAATTATTAGTTGAATAACTGTCTGGAAAGATGGAGAGTATGGCAGGTGTGGGAGAGCTGTTTTGCCTCAGTTCTATTGACTGATAAACCCTGAAGAAATCCATATCATACAAAAAGCCCTTCTGCCATATATTTAGGTACCTTTAATGTTAGAGATGAGCACCGCAGCCATTCAGTGTAGCTGGTATGATTGCTGCCATCTCCCTGCCCCTCCTCCTCCCTTGGTTTTCTGATATGTGTCTTTTCACAGTGTATGTAATACCAAGTAAAGAGGTTTCTATACCAGTCTTCCAGATGCTGAGAAGGCTAAAATGGAATTACTCTGCAAAATTCAAAGGTCCGAATGCCCCAAAATGAGAGCGGGGCCATCAATGCTCGTTTGCATGTTTATTTGATCATGAACTTACTGAACAGTATTTTCCTTAAATAAACCTTCAAGAAGAGAGCAGCAAGACTTACCTGCTTATGCCTTTAGTTTAGAGAAGGAAACAAGAAGGAGAAGAGGTACCAGGAGGGTCTGTTTAGCCTGTGTTTGCATGGAAAGAGATCCAGATAACTCCAGGAATTACAGTGGTCCTTACTCAATGTTTATTTACTACAGGCAGAAGACAGGAATTGCTATGGGAATCCTGCCTGAGGCAGCCAAGCATTCATACCTACACATAACATTTAGCAAGTGAGGTGTGTGCTGGAATAATCTTCCAATCCAGACAGCTCTATGGAAAGAACTGGTGCATCAGCCTAGACTATCACATAAATTGCAATAAGGTGATTTTCCTTTTGCTTTTGATCTTGTAATCAAGTACATACCTCTGTCACTCACTAGAGGCTTTGCCAGGTGCCAGTGTGTCCGGCAGCATGATGAGTTGGACTCAGTCCCCTTGGATTTGCAGCACCAGTGGGATCCTCCATAGCTCCAGTGCATTTTGCTTGAGAAGAAAAAATACTTCTCAAGAGTTTGGAGCTGGCAGGTAGGTAACTATCTGTGATAAAAGTGTTCCTTGGGGTAAATTGAAAGGCAGAGCAGAGGGTGCTACATCTGACATCCCTGGCTCACACCTGAGAATGGCACTGAGGCTGCAAAGGGTAAACCCTGGGCTATCAGAAGGGATTTAAATTACTGCCTTTTTTCTGAAGTGCTTATGCTGTAGAATGTAGAAAGTGGTGGCAACAAACAGATGGGAACATTTTAGGCCTCTAATTGTAGTCCTAATCGCATTGGTTTAGTGCTTCCGAGTTTATAAATCGAGTACAGTAAATAAATTATATTCTCTTCTGCCAATAAAGAATATTTCCTGGCACATGTTTATTACTGGTTGTCAAGTCTAATTTTAAAATATAGATGGCATTGTTTCCATTGCTTCTCTGTTAATTTTACTGTCTTGGAACTTTTCCCAGTATGTCACAGACATCCTGTTGTGTTCATTTGTTCTTTTAATACAGAGTTTAATTTAATCGAATTTAATATTAATTTTTGCTCTGATGTTTTTACATTCTTTGGATATCTACTTGAGTTGATGTCCCTAAAGTAACCCTGTACCTTTCCTTTCTACTGAGCAGCTTATATTTTGTTCCAAGAATGTGTGGAATTTGTGTGGTGCTCATTAAATGAACATCCTTTTCTTCCAAAAGCTGGTTCTTGACTACCATATTGCTATAGTGCCTTGAAAAAGGTCTTCAAATATTACCTTAACCAAGGTCTCCTGTGTTTTGATACCATGTGAACTTTTTGCCCTTGAGACTGTTCTATAATTTGTGCCATTTACAAAGTAAAAAGCAAACTCATTTTTTTGTAAACTGTGTTGTCATTGATCCTGTATAAGTGAATGACAGAAACTTGCTTCAGGGACTCCTATTTTTGCTTTTCAGAGTCTCCCAATCCAACAAAGAAAAAAGAAACTTGGGTCACCATGCTGCTGCCTGGAGTGGAACACGAGAATGGTGACTTTTCTTACAGACTGTAGAGGAAAATATCTTTACATTCCTAAGCAGAAGAAAGGTATTCCCATTCAGTGTTTACCTGAGGTTATGCTGCAAAACATTTTTAGTGATAGTAAAAACCTAACTCCCAAAACCTCTGTTACTGCAACTAATGCTTAAAAATCCTTAATACATAATTTCATGAAAAAAAAAACAAAGCATGAAATATATTTTCAAAAAGTAGCTGTGAGAGAAGTAACCTTCCTTGGAACTGCGAGGAGAAATACTGATCTAGGGAGGTATTAGGAAATATTTTCCTTGAAAATTCTCACATCTAGCATTTTTTTAGTGAAAGCACGAAGTTTGTACGTTTTCTTCAATGAGTTTTCAAACATCATTTTTTAGTAAAAACAGACCCTAAATTACGTAAGTAGCAATAGTCTTGCACGTATATGTGCTTTAAGGTTTCTTCATTTTTAAGAAAAAAATGTAGGTAAGTTTATACTATCCTAATGTGCAAACAAGCTTGTATTGAGATGTTCCTCTTAAGTTTTCCACCACAGACAAATTGATGCCTCCAATTCTATTTGAGAATTACTCAGCAATACTGTAAGTTATTATTGTACAATGATGTCTAATTATACAAAAGGACGAGCTAGCCAGCATTTAAACACCAGCCACTTTGGTAGGCAGAAGTGGTGCAGGTCCACCTCAATACTCACAAGAATTCTTCCCATGGCTTTGGTCAGATTTACTGGAATCCAGGGGATTTGCATTGGTTTTGCTAGCAGGGAATTCCCAAATCCCATGATATTTTATTTGTGAGGAGCACTGCACCTAAACAATTCCTTTAATCAGGTTAAAACGATTGTTCAGCATGTGCTGGAGATCTAGTCTGGAAGTCATGCATTAGCACTGATAAAACTGTGCTTTTTTGGGATAACTTTTTCTTTTTCAGAAGATTAAGTATTTCAATCACAAATTATACCTAAATTCAAAGGCACATGCAGCCCATCTTACCAAGAAATTATATGACCTGAAATAACTTATGTCTGTTCCTCTAAGGTTAATAGTATTGTTTCCCATGTGAGCACACATGTAATATCTATTTTACAGTTTGCAGAGATCAGTAGTGCTCCTCCTCTGCTACAATTATTAGTTGAGTTTTTGCATACAAGTACTCAGTGAAGACCTATCCTTTGGGAGAAAATTCCCTTACTGTATTACACCACTTTTCAGGGGGCCTCTGAACAGTTGCCAAACTGTGTTTTACAGGAGAAAATTCTCATTGAAGAGTGTTCCGAAATTATTTTACCATTTGTGTCTTGGTATTTTATTAATTATCTTTGGAACAGAAAGAGCCTGGAATTGCTAAAATAAAATCATGTGGTAGCTTAGCATAACAACCCCAAATCCTATGTGCACCTTTCTGGTGGTGAAAAGTCGATGTCAAGAAAAAGACCAAGCATCTTATGTACAAATCATGCTATTAAAAGCTGGTTTTCTTTTTGAAGCAAAGGATTAACATTTTCCTGCACCCTCTTCTTTCCAATTTTGTCCTTCCACGTTTCAGCAGTAATAGGGAAAAATCTGACAGGATTCATGTTCTTTCTCCTTCCACTACTACTTACTCCTGAGGAAACCCATGATGTGACTTATAGACTGAGTTTCCTGAGCCTCAATCTTGCAGCATGATCTCTCCTCTGTCTGCTTGGCGCCTGGTATTGTGTTGCTTCAGGCTGAGGCTCTGTTTGGCAGTAAAGCTCAGACAGTGCAACTGAGCACAGCTAAAGTGAGGACAAGCAGGTTCCCCTTGCACAACATTTCCTCCTCTGATGAACACGATGCAGATCCAAAGAGGTAACCTCCTGAGAGGGAGCTGCCATCTGCTTTGCCTCTGCATGGCAGGAGGCCAAACCTACAACTTCTGCAGGTTTTTAAGTGACTGCCACACAAAATAACATCCTGGAGAACAGAGCTAGCTGAGCATGGGAACGTACACCCACTTGCTCTGAATGTCCCTGCTTGCCCTCAGCAGCAGAATATGTTGCACCCATTCGATGCGGTTCATAACACACCAAGGGTGTTGATGTGCAGCCAGCCAGGGACATCACATCAGGGACACCGTGTCCTGCTTTGGGAACATGGCTGGTGATGCTATGCCATACAGCACCTGGACATGCTCAGGAGGCAGCTCCCTCCTCAGGAGCTGTTCCTGAGGCCATTTGCATTGGGGGTCTTGCACCCACCCCTGAGGACCTGCCGCAGACAGACAGGGTCATATCACACAGGAAGCAGCAACAACAGAACATTTTTCTTGTCAGTGACCTGCTCGCCTGGTTTTGAGTTTCCATGCTACCACAGGCCTTGCAGAACAGGTTCCCAGTGGGCAAGGCCAAGGTACAGCTGGTTGTCAGGCTGACACAGCAGCCCACACTGGGGCTGGTGGAGAGGCACTGGTGTGTGCTGCTGATGCTGCTCCCTGCCAGCATCTTCTAGTGGGCTGGCTGGGATCTGGCAGCTGCAGTTTGCCTCCCCAGGAGTGCCCTTCCTAAAAGGGGCCCTTTTCCTCATCTGTTAGCAGCAGCCACATCACAACTGAGACGCAGGGACAGGCATGAGGGAAAATGTTATCACAGGCATTGGAGCTCAATTTACAAAAGCTACAGAAGACTTTGTATATGGGAGAGCTGAAGTCTCTTATGGTGGGATTCATCTCTTCTGACGTTCCATTGTCCAAAGCTGATCTTGCTGTCTAGCCTTCTTTCACAGCCATATCTGGAGTTCACTTGATCTCACATATACAGTAAGTACATAAAGTAGACCAGGCTACTCACACTTTTGGAAATGCTTCTTTTTCTTCCTCTGACTATAAAGAGAAACTGATTAAGTTGATCATCTGGAAGTGTCTGGGCTGAATCCACACAGCACTGCCCTGTGAGTGGATCCTATTTTCTGTGTGCAACAATCACAAGAGTCATGTCCTCTATAGGTAAACCTCTTTGTATTCAAATTCAAAATACACTTATCAAAGTGCTAATGGGATTTTTCTGGGTGTCTCATTTTGAGAACTATGCCTCCTTTCCTGATAGACAGTGGCTCACAGTTACCTTTTGACAGACTTTGTTCTTCCACCTGATTGAAGGCTGACAGTGATGATAACTAGGAGACCTATTGCTAATGTTCATACAAGATTTTCCCCAAATTTTGCAATCATCATAGTTACAAGCAGTTAAAATGCAGGCTGTAAGTTCAAGGTATCAGATGAAGCAAATTCTGATTTATTCTAATAATATTATGGTGAAAAAATCTAAGCACTTTAGATTAAAAAAAGGTGGTAATTAAGGCACTAAGAACTAGGCAAAGATAACTAACTCCTCTTCACCTAAATAAAAGTATGAGAACAGATCAGTTTATCTAAAGAATAAATTTGATTGCATTTCCTTTATTCTAGAGTTCTTTTAAGAGAAAGTTTTGATATGTACATTCTTTCCTTATATTAAGACTAAATTAATCAAACAAGAAGTTAGCATTTAAAGACTAATGCAGAAGTATTGCAATTAAAACTTTATAGAAAATATCTTCTTTTTGTGTTGTTTATATTCTTACTAAGTGGTAGAAACGTTTTGGTTTGTCCACTGACAACATGGTGTCTACATAGACTCCTGCTGGCAAATTAGAAAAATCAAATCTTTAAATAAAGACCCATAATAAATCAACAAATACACCATCATACAGTAGTATTCATAACATTCTATCAAGTAAAATCCAATAGCAAGTGTGAATATGTCAGATAAAACCTTCAGGGGAAAGTGAGAACTTGCATACTTATGAACTTAGCAAGTCTATTACTTATTTTAGCTTTCATGAGTAAACAATAAGTTTCCATGTATTTCACTGAGTTATTTTAATCTTTAGGAAAACTCTTAATGTATTTTGTACAGCAGCTAATTAAGGCTTTTAATACAAACTTTTTCAACATTTTTATTTCAAGATTTTACCCTTCAGTGGAAATAAAGGGGATGGCCAGACAATGATTTTTCCTTTCAGGGTCCCTGAAGTTATTTGAGTCATAAAACTCTTTTTTCTATCTTCAGAAATCACTAGAATGGTCATACAGATAGGTGTAAATCTGATTTTGTGATTCAAGTTTCTGCAAAAGAGAACACCATGCTGTTACTGTCAACCAGATGACAAAAAAAAACCCATTTCTTGAGACTGTTGAATGACTCCTGTGTCAGGATCTTCCCTTCAGCTGGAAAGTTCTGCTCTAGAGCAGACATAGATTGGGCAATTTACACTCTGTGCATGCTCTGTTAGACATGAGAGGTGGTTTCTTACTTGTGGTTGGTTAGGATGCAGGAGCTGGGTTAGCTGTGGGTAATACACACCATTCTTTCTGTTTGGCCAGTCTGGGGTCAACTCGGAGTGATAGCTGTGTCATCCCAAGTGTCTGTGTGGTACCTGCAGGAACTGCTTGTGATTGTGTTAGATAAACCTGATTTACAACAGTCAGGGGGTCTGAATGAGGCTGTGATTTCCTGGGGGCACCAGCTTCTCTTTAGGTCTCCACGAGGGAAGCACTCTTGCATCTCTGCATTTGGATTAGGACACAGAGGACCCATGCCAAACTTCAGTATGCAATTTACGCCCTTTGAGGAAGTAAGACACCCCTTAGTATTTCTGCTGACACTCATCAAAGGCACCAAGAATTCCAAGTAACTGAGGCTCCAGGTAAGATGCTTGGGAAAACTGAGCCTGCTCTCTTAGGGATTCTGTATGTGAAACAAGCCACTCCATGGTTGTTACATGGGCATTAGGGTGTTAGGGAGTACCCTTTGCAGAGATGCTTAAAGCAGCTTTAGTCTTTAGACTCTAGAAAATGAAAAAGAAAAAAAGAAAAAAAAAAAAAAAAAAAAAAAGGAAAAAAAAAAAAAAAAAGGNNAAAAAAAAAAAAAAAAAGGCGTGAATAAAACAGGTTGTTCCTCCTAGGAGAGGCTGGCACCATTAACATGCTGGCAGGTAGGCTGCCAAAGTAATGACAGAACAAGAAACCTGAATTCTTTTGCAAAGCTTTTGTATCAGTGATTGTGGGAAAGTTTTGCAATCACCATAAGAAGGAAATCCAAGGTTTAAAAAAAAAAAAAAAAAAAAAAGCGGTGTGGAGTGCTCCAGTTCTTGGAGTAGGCAGCGCTCTTGCTGTGACGCTGCGCTGGCTTCAAGCCTGGAAGCCCTCGGGCAGGGGAAAGAAAGAGCCTGACACGGCGGTGACACAAAGTAAGTTCTCCCTCTGCCCCTCGCTGTCTCTCCCCACCCTCCTCCCTTCCTGCTTCTCTCCAGTTGTTTGTTTGTTTGTTTTGTTTAATTGCTGGGGGCTAGTGCTTTGTACCTCTCAGTGTCACTAAACTTGCAAGAGATTGAGTGCAAAGGTACAATTCTGCATATTAGGTATGGGGTTTTTTTTTCAAAGGTTAAGCTCCGTGGACTGTGGGTTGTTTTATCCCTCCATACAAAAATTATTTATTATCATGAATTGTTTTTTTTAAACTGTCATAACTTAAATCTTGGATTATTTTTCTTGCTTCATTTTTGTTCTAAATACCACTGGTATCAATGATGCACTGATTTACCAAAGTTCAGGGATTTATAGAGTGGTTATGGAAAATGTTATTGTCTTATTAGACATAAGGGGAGTGTTTATACAGTTTAACATTTGCTATGAGTTTAAGGTAGATTACTAGGCTGGCAGCACCACATTAAATATCATGAAAAGAAAACCATGTCACTGATTTAAATACTGTTTATTTAACAGAGTCAGATGTTTCACAAAGTTAATCATCAGCAGAACAGAAATCAATAAAGAATGTATTTGCTTTAGAGAACTCTGTCTTTCAGCTCCCATCCTGTAGAAATTGGGGTAAGTCTGAACTCATCATACTTTAATTATCTATTTTTTTTCCTTTCTTTTTTATTTCTGAGCTGCTAAGGAAGGTCTAAGGTCTAATGATCTGAGGAAGGTTAGGTCCCTCTAGAAATGTCATAGGTGGATCACTAAAAATGTCCATTTTTTTGGTGGATGCTACTGGAGTAATATTTAGAAATGAAAACTGCATATGTTACTGTGCTTATGAGGCTTTATTGTTCTTTGTTAGACATAAGTGTCTATTCACAATCATTAGGGATAACCTCAGGAAGGCTGCTGGGTGGTCATTTTTCAGGGAGTCCAGGTTGCTCCTGAGTATCTTACATGGGAGAACGGAGTTGCTCCAGAGGAGCAGAGTGACCTTTGTAGGTCAGCCCAGGACCCTGCCACAGCCTTATCACTCATGGTGCCAAAAGTCCCTCCTCTCATGGATCAAACATCCCCTGGGACCTGCAGGAGAACTTCGAGACGTTCTCAGAAGAAGTAAACAGAGTGAGATAACTAAGATTCCAGTGTCTTAGGGCATTGGAGAGGGGGTGTAAATGTTACAGGCGAATTTATTGGACTATGTACCCCTATACTCCCCTAATGTATGTGCCAATGTATATTGGAGATAACTAATTGATTTCAGAACTAGTGCACCAGTTTTTGAATAGAGGAATTTGGCAATAGCTCTTTTTGGCTTTTTGTCAATCCAGATCTCTTAATCTTCAACAACCAGTGGAGCTAAGATGACTCCTTATATCAGAGCAAGTTTTTAAACAGAAAGTTGTGTTAATCTCATTAAAATAAGTCCATTATTTATCTATATTTTTGGGACTCATGGACTTAAAGATAGTAATTATTAATTTATTTTAAGGAGTGCACTCTTTTTCCTTAATATGTCTTTACCTTCCATATCTCATACCTTATTTTCATTTATTGTCATTTCTAAACAAATGTTCAGTAAATCATAATACTCATAGGAATGTTGACAGACTTGTACAGAGTAGTGTTTAGTATTCCTGTAAATTCATATATGGCACAACCAGAGAAAATCCTCATAAATCTGCCTTCCAGAGAGACCTTGACAGGCTGGAGAGGTGGGCTCCTGCCAACCTCATGAAGTTCAATAAGACCAAGTGCGAGGTCCTGCACCTGGGTTGGGGCAATCCCAAGCACA
The DNA here is from genome assembly GCA_038090715.1 of Florisuga fusca. NCBI lineage: Eukaryota > Metazoa > Chordata > Aves > Apodiformes > Trochilidae > Florisuga > Florisuga fusca. The sequence continues at coordinate 13,890,842 of JAAWXA010000019.1, forward strand.
TATACAGGCTCAGTGGAGCACGGATTGAGAACAGCCCTGGGGAGGAAGACTTGTGGGAGTTGGTTGATGAGAAGCTCAACATGAAGTGGCAGTGTCTGCTTGCAGCCCGGAAAGCCAATTGTACACTTGGCTGCACCAAAAGATGTGTGGCCAGCAGGTCAAGGGAGGTGATTCTTCCCCTCTGCTCTGCTTCTGTGAGACCTCACCTGGAGTACTGTGTCCAGTTCTGGAATCTGGAGCTGTGAGAGCAAGACCAGAGGAGGGCCACAGAGATAATGAGAGGGTTGTAGCACTTCTCTTACAAAGACAGGCTGAGCAAGTAGGGTTTGTTCAGCCTGGAGAAGGCTCTGGGGAGACCTTATAGCAGCTTTCCAGTACCTGAGGAAGGCCTACAGGAAAGCTGGGGACGGTCTTTATACAAGGACATGACAACAGGTAATGACTTTAAAGTGGAAGAAGGTAGATTTAGGGTAGACATTAGGAAGAAATTCTTTAGTGTGGGGTCGGTAAGACACTGGCATAGGTTGTCTGGGAAAGTTGTGGCTGCCCCCTCCCTGAAAATGTTCAAGAGCAGGTCAGATGGGGCTTTGAGCAACCTGATCCAGTGGGAGGTGTCCCTGGCCATTCAGAGTGCTGGAATTAGATGATCTTTGAGATCCCTTCCTACCAAACCCAGTCAATGATTCTATGATTCTGCATAACATAATACCAAGATGCTATTGAATCGTGTCATAGTACATTTAGCCTGGAACAGTGATCAAAAGCAGATACCTAAAAGAGAATAAAAGGATTTGTTCAAGCATGGTGAGGATGTTGCTCTGACATACTCTTCGGGTGAGTGCCAGGAGGATAGAGTCAAGGTTTTCTCAGGGGTGACTAACAATGGAACAAGGGGCAATGGTTATAAACTGGAGCACAGGTGGTTCTGTATAAATATGAGGAAGAATTTTTTCACTGTTAAGGTGACAGAGCACTGGAACAGGCTGCCCAGGGAGGTTGTGGAGTCTCCTTCCCTGGAGACATTCAAAATCCACCTGAAAAGAGGTATCAATGGGTATACATCTCATGTAGTGACTTATCATTTAGTATGTCTGAAAACCACTGTACCCTTAATTTTTTATGCAAATAATAGTTAATGATTAGTGATATTTTTAAATCAGGAAGACCCACATATCAGGTCTGGAGGAGGAAAACCATGGACAGGCCAGTCAGTGATGGTCAACTTAAAGAGAAGGCACTCTTCCAGGACAGCGATTGCAGATCAGTTCCTGCCAAGAGCATGTGCCAGAACTGTTCAAAGCTGAAGGTATGCAAAGAAGCCCTCACCTCATATTTTCTCTGGAATGCTGAAAATGAGAGTTTGAAGTTCAATCAAAATTCAATTGTGTATGATACTGCATGACACTACTTGTGTTGGCAACACACTCTAGGTTATGATTTTAGGCACACAGAAGTCAATAAATGTGATCAACAGTTAAAAAGTGAGACCCTATTTTACTAACCAATCATTTACAGATGTGCTATAGTCATAGAGGTAGCTGCAACTATATCTTTTTATCCATATACTGTGTCCAGTTCTGGAGTCCTCAATGTAAGAAAGACATAGAGCTCCTTGAACGTGTCCAGAGGAGGGCCACTAAAATGATCAGAGGGCTGGAGCACCTCCCCTGTGAAGACAGGATGAGCAAGGTGTGGTTGTTCAGCCTAAAGAAGAGAAGGCTCCAAGGTGACCTTATAGTGACTTTCCAGTATCTGAAGGGACCTACAAGAAAGCAGAGGTAGGGCTTTTTACAGAGGGGTGTAGCAAGAGGAAAATGGTAAATGCTTTCAAACTTGAAGAGGGGAGAATTAGGTTAGACATTAGGGAGAACTTCTTCAATTTGAGGGTGGTGAGACACTGGCACAGGCTGCACAAGGAAGCTGTGGCTCTCCCCTCCCTGGAAGTGTTCAAGGCCAGGCTGGATGGGACCTGGAGCAACCTGGTCTGGTGGGAGGTGTCCCTGCTCATGCAGGGGGATTGGAACTGGATGATCTTTAAGGTCCCTTCCAACCCTAGCTATTCTATGGTATTTTTTTAGAGCAGGAGAAGTAGGAGTAGGAGACATGCCATAATAATGCTACCAGTATTGAACAACTTCATCTGGCAAGTCTTCCCTAAGGAACAAAGCACCTAAAACATTATGAGGAAGAAAGGTAAGAGGGTGCACACAGTCAATGTCAACTTTCCTTTTCTTTGCAGTAGAAGAACCTTTGGAGGCCATCCTGAAAAAGAAAGCAAAATTGGTTTTGATGAAAATAGGAAGAATCTCTCCACAGAGAATTAGAAAGCAAAGCATCTGATATTTGTGTTTCATTAGTAGGTTGCTCAGGTATCCAGCCATAAAGAAAAGAAATGGTTATTTGCAAACTCAATTATTTTCTCTCTTCAGATATTTCTTGGAGCTCTTGCTTTTTCCTTTTTTGCCAAAGGATTTTGTGGAAGTTACATGAAGAGCATGTCCAGTCAAATTGAAAGGAGATTTGAAATCTCATCATCAATTGTTGGCATTATTGATGGCAGCTTTGAGATAGGTACACATACTTTCTTTGGAAGTGGAAAAAACCTGCTTCTTAATACATACTAACCATAAAAAAACCACAAAAAAATCTTTTTGTCGTCTTACTGGTTCTTTTTCCTGTTGATGCAGGTAACTTAATGGTAATGGTGCTGGTAAGCTACCTTGGACCAAGAGTTCATCGACCAAAAGTAATTGGAGTTGGATGTCTCATCATGTCCTTAGGAACATTTTTGTCAGTGATGCCTCAGTTCCTAATGGGACGGTAAATATAAGAGAGTTTTCACATTGTGTACTAATTGAATTTGGCCACGTGACATGTTTTTTATCATGCAGCTGGGACAAAACTTGACAACAGTAGTTTTTCCACATGACAGGAAGGTTTTAATAGGTGGATTTTTAGTATTGACTTTCTGATTTCCTCTCTGAAAGCTTACCTCTTTCTACAGGTAAGTAAAAGAGAAACTTAAGATTTCTACAGAATTTATACAAATTAGGGGTTAGTGGGTTGAATTTTTTGCCTGGCATATATATATATATATATATATATATATATACACACACACACATGCAAAGGTACTTTAGCCATTTCTTTTCCTTTTAACTTAAATGCACGGTAATAAGATCCTGATGGAAGAAGTTTCTTTCTCCATGGTGGCTATTCATCCTAAGCTGTTTAAAATTATCAATATGTGTTTACCTCTACTGAACTCAGGGAGAGTATAATATCTAAATAACCCTTCACGTCTAAATTTTAGTACTTACATAGCTGTCAGAAACAGTTCATAAGTCTTCAGTCCTTTGGCAGCCTCACTTAATAGTAGTTGAAAATAAACTCCCTCTGTCCCTCAAAAATTAAAATCTATTTTTGCATCTTCCTTAGTTCCAAGACCAATAACAGTGATAAAGAGGGTATGCAAAGAATTGTATCTGGGGACCATGGTATAGAAAATGGCCAGACTCCTTATCCTGCATGTGAAATAGCAGAGAACCTGCACTGCAGGGACAGCATGAGCCAGGAGCACAGCTATGAAATCTGATTTAACCCAAGCTCACTGCCAGGTTCTGAAGTTTACCAGTTCTCCACAACACTAAGCAAAACCCAGTGGCCATGGGGACATCACTGTCATGCATTGCAATATTAAAGGTTACTGTTTGATTGCATGATCAGAGGGAATATCTGTTTTCCATTCGTGCCAAGGTAGCATAAATTTAATCAATTTGGCTTCAGTTTATATAGCATATTTACTGGCTGCCTAAATACAAACTGGCATAGGTGTGTTGCAGCCTATGTCAATCTCTTCACACAGATAGGATACAGCTAGGTCCTTAGCTACCTAATTCTAAACTAACACAGAAATCTTTATGTTAAACACCTGTCACAAAGGTAAGAAACTTGTGCCAGTATGGAAAAACCACAACATTGTTGTATGGAAACAACTGTGAGTGGACTCTGCCTCTGTCCTTTGGTGTAAAGAATGATATCTTAAGCCCTGGAAGCAGCTTTTTTGCTCTTTAGCTTGAACAAAATACTTGTGTTAGAATGGTCAGAGCACTCTGAAAAAAGGTATGAAGATACTTGCTTTTCTTTTGAAGCTAAAGCACTGGAAATGGGTTGCCCTTCCACTTTGCCTTCATATAGCAGGAATGTATGAACACAGGGCTCATAAACACCTCCTGCAAAGCAGAGTCTTTCATGTGTCAGTTGTATTTTACACAGTTGTTTTCCAGTTATAATTATGAAAGGGTAACTGTTACTGTGGACAACTCCTCTATGAGTGTATCAGCTTGCTCCCCAGCATCGTCTGTGGGCCGTCCAGTCACAGATGCTACAGAAACACCCAGCGCAGTGAAAAATTTTGGTAAGCAAAAGGTCTCATGCTGGGTTCCCTTCTTCTGCTTGTCCCCATTTCATACACCCTCTTTTACTGGAAAGCAGTATAACTCCTGTTAGAAACCATGATTTATACAAGCCTACCCTATAATGATTTAAACCTCCCCATATTTTATGTAATTTTTCTGTCGCAATAAAGTATTTTCAGAATTGTTTTCACAGAACTGTAAATATTTATGGCCTGCAGGATGTGAGAAAACAACAAATTCCTATCTGTGGCTCTTTGTGTTGATGGGGAACCTTTTACGTGGAATTGGGGAAGCACCAGTTATGCCATTGGGGGTTTCATATATTGACGATTTTTCTAAAGAAGAAAACTCAGCATTTTACATAGGTAATATGCAAATGAGTGATTTTTTTTATGCTGAACATTATTTTCCTTAATGTTTCTGTAGCCAAGCAAATACTCATTAAAAAAAAAAAAATCAACCTGCTCTATTCTAGATAATTTTGAGTTGTACAGAGACCAAAAAGCAATGTAAAAGAATCTCGTTTGTTTTCACAGGATATTTCCCAGATTCTTTTGATTTCCCCAAGTGGCTTCTGCCATGTGTTGTGCCAATATCCTTTGCGATGAAGAGAAATATAATCAAATACCCCTTTCTCCAATGTGAGAATTCAGATCTGTCTTATTTGGTACATCATCTTCAGTACCACAGCTTCAGAAAATAAAATCTTTCCTGTCAATATGACACAGATCAGAGTATTATCCTTAATCACAGTAATGTAAACATGTTACAAAAGCTTCTACCTGACTTTTTGAGTTTCACACACAGCACACTTCCTAATGAAAGCATTTTGAAGTCATAAAACCCTTGCCAGGGTGTTGTAACAAATCCCTTCTAAGTAGGATTTTGTTGATGTTGTTGTTTTGATGGAAGAGAGCCTATTGCCCAAGACAGAAACACTTACAGCCAAGCTAATTCATTTATTGCCAAACTGATTTAATAGCATGGAGTGCTTGTGTAGTTGAGGGATCTCAAAACTTCCACCTGAAGTAAACTTGGTGAAGTTGAACTGTTCATAGACACAATAAGAGAGTTTCAGAAAGAGCTCAGTGAGTAACGCTACTGGGTAAGGCATTGCAAATGTCTTCATCTGGAGATGAGGAAAGCTGCAGGTTGAAGAAAATAGAAGTATTGTGAAGGCAGCTAACAAAACCAAAAGTTCCACTTCTCAGCTATCCAAAATATTTGTAATCACCTCTGGTATTTTAAAAAGTTCAGCTGAATTTTTTTCTTGCCAGAATCTGATCTGGGAGAGATTGCAATGGGCTGGGAGCTATTTCAGTAGGGAGATTAAAAATATAAAGCTATCAGAGACAATAATGTGGATTCAACCAAAATTAAAATTTGTTTGGGTCATGAAACTGAAACATTTTGTTTAAAGAGTATTAAATTTTTTCACTTTAAAATTCTTAACAGTAATTTTCAGTCTCTTATTCCGTGAAAGATCCCGATACTTTGATGGAATGACCCAATTTGCATGCTGAAGTACAGTCTTTTCTATAGAACTGAAATGGCTTTTCTTGACCAACTTTTATTCTTTTTATATCTGAATTTTTAACCAATTGACTGAATCAATTTCTGATCAGCATTTTTCTAAAATACAAAAAAAAAAAAAAATCCCTATATTGAAAAAATGTCAGTCAAAACCTGCTGTATAATTTTGACATTGATCTCATTATTTGACCCTGAGTAAGATCTTTCACCTTCTTGTCTCTCCTTTTTCTTCTGCCCTTAAATGTTCTGTTGAATAATAACATAACATATTTTGAGGCAGAGATTTTTTAATTGAGTATTAATGGAATATATCATTAAAACAATTTTGACAGCAAGAAAAGCAGAGTTGCCATAGGTAGGAACAGAAAAGAAAACACTAGTAATTCTTTAAGCCATCTTGGAATTTAATAGATGATGGTATGTTTGCTGCAGTGGCTTATTTTATTAGGGGCTTTGAATGAACAAAACGTCATCATTCATTTGAGTCCCAGGATATAATCTTGTAACTACTGTAACCATGGCTTTAATAGATATGTACATGATGCCAATATGTGTTGTAAACTTTAGCACCTATTACATGCTATATTACTCATCAATACAAGAGTTGGCTGGGTTATGTCAATATGCATCAGCTGATTAACTGATAAGTCTGGGTTATTTGCTGTTTGCAGTTCAGTCTATTACTTTAAAACAAATATTACAAAGGAAAATATGATAGGATATATCACAGTGAACTTGGTTTGTTTTATTTTATCACAATGCAAGCATATTACCTTAGTGAAGTTATTGAATAAGCGATTATGTAGTTTAATTTATAAAGTATAAATTATGCAATACATATGCAAACATTGAACAAAGTTTTCTTAGTTTAGCTGATAGCTTATGGTATCTGAAAAAAATATATACTCCATGTGATATCCAAGGCCATTGGTATGGGTGTGCTATTTTTTATCTGTGTATTTAGGAAATTTGCCAATGAGTACTTGAAGTGTGAAGATGAACTTGTGTAGTTCTGGGTAGTATTTTCTGCTTTAGACTCACTGATAAGCATAAAGAGCTAATTCCTGGTTTCTAATATCAAAAGCCTGGCTCTGCAGAAGTCAGTCATTTTGGAAGCATCAGAATGTGATCTAAAAGGTCAGATCTTCCAAAGAAGTAAAATGAGAAGCCTTCAATATGCAATTAAAGCAATGAAGCAAACTCAAAAAACCATATGAGTAAATTGTGCTTTACTAATTTATTGTAGAAGTCCTTGATCATGAAATGAGCAATTTCTGTATTCAGAAGATAGTTTGCAAAACTAACAGGAGACAAGCCTCTGTAGTAGAACACCACTAGGATTTACAGAACATAGAGCTGAACACACAAGAACTTGGCACTTGATCAAAAAGTCCTTTTGTTCTAGTGAAGCCTTCTGCAACTTCTAACAGCTCCAAAGCAGTAGTTCCATGATAGAAAATCTGAATAACCAAACTTTTTTTGAAACTTTAAGCCCCTGTTTTGAGGATATTTTTATTTTATGTTGATTGCCAGCAGTGATCACCAATATAAAATTGTGTTGTATTTACATATGCAGCCAGCAAAATCCAGTCCTAGCTTCACTTGTTTCTGGTAGTATTCATAGAGTGTTCATTTGCTCCTAAGGGCATTTCAGCTTCTTCTGATTCCATATTATCTCCTTTGTAAGTAGAGACAGAGGGGGAAATGGAAGCCCCAGCGAGGACAGTAGCAAACCTGAAAGCTGATTTTGAAGACGTCATTACTTGATCACTGGATTTCTTGATTTTATTTATTTATTTTTCTTTTTTACAGCTGCATAAGTGCCTGTTAACACAGCAGCTAGCTGATTTGCTCATTCTGGTACTCAATCAACCAAAAAAGATTCTGTTGAATGAACTCTGATCACACACAGGCACACTTCTATCTCTTGGTTGCCTATGGAAAATATCGACAGGGTCCAGTGCCTAATTCCATGTCCACACATCCTATTGTCCTTGTCATCCTAATGTGACTTCAAGCTGCAAAGATGCCCCTTCCTATTTGCACATCATCAGATCAGCTACTGCTACTTAAAATTAAACTAACAACCTGAACATACGGTAGTGGGAATTTCCTGATTTTGACTATCACCAGACATAGTGCAGGATGCATATAGAGTTGTGGGTAGACTAATGATACCTTGAGTAGGCCTGGAGCTGTGTTTGCATTGGTTAACCACTGCAAGCACAATGATACAACTTCAAAAAAATGTGACAAATAGGAAGAAGGAGGGATTAAAAAAAACTTGCACTGTTACTCTCTTTCTTCCTATTTCCTCCAGGACGTCAGGCTTGCAGATGAAATACAACAGACCCTGCAAAACCCCCATGCAGGTGAAGGAGCCTGCTTCCACATGGCACCTACAGGCATTGGCAGCTTACAACTTATTTTCTTGCTGCTCAGAAGCTTCCTACTAGACATCCCCCAACAGCCCGTGCCCCTCTCTCCTCTCCCCTTCTTTCTATTTCCTTTCCTTGCCCTCAGCAGCCGTGTTTCTTACAGCCCTGGTTCACTCCCCCCCCCTGCTGCCTCCCTTCTCTTACAGGCCTGGTGAGATCTTCTGGCATGTTTGGGCCGACCTTGGGCTTCCTTCTTGGATCTTTCTGTGCCAGCATCTGGGTTGATATTGGCGTTGTGAATATCGGTAAGAGATTGTGAGGAATTGTGTAACTTGAGAAGTTAACAGGAACATAAATGCTGAGAAGCACCTTTCCAATTTATTCCTCCCAAAAGGAGGCTCACTAGGGAGTTTTTAATACTCAAAATCTGGTGTTATTTACATTTTACTAGCTGCAGTGCTGTAGTGGGACTGGAATTGCCCTTAATGCAAGACCCCTACTCCTGCTGCAGAAATATTTAATGTTTTGTATAGACTATATAATATTTTTCCTCCTTTTATTCTTGTACACACACTTGTGCAGGGCAGAACAAAAAAGCATGTGGAAAGCCATCCTCATGTGGAGGGAACAGCAAAAGGTCTTTGCTCATGGGCATTTTCAACATGGCAAAAATTATGTAATCTTAAAAAGTGTACAGCAGAGATTCCTATGAAAACTCATTTAATTGTTAAAATAACTTTGAGATCTCAAATCCCATGGAAAATCTGAGGAATTTCAGGTACAAACTGCTCAGTTTGTGGGTAGAAGAATGAGAAGGCAGAGGGAAACTGAGAAGGACAAACTGTGTTTTGGTAATGAATGGCCCTCTTACTGTCACTTGTTCCTACAGAAACTGATAGCAGGAAATGCCACCATGAAACAGAGACATCTGGTTTTGATTGCAAGAGACTGATGTGATACAAGCTGCCTGGCAATTCTTCATGTGAAACAAAAATCACCTTTGTTCTGGTGTCTAAATAATTTAACTAATGGTTCCTATAGTATCCTTAGTTAAATTAAAAATTAAGGATTTAATTGTTCTGTGTGATACTTCATCTATTTTTCTGTCTTTCTCTATTTTATAGATGACATCAGCATAAATCCTAAGGATACTCGTTGGGTTGGTGCCTGGTGGCTTGGATTAATTATTTGTGGAGCAGTCAACTTCGTTGCTTCATTGCCTTTCTGGTTTCTACCTTATTCCTTACCAAAAGAAGGAGAGAATGAGAAACTGAAGATTAGTCATATTCCTGTTCAAGGAGATCACTGTAAAATAGACAGTTCAGCCACAGCTAAAGTTCTCAGAGGCAGTAAAAGGTGAAAAATTATTGTCCAAATGTTTGCATGTGAATTCTCTCTTATGGGTTCCCTCTGAGCTGAGCAAGGATTTGCACAACCCTCAGCAAAATGCACATTTCTGCAGCGTAAGTGATGGACAAAAATTCTTTTATTTGTAACATCATAATTACTTGCTGAAGGTGTGTTTCAATCCTCTTGGTGCCAAACAGCTGGAAAAAGCTCACACTGTTGCTTTGAGCACCAGTGATTCTCCATAGCAGTTGTCATATGATGCATTCCAACTATAACCTCATTATTATGAAGGAAGAGGGCAAAATCATCCCTCCCCTCATCAGTGAGCAATCCACAGCTGGCAGGTTACTGTTTCACTGAGGCCAACATGAATCAGTGAAACTTGGGGCTAAGTACTGCAAAAGCTGTTGCAGGGGTTTCACTGAGTTCACTGCTCCTGTGTATGAGCTCAGTAATGTTAAATTAACCTTCTGCAGGCAATATCAGACCCCAAACCCCATTGCTAGACTCAGTCCCCCAAGGGTTTTGTTTGTTTGTATGTATGCATGTGCTGTCCTGAGTGACTAGTGCATTTCCCAGAGAAGTGTTTTGAATTTGCATCATTTAGGTGAGTGTGCTTACAGGCAGACTACAGGCTAAATGCAGGTGTTTATCTTCATCTTAACTTTATGGACTTATATACTCTAATCAATGGTTTCAGGAAAGGTTTCAGCTGTTTGTTGGGTCAGGTGCTTCCTTTTTCTCAATATTACCTTCATGCAGGGCTCTTGTGTGACTTGTCAAGGTTCCTGCTTTAGGCACCAAATTTTTCAGTAGGTTTATTATATAGAGTCTTAATGCTTCCCTGGGGGCCCTTTCCAGTACAGGTGCGGAGTACCCCTGTTGCAAGCCTTAGTGCTTTTGATGAAGGTACTAGTGCTGTGTTGCACAAGAAAATAATAAAAGGATTTTTGGTTCCTCATCCGGTTGTCACCATACCATTCAGCCATCTTCCTCCTGTAAGTCATGTGTTGGCAATGAGGGAAACTGTCACTTGGACAAGCATGGATTTTGATAGGCAAAGAATTCTAGCCTGCATTAGAGACAGTATTAAATAGAAGTTAGTCTTATTTTCTGGAGGATGTCAAAACAACTCTTCTCTATGTTCAGCAGGGTGTACAGCATATACCTCTCCATTGCAGATTTCCTCCCAGCTCTGAAGAAGCTGTTTGGAAACCCAGTTTTCCTGGTTTTCATCTTCCTCACTATTCTGCAGTACAATTCTCTTGTTGGGATCATAACCTATGAGACAAAGTTTATGGAACAGCAGTTTAATGTATCAGTGGCAAGAGCCATCTTTCTAATTGGTAGGTACCTGTCCTATTAAATTCCAATGCTAAAAAGGAATTTTTTTTGTTGTTGTTATTTTGCCTTCATCTTTTAGGAGGAGATTTTATGAAATTTTCTTTTTTTGTTAAAAAACCCCAACGTATGTAGTGGTTTGTTGATTTTATTACTGTATTTTGAAAATGGATGCTAATTTTGGTATTAATTTTCCTGGGGTTCCTAATTTAGTGAGCTAGATGCTTATTAAAACTGAGAAGATTATTTTTTGACTGGAATTTTTTTAGAGTGAGATTTGGGTTATGAATGTGTTTATTTTCATGAACAAAAACCACACACAAACCACAATAAACTATCAACTAAATGAAAAAAAACATTTGATTTTAAAAAATGCATAATGAAATGTGTGGTTTTCCTTTCCAGAATAGCATCTCAGTATACATGGTCTTCAGTTTTAGTTACAAATATAAATTTTATAAATTATGAGAAATGTAAAATTTTGAGTAATTTCATTCAGCTCAAAGGTCTTTTTCTATATTTGTCAGTTCCCTTAAAAGTAAGTTCTTTGTCGTACAAAAAAAAACCCCAAACAACAAAAACAAGCTGAAATTATATTAATCTTACAGTGGTTATTATGGTGTCATAACCTGGCAAGAAAACCAGGTTATACGAAGACACTGCAGAACTAATATGTTGTGACTTTAATATGATTGCATCCTGCTTTGCTGTGGGCCAGGCACAAATGTAGGAAGAACTTTCTTTTTTCTGTCTTTTTTTGCATGCAAGGAAAGTTTTACAAAAATAAACATGAGCAAAAAAACCCCACACAGATGAAAAAAAAATGCAGAGAAAGGCAAACTCCTCACAGTCAAAACTTACAAAAGCTCTCTACTTAACATGTAAGTATTAGGGCTGGAGTTTGTGAAATGCTGAATGGATTAGCAAATCTTTCCATGATTCACTCAGAACAAAATGGAATCCAACGCAAAACCAAGCACTGCTTCCTTTCATGTTCCTGTTTGGGGCTAAATTTTTTTTGTTAACTTTCAGAAAATTTAGTGTTTTACTTTGGATGATGAAATACCATGAGCTGAGACATTTATCTCCTTTAATGCAGTTTCTAACAGGGACCTGCATAGGGCTTATTACATCAGCATGCATACAAACAACAGTATAATGAAAAGGTAGGGAATATTGAGGAACTAAGTTTTTACATGACTTGAAAGAAAATGAGGAAATAAGCAAAATTACTTAATGGTAAGAAAAATTCTTAAAACTTCAAAGGATCTGTCCGAAGAAAGGTCAGTGTCTGATGTTTTGGGAACTACTAGGACCAAATATTTATTCTAAAAAGGGTCAATGCAAGTGACAGCAGTTAACATTTTTGTAACTTTATTTTTGCAGGTGTGATACTTTTACCCATTACAATCCTGGGGATGTTTCTAGGAGGCTTTCTGATCAAGAAATTTAAACTTCACATAACTGAAATGACGAAGTTTGCAAGCATCACATTTATAGTAGCCTATTTGTTGAATCTCTTGTACTTTACGTGCAGTTGTGAGGTGCTCCAGGTGGCTGGTTTGACAGCACCCTACTCTGGGTTGGTATCTCCTTGGGGTTGTGTTGGTTGTGTCCTTTGTCATGGTTGCTTCCTGCCTTGTGCAGAGCCTGCTACACACACTTGCTACACACACTTGTATTCCTCTACTCACAATCTAATCTGGATTTGTTATCTCTTCTGGACTACAAACTCTAGGAAGTACAACCTAGAGTACCAACTTCTATTCAGGAAACATTCGGATTTGAATTTGGATGAGTTCTGAAATGTGGCTTTGTATGATATTGCTCTTTCCTTTTGCATAAAGAAAGTATCTGTATCTGTGTAGAGACAAAAAAATTGTTGTTGAAAATGGCATGTATTAGGTCATTTGTAAGTGTCAATCAGTGTGGTTTCAGCTGAAGTGGAGCTATTGTGATTATATAATTTTGCCTCTCCCTTGGTGGTGATACACACAAAACCCCTTTAGATTTTAAGGCAGATTTTTCAGGCTGAAATTATAGCTAGCTTTGGGTGTCAGCAGAATATTCTGCTCTGGCAGGGGGGTTGGACTCAATGATCCCTAGAGGCCCCTTCCAATCTCTAACATTCTGTGATTGTGTGATTTGTTCGTTTTTTTTTCCCAAATTTTCTTTAATCTGGACATTTCTTTTTTCTAAATTGTTTATTGATGTCTACTGAGAATATGCCTCTATATTCTGGCCAATCACTAATTAATACAAAATCTAGCACAGGAAATTGCAATTTTTATGTTCTCCTTTAAAACTGTAATTTAAAGCTTTTCTTGTGCTACTATGCATGCAGTGGGAAGTAAAGAGAGTGGAAGTGGTTTCCACATGGTCCCTCCACGACTTTACCTCTAGAAGGGACAATCCTCCAGATCAGTAGTTACCAATTTGCAGGGGCAGTTACCAGTCTGCCTTCATTTCTGGAGCTGCTAACTTACCAAGTTTCCTTTTCTCAGCTGTGAGGGGGAAAGTGGTCATGGCAGGAGTGTGTGCTGCCCAAGCAGACATTCCCCCCTCTCTTACTAGGATCATGGTCACACTTTCTTGAGAATATTTTGCTGACCCCAGAAGAATGCCACAATTACCTACTGTTTGAGTTTAGCTCAGTCTGGTCCAACAAATTTCAAGGGATTTTAAAGGATTAAACTGAATCCAGCAGGGCTCGCTGGATTTCCAGTTCAAACAGAAACTCAGTTCCGTGGTTTGTTTGGTTTTTTTTTGAAAATGAGTCTATGCTCAGGGAAATATCTAAGTTGTCTTGGCAAACCTGACACTCAGTTCAGCTTTGAGATTATTTACATGAATGTTGTCAGAGGTTTGTGCAGTGGAGATAACTCTGACTGAGGGCAACACCTGATACTGTAGTGCAAATTAAAAATAAGCAGAAACACCGAGATAGCAATTGTTGAGAGAATGATTTTTTTCTCCAGAATTTAGCATGTTCTAGGATTGTTCTGGATAAGTGAGTCACATACTGTTTTACTTGTTTAACAATCTGTAGTTTTGAAGATGAGCAACAGCCTAATGAGGGCTAAACCCCAGAGGTTTTTTCCCTTCTAAAAGACTCAGGAGAAATGTTATCTTCTCGAAGTGTGTTTTCGATTTAGGGTTAGGGAGGAAGAAAAGGAAAAATTGGAACACTTTTTCTGCTGTATTGTGAGTGACTTCAAAGCAGGTGTGATTTGTAGGTGGTGGTCTCCCCATACTTTCTGAAAACTGAGCCCTGCTGCTATGCACTGAGAATCGCTGGACATTTTTAAAATTACCTGCTTAGTCTAGTTTACTGGGGCTTGAGTTTGATGTTTCTTACAGAAATCTTGGTAAAGATGGAAGTTATGAACATCCACGATAAAGGAGAAGAAGATGCTGAGGGGACACGTTATTGCTTTCTCTCTACAACTACTTTAAAGGAGGTTGTAAAGAGTTGGGGATCTGTCTGTTCAATGAAGCTATAAGTGATAGGACAAGAGCCTTAAGTTGCACTAGGGGTGGATTAGATTGGATATAAGGGAGAATTTATTCACAGACATTGGAACAGGCTGCCCAGGGCAGTGGTGGAATCACCATCCTTGGAGGTATTTAAGAGCTGTAGTAGTTAGGGATATGGCTTGGTTAAGGTCCTGTCAGTGTTAGGTTAATGGTTGGACTTGATGATCTTGAAGGTCTTTTCCAGACAAAGTAATTCCTTGATAATACATAACAATAGATGAGATCAGATAAAAATGGGGTTCAAGCCTGTTGCAGGTGCAGGGCTGATGCTGAATTCTTTCAGAGCTGAGACAGAAGCAGCACTTCCCTCTCAGACTCAGACAAACTGTGATTGCTACAAATTCTCTGGATTCTGATCCAGAGAAAATATTGTCAAGGACATCTTGCTGCTGTAGTTGTGTGTAGTTTTGTACCACTTCCAGCACCTAGATGTACTATAATAACTACAGCTAAAAAAAAACTTGGCCACTGCAGGTAATATAAGATTTCTGGTGTGATTTTCTTTTTCTTGGGTTGAGCTTTCAAATGAAAAAACAATACCAAATCTTCTGTCTCAGCAAGAATACCTGGTTTATGAATTCCCTGCCTTTTCAGCAACAATCCATAAAAATATTAATGCTTCATGAAAGATCTCAAGAGAGCTTTGGTTTAGCTGAAATCAGCTTAATCTCTGTATTGCAACTCTATTGGATGCTAGCAGATACCAGTCCATGTTGATTGCTTCATTATTCCTATTTTTCCTGCCTACTGCTGACATTTTGTTTGGGTATATGATTTGACCAAATAATCCTTTTATTTCTTTCAATTTTCCTCCAGATTAAAACATCTTTCCTCTCCCAAAACCAACTTCATGGCCAGTTGCAATGCTGACTGTGGCTGCAAACTGGATCAGTGGGACCCTGTCTGTGGTGATAATGGGATCACTTATATGACAGCCTGCTTTGCAGGGTGTAAATCATCAGCCGGGACAGGCAAGAATATGGTAAACATATATGTGGATAGATGATTGTAGATACAGCTAGATTTCTCCACCTATTAATTTTTTGGCTTTGTGATTAAGAAAACCTGTGGACACAAGTGTCCATTTCGTATGGTTTAACCTTGTATTAGAAGCTGAGTGAGTGCAAAGTTGCTGGGAGGGTTTTTAAAAGAGTTGTGGTGAATTAGGTAAGCTATTCAGGAAAGATATTCAGAAAACCTCGGATTCTTGACTTATATCCCTTTCATGCTTTTGTTTTCATTTTATTGTGATTTTTTTATTTTGTTAGCAAGATGACTGTAAGTTTGGCTTTAAGTTTCTCAGTAGACCTCTTACTATTTAGATACAACACAGATAAGAGGGGTCTGCTTTAGAAGATGTTTACTAGTCTCATGGTTACCCTAGCAAAATCTCACAGTGTCAATTCACGTGCAGCAGACCCATATAAAGTTGTGAGTGTTTGTTTCACAAACTATTCAGAACATCCTGGAGTTGCCTGCTTGCCTGAGCTGCCATAGCTCAGAAAAGGAAGTCATAACTCTAAATTATACAGCCAAGGCGACCCTTAAATATGCATCTGGCCATTTTGTTCAGTGTATCAGCAGCAAAGCGACTTCCAGGACTTCAAACAATCCTACCTGGACAAAACCAGTAGGTGTGCAGAAGTGTGTGCAACTGGCATGTCTTCTGGCAGAAGCAGAATTGTCTTTGTGTAGCAATCCAGAAAATACAGGAAGATTTTTCAGACCCATATCCACACATCCCAGAATATTTTTCTTTACTTCAGGGAAAATAGTTTTCAAACCTGTGTCTCCTGATAACTTCAAAGGCTGTGAAACAGTCCTCTCTCCATCTAGTGCCAAAGGCTGATTGAGATAATTAAAGCCAGATATGCATGATTGCATCGCTGGGTCCACTTCCATATTTTAATTGTTACTCACCTGCTTTGTAGGATTCTTGAACAGAATGATTGGATAACAGTTCACGTCTGAATTTGATAGTTTGAACCCATTTTAAGTATACAAAGAGTACCTTCTGTCCTAGCAATGGCATGGCTGAAACTAGAGTCACAGTTGCTTTGTGTCTCTGGAGCAGCTCAGAGTGGCTGGAGCATACCAATGAACTTGTCCATCAGTTTGCAAGGGTTGTTGGGGAGGTTCTTTCTGTGTAAACAACAGCCTGCCTGTTACAGGGAGTGAAAAACCTAGCTACTAAAATATTTTTGTGCCACTGAATACCAATCAAATAAATTCTTTTCATTTTCTCCTTTCAGGTGTTTCACAATTGCAGCTGTGTGGAAGGAAAAGGGCATGGACTTGGCAATTCCTCTGCCATTTTGGGACAATGCCAAAGAGAAAGCTGTACCAAAGCATTTCCCTATTTTTTAGCATTACAGACTGCATGTGCATTTATTTTAGCCTTAGGAGGCACTCCTACATACATGATTATGTTTAGGTGAAACATTTTGCCTTACCTTGACCATAAATCTTGAGGAAAGAGAAATAGAATATGCCATCTTCTATTTCATTCCTATTGTGAGGAATGGCAAGCTGATGAAGTCGAGGCCCTGAGTCTTTGCCTGTACTCTGAAATCCACCTGTTTTCAGAGGCACAGCAAAATGCCTGTCTATCAATGTAATCCAAATTTCAAGCTGACTAGATACTTCGGTGATGAAATGGGTAGGCCTTATGCTGATCTCAAACATCAGTTTCCACTTCCAATGACAGGGATGTTATTAACAGAGAAATGAACTTGAAATAAGATGCTGTGCTGAGCCATATCCAAGGTGACTATTCTGTTCACATTACCCAGGAGAAAAACATTCGCCTTTGTTAAGCCTTGTTGCCTCAGAATGTTTTCTGTGTTGTGAGAAGTCTCATACTCCCATGTTTTGTCAAGCTGTTAGAACTGTGTAAGCAGCAATAATTTTTAAAGTTTTCTTCCTTCAGTTGTAAAGCAGCCCTGCTACTTCATACTTGGAAGAAAAGACAATGTTCTGTGCCTTTCACATGGAAGTTTCTTTCCACTCATGCTCAGGGGGGTGAATTGCAATCCTCAGCAGGCAGTGTGCATGACTACACAGCTCTGTGCTCTGCTGCTGATTCCTCTGCAGTGTTTCTATGAGCAGCTGTTCTTACTGCATGCCTGGATTATGAATAAGGCTAGCTTAGGTTGGCCAAATTTTCAGAATACTAATGTGTACAACGAGAAGTCCTTCATGTTAGTGCTGGGAAGATGACATACCGATGTATAAACTCCAGGTCAGGATTCAGACTGTCCACAGCACATCTCCCTCTTGGCCCTGTGCCAGCTCAGTACTCCTCACTGCTTTTTTGTGAAACCTTCCAGTTCATCTGATGGACACGGGCTGTTTCTCCACTAGTAGGAAAGAGGTGCTTTTGTAGCCAGGTAACCCACATTTGCTGTGTCTCTCTAAAAAGCCAGAGGCAGGTTTTACCTGCATGTAGCTGTCAGGGGCTGCATACCTTTGTTCTCTCCGTTCACCACTGTGCAGTGCCCAGCCCTTCGAAAAACAAGGCAGCTTCATGGAGCTTAATTTATGGACACGAAGTGCCTACTTTTAGTTGGTTCATTTTAATTTTCCCATTCATCCTCTTCCAAAAGTCTTTGCAATTCATTCCACTTGGGTTCAAGGTCAGCTTCTGTAGATTCTCCCATTTATTTCAAGTTCATCTACTGAAGTCAATGGAAGGAGGCTCTGCATCTGAACTTTAACTTTGGTGAATGTTTTCAATTAGGGTTTGAGTGAGCTATACTAGGTTAGTCACAAAACTCGTGCAATGGGGCATATGCAGATGTTTACAGTATAGCTATAGCTGCATTATTCTACTGTTCTCCAGAAAAATGAACTATTTCTGTTTCTTTTTTAGATCTGTTTCACCAGACCTGAAATCCTTTGCTGTTGGGATTGAAACTTTAGTTGGTAGAGTACTAGGTAAAACTTCATTTCTTTTTTGGATTCAAGCAGGTAGCCAAAAAGATAGACCAAATCTAGTCAGTGCAGTGTTCTTGCTCCAGATGAGAACAAAAGAAATTTTCCAAAACTTTTATTTTTAAGCAGATTGTACATCTCAAAATGCTTGGATGAACTTGCTATATTTCCTGCTATGTAATTGCATATTATGATTAAATATTCAGAATTTTTTCTATTCAACAAAGAAATCAGGCAAAGAAAGGACATTGCACTGCAGTTTTGTGTTTTTGTTTTTTGGTTTGTTTTTTATTTTCTGGTTCATGAACAACACTACCTGAGACTGATCAATGTGGATATCCTTTACACCTATGCTCCCTTTTGCTGATCATTCTTCATTTAGCACCAACACGTATTCTATCTATTATTTTCTTTCTTGTTTTTCTGCAGTAAACAAGTGTTAGAGTATTCAGGCATGTAGCCTGCCCTGTGTCTTACAAACCTTGCCTTATATTCACTTGCTTGCTAATTTTTGAGATGTTCTCTACAAAGACAAGGTAGTCATTTGGATTTCTGTCTTAATCTCTGTATTTTGTCTGAATGCTGCAGAGAATATCTTGTATTTTTTTGAAAAGTCTTCTTCACAAAACTGCATGTTATCCCTGAAACAACTTCCTGATGATATTGAAACATTATGACTGTCTAAAAGGAATTTTTGCAGTACTACATAAGCAATACATTTATTATATAGTTGATTTTGAGCAAGTACTTAATTTCAGCCCTTGGCATTCAGCTAACCATTTTTAATGGCAAACTGTTGTGTAATACCTGGATAGATACTTTAGTATACATAAATTTTAATTTGTCCATGGCATGTAATTCCACATGGTGGACTGAAAAATAAATGTTGGTTATATTTCTTTAAACAACTGAGGTTTTAATTCTAACAAAGATATTGTTGAAGTAGAATTACTAATGTTTTCCTTGCTAAATATAACGATGCTATAATATTCCATTCTTTAGAGTCCTTTTATATACTTGCTTAAATATTTCAGAAATCTCAAAGCTGGAGCTGGGTGTGCAGTCCCATTTTATGCAGCTGTCATTCAGAAACTCTGAGATTCATTTCCTCATTTCTTTACTATGACATTAAACTCTGAGGTCTTCATGTCTGAGATCTTGCAATAATAATTTTCTTTGCAGGAGGACTCCCAGCCCCTATTTATTTTGGTGCCTTGATAGATGAGACCTGCTTGAAATGGGGGATAAAAACCTGTGGAGGATCTGGATCTTGCCGGGTATATGATACAAAAGCATTCAGGTAAGCTGAATTCATTGATAAAAGGTTGGGAATTTGCCTTCTGAGACAGCTTTGTGCACCAAGGACCAAGGTACACTTTGCCCATGATAATTTTCAGAACTTTGATAGGGTAATAAAAGCACCAAAACTCTCATGTTGACTAGGCCTTAACAGTCAAATGAGCCAAATAATTCTGATTCAATTTGACTTATGATGTTGCAGCACACTCCCTTACATTCCAAAATTAGTTCCTTTATTTAAGCCTTGGTGAACTGAGTTACTTTGAGTGCTGCCAGTGAGCGGCTGGGGGAAGACTGAGACAGCAGACAAAGTTCTGGCTGGCACAGCTCCTTCCTATCTCAGCCCTAAAATATAATCTGCTTCATGGGAGCACTCTTCAGATGAGAGGAATCTCTTGCTATGAGTATATGACCCAATTAGAACCTGCCTGGAGTGAAACATCAAGAGATTGTTTGCTTTCTGTTTGCTATTGCTCAAAATGTGGAGTGATACTTGGCTTGGAAGATGGTTTTATGAAAACATCATTGATATCTTACTTGGTTCCACTTGGAAATAGCAAGCTTTATTAATAGAAACATATTTTGTCACCTCTTTTTCCCTAGAAACGTCTATCTTGGGCTCATTGCAGGACTACGGGCAGGATGCTGTCTCCTGTACATAGTGCTCACTGTGTTAATAATGAAACACTTCAAACCAGATGGAAAAGAGGCATCTGATATTAAAAATACAGAAAGATCAACCAACACAGAACCAGCTAACGCCTACAAAAAGGAAATTCTTCCCGGTGCAAGAACCTCAGAGGAGAGTGAGGAAACTTGTATGTAAAAAAAAAAAAGAAACAAGGTGGTTTTATAACTCTGCCTATGCTTCATTTTTGCTAAGCACAATGGGAGGCTAATTACTGAATTCAACAGCTAGTTTACTTTTGGGGGGTTGAAAAAAATATCTTTGAAAAACTGACTTTTTATTAGCTTTACCCTATCCTCTTCCTCTCCTCATCTGGAACAATAAGAGAAAAACATTTTCAAAATTCTGGGGAACTCTCCCATCCGCCTGCTTTCAGTCCCTTTCTAGACCAACAGTAGGACTAGCCAAATTTTTTCAAGGGTCATGGATTTGATTATGATTGAAAAATTAAAATGAAGAAATCCACTGTGAGCTGCTTTTCCATTTTTTACTGACTTTATTTCATGTCCTCTTGCTCTGTATTTAGTCTTACACCTCTAAATGGCTAACTGAGTTACACTTGCCCAGTTGATCTGACGGCCTTTGCTTCATGGTTTATGACCAGAGCACTTTGTTCCAGACTGGGTCCCACGGCTCCCACGCAGGTGAGAGCCTCAGGGCCACCAGTGAGCACTGTCTGAACAAGAATTGCAATGACTCTGGGGTTTGGCTTGAACACACGAAACAATCAGAATGGATTGCAAAGAAAAGCAAATGGTATATTAATATCGCAGCACATCTCAGTATTTGGTTTGAATGAAATGACTCTGAACCAATGCAATAAAGTGATAGGTGTTTAAGTGGCTGATTTTTTTTGGTGTATTATGTGTGAGCGTATGTGTGTGTGTGTGTCAGGGGGATATTTTTATTCTAATGTCCACTGCATTTGTACCACATGCATCTAGATTTCTTTTCTTGTTTAAGGAACCTCCGGTAAGCCTTGAGATTTAGTGCTGAAAGCTTACAAATTCACAGCTTTCCACAGAGAGCTTGGTCCAGAGACAGTCTTTAATAAAGGATGCTTTCGACAGTCATTACTGGAAAAAATAGTCTCTAAAAATATGTGATGTGTGATATTTTACTGTAGGTTTTTGCTCGATCATCCCAGTCTCTTTGCTTTATCTTCTGGAAGGTATCTTTGCGCCCTGAAATCCTGTGCAGAGCCTAGAACTAGGAAACAAACTTTCTTACCTAACCTTAAACTTCCTTGGGACACAGAAGAGAGCATTGCATTAATATATAGAAAACCTTCCAGCCTTTCTCTGAGAAAGTAACAGATCTGAGGGCTAAAGGAAGGGACTCTCCGTATTAAATGATCATCTGAGCTCTTTTCAACCATCTGCCCCATGTAGGTGTAAGAACAAGAATGGGAAAAGGATTGATGTGGTACTCACTGAAAACAAGAGAAGAAATAAGAATATTCTCCCTTTAAATTCTTCCTCTGCAAAGGGAAGGTTCCACCAAAAAGAGAAGCAGAGAAACCCTCAGAGCTAGCTCTGACATCTCTGAGCTCCATCACTGTAAAGATCCTCTGGGAAGGAAGAGAAATCTTCTGTATTCTAAGGTGGTAAGAGAAATTGTTAACCAGGAAAGGTGTTCTGGAGTCACTTTAATTTGCAGCTACACCAAGGAGTTGCATGGTTTTGGATTAAGATGACAAATTGGGTAGTTTAGGGATCATGACAAAAAACTTGCTGGGACATAGATCATAGCACTTTCACTGAAACAAATGAAGAAATAGGCAAACCAGTGAATTTTTATCAGACTGTGGGACATTTAAGGGCATGAGCCTGGTGTTTACCCAACTCTTGTCTGAGGATACCAAAAAGCCCTTTTTTTGGCATTATCAAAGTATTTCTGTCATCCTTATCCTGGAAGACAGTTCAGTTATTTGGCATTTCTGTACTTTCAGGTATATAATCAACCAGACGTAATGACCTATGACTATCTGTTTTTATGATATTTTCTAGTTGTTTATCAAAGAGAAAAATAACTCAGTAGCTCTAAACTCAGAGTTTTCTGTATGCATTAGGATCATGTAGCCTACAAAGGGTAAGCCATCCTGGGGGTTTTGTGTCCCCATTATCAACAAATCCTGTCTACCCTGGCACAAAAATAAATTTGGAATAATGTACTAGCTGAAGCAGAATAAACAGAAAGTACTTCAGCCTGTCAAGTTAAATTCAAAGCATTTCAAATATTTTAGCAATATAGTGAAAAGGTAACATTGGATTTAGTCTACCAATTTTTGACTGTTGCATATATCATCATTTTACCTATATCTGGTTTGGAAAAGCTCTAGCAGAAATTGTAAATATAGGTCCAAATCCCATGCTATTTTCTCCAGTGTTACTTATATATTTTACTTTCTAATTATTCCATATTTTAATTTTGAGCTACTAAAATGTAGCTAAATCATAGTTCAAGTTGGCTCAGAACTGGAAGAACAAAAAAATATCTCTTACAGATGCACCTGAATTTTAAAACCAGTCTCCCTCATGACACCCCTTTCCACTAACAGGAGAAGGTAAATGATTTGGTTTTAGAGAAGGTAAATGATCTGTTCATGTAGCCATGGCTGGGAAGAGTGGCCCTGGTAAATGTTCACACATGCTGTATGTCTCCTAAGTTGTTTGCCCATCTCATTGTTCAGATCTATATTATGGACACTTAAGCCTGAGCTCTGCCTAATGCTCCAGCAATGCCCTGCAGGAGGTGGCAGTCCTTAGCTTAGGTCTGAAAACCCTATCTTTTCTGAAAGCCCTAAGAAAGTCAGGACAGAATTTCTCCCTTACACAGTCAGGACTGTTTTAAGCATTGAACAAAACCTGGCCATGGGATCCATGGCACAACCAAGTCCAGCACAGTGGAGTTACCATGTGGGTTCAGACAGGCTGTGTGTTGCATGTGCAGCAAATCTGGCCTCCTCTGAGGCTGACCATATCACTGGAATTATGGTCCCACTTCCTGGGACTTGTCTTGCCTCCATGGGTTGATGAGTCACTTGAGGCAAGGGGTTGTCATCTACTGGTGTAGGTGGCACAAAATGAGCCACCCAGAAAGACTGGAAAGACTGAGAGGTAAAGACTGGAAAGACTGAGAGGTTGAAACTGATGGTTAAGCAAGAGCTTCCTAGGCACCCACCCTTCCATGTGCTATGCTGGGGGAGTGCCTGCCTGGACCACACGTTGGACTGCTTTTTGGGTGTCTCTGGTGTAGGACTGGAAGCAGAAAGTCTGGGATTTATTTCCAGTAGGACTGAAGCACTGAGGTTTGGTTTTTTTTTTGATCAGGTCTTCTAAAGATGATGTAATGTGGTTACCACATTTAGTGAAAAACTAAGTAATGAGTCTTAAGTGATCAAAACTACCAAGAAGCAACAGGCCAGTAGATTTTGGTAGATCAGATTTTTGTAGATTTTACCCCCGGACTTGGCACTAGTGAGGCTGCATCCCTGTGTTTGGCTCTGGGCCCCTCACTACAAGAAGGACATGGAGCTGCTGGAGAACAACCAAGCTGGTGAAGGGTCTAGAGAACAAGTCCTGTGAGGAGAGGCTGGGGAACTGGAATTGTTTAGTTTGGAGAAGGCCAAGGGGAGACCTTATCACCCCCTATACAACTACCTGAAAGGAGGCTGTCATGAGGTGGAGGTTGGCCTCTTCTCCCCACTAAATAATTATAAGACTCCAGGAAATGGCCTGAAGTCATGCCAGGGGAGGTTTAGGCTATGTATTAGAAAAAAAGTCTTTACTTAAAATGTTTCCAGGCACCGGAAGCTGGTGGAGTCACCATCACTGGAGGTATTAAATACCCCTGTACATGTGACATTTCAGAACATTCTCTGGTGGTTTTTTTTTTTTTTTTTTTTAATGAGTTGATGATTAGGCTTGGTGATCTAGGAGGTCTTTTCCAACCGTGATAATTCTGTGATTCTGTGCTCAGTAGAATAACCTTAAAAGAGAGGATTTACAGAAATTGCTATAAGACAAATAGAGGTGGAGACAAAGTATTCTCAGAGAATCCTTGAGATCTGGTCAGAATAAGAGTCACATCATGCAGGGAAAAATATGAGAAGCATTTCTATAATTATTATAACAGATCTGCATCTTAAACCAGAGACATTCTGAGTCAGTGACTGTCAAGCCTAAATAATTCATCTCCTCAGTTGTGTTATACTATAAGGCATTTCTATAAAAATACAGCATTTTCTTCTCTAAAATAACCAGGTAAGACATCATCAGAAGAGTTTTTTGTCTCGCAGTGGAACACATTGCTGCACAAATGAATGACTGTTCTTCCTGCTGTCTGCAAAAATAGTAAATTACTTTGTCTCATTTGAACATGTATTTATTATATGATCATCTCGATGATGGAGCACTGATGTTAAGAATTAGCTCATATCTCTAAAATTAGTATGATATTAGATCTCAAACCTGGATTTCTTATACATCTACTGAGTTCTGCCACTCCTATATCTCAGGTGGCAGCATGTTCACAGGCAAGGAATTAATTCAGTTTCAGATGAGGCCAGGAGGCATCCTCTAGGAATACTTCACTTTTAGGTGGCTCAATAAACCTGCAGCCTTGACTGTTGAGCTTCCCTACAGAGGATCCACATACATCCCTGTGTTGCAGAGGGCTATATGGGGCTTATCCTCTTCAACAGCTGCTGGCCCTACTCACTGCATCCCTCAGGACCTGTCTTCCAGATAATAGAAGTGTGTTTCTAGTCTGGCTTACTTACACTTAGTACATGTGGTACTTACCTGGGAACATTGGAGCCTGGTGTCTCCTTGTGAGGTGGTCCAACTTGGAGTGCTGGTTCATCATGAACAGTAGGAGAGCACAGCTTTGCCCAAACCTGCTAGTCCTCTGTTCTGCATCCCACTGGCTGCTCCTGCCTACACAGCAGCCTGCTTACCATAGCTTGAGTTGGTTTTATCTGCATAACCTTTCAGAATACAGCTTCAGGGTCAGCTGGCCCCATCTCTGCTGGAGTTTCCTCCCTCAGAAAGCTATACACCCTGGTCTCTTCTTAGATATCTTAGCAATGTATATAATCATATACACATTCTGAAAAGTGAATGCAAACATCCCAAATGCCCAGATACTCTGCTTAACTTCGGTGTTTCAAAAAAATGTCTAATTTGAGTTCATATGTGAGGGTAACAGATCCTCTAGTGACATTTTGAAAGATAAAGAATACTCCTCCATATTAGACTACTCAAAACCTTATGTTTAATATAATAGCTATTTCCAGATCAGTCAGCTCCTCTGACTCCATAGTGTTGATGGAGACTAATCTAGGAACTGAACATACTAATAGAAACTGTGGTGGAAATACCATGCCTTCCCTTTGATCCTGTACGTCCTAGAAGACACTCTCAGAGAGAAAATCTAAAGAGCCAGAAGGGAACAAAAACTGAACTCTTTTTGTAGAAAGTAAGTTGTAGCAACTTGGAAAGAAGTGATTGCAATTAGGAGAGTAACTCCTTGACAGGATTTTCCCCAGCTTCAACTTGTAACTGCACAGTGCAGAGGTTCACTCCTGCATCAACACCAACAGACCCAGCCCTGCATGCAGTCTCTTGTCTTTTTGGATGAGCTGGGCTGGATTATTTGCAGATTCTTTTTGTTAATGTCAGAAGGACCAGACAATTTAGCCTGGTTACTGCAATCAATCCGGTTCCCTGTATTACCATGCCTTTTTTCTTTTAGCTCTTAATTCAGATTTCAAAATAATACTGAAAAGCTCTTGTCTTGCGAAGACTTCCCATATGTGCTCTCTGCATGGTATTAAGATAACTACTTCCATCCATTCAGCTGGTTTGAGAGATAAGATAGTTTAGGTAGTATGTTGACTCGACACATTTTTATTCTGAATCTGCATGTCTGCCTATCCATCCATCATCCATCCATCTCCATCCAAAGTACCTGCTCCTAATGCAGTTTTGTTCTTCAAATTTACATTTGTTGAAATCTTCAGTCCTCCTGAAACTTCTCTGTGGCATTTCTTGCAACTTCAAATTGACTTCAAGCTAGCAAAGTACATTGGGATTTAAGTAACATCATCTATACAGAAAAAATGACAATTCACCCAATGGCAGGTCTTCTAGGTTTGGATGACCTTAAGAACTAGCTGTTGTATTTCTTATAGCCCTGTAGGATTTGTCAAACAGTACTGGTATAAGGGCAGTTATGAGACTCAGATGGCAAAAGCATTTCCTACCCCCTATAATACTTCTCTTCAACCAATGCAATGCATTCATAAAGTCAATGAAAACAACAAACAACTTTAAATCCCATCTATTAAAAGGAGGACTAAAATAAGACTAGTGGGATGAAATTAATGATGATTCAGAAGTGAGTCAGGTACTGAACTCTCCTACAGAATCTGTTTTCAAGGAAAAAAGAAACAGAATAATATGAATAATTGGAATACCAGGAACTTTTGCAAGTAAATACTTGCAGCTATTTAGTATGTGTGGAAGTCAGGAATTCCATAAAGCATACATGAGAAGTTGCACTAAGAAAACTAATTAGTGCTATTACTGACTACAAGCAAGTATCTTCTAAAAATAATGAGTAGGTGCTAAGGTCCCAGGTGAATGTAGCAAGCAATTTGACATTCACTGTTTGAAAGACTTGAGCCATCTGACTTCTCTTGAGACACCCCTGAAGTGGGTTGAAGACATCAGTGTCCATGCCGGGACAGGGCTGTGACCCTAACCCAACTGGGCTCTCAGGGTGGGCTGGCACAGTCCTGCAGGGCATCCCTTGTGTTTGCACATTACTCCAGAATATTTCACACTAGTACATTAAGTGAATGGTATTTTTAAAACTCCATTAATTTTCTTAGAAAGGAAACTTTGTACGTTTTATACTCAAGTCACCATCTGATGTTATGATGAATTGGACAGAACACACAACAGATGGACATTTTATCAAGAAATAGGAAATAAATTATGAAACATAAGAAAAAGAACTGGTCTTCAACACTTTTTCAGGTGAGCACTAGTGAGCACACTTGATAGCTTGGACAGGTAAGTGAAATTACACACAGTTAATAGTCATGCACCAGTAGATAACCTGGCACCAAAATAAAATTGTCAGGTTAAGTTTTGGCTCTGTTTTGTGCCATGCATCTGTGATGCATTTTATTGCCAGTAGATCCTGCTCCAGGATAAAACTATGATAGCATCCATGGGATAGTACAGACCACATAAAAGCTAAATGAGCTTTTCCAATGCTTTGCATTGGTTCAGACATCGCCACACACAGCCTTGGAAAACCACTTATTTTATATGTTTCAGCTTTGTCTTGAAATGGAGACACTCACCTGAGAGAACCTCAAGGAAAGCATCCTTAACTCCAGATGTATTTCTATATTGATTACAGACATCATCTACTTTTTAGTAAGTGGGCAAGATTCAATACAGTTTCTTTCCTGTGCATGGAAAGAAAAGATAAAAAGAATTCTCTGACCTGCTTTAGGCACAGAAAGTAGTAAGGTAAGAAAAAGCTTTTGGTTTTGTATGTTTTTTTTCTCATCCGTGGTGCTCAGCACTGAATGCAGTTCATTTAATTTTCATTTCACAGCATGTCAGCTTTCTGGGTTTCTTTGAGAAGGGAAAAGATAATTTCTTAAAACTTTTCATCAAATTTGTTATTTCCTGCTGCTCTCCCAAAGTTTACCATCCAAATACTTCCAGCTTTTTCTTTGTTTGTACCTGTCTTCTCTGAAAGGGAATTATTTATAATTTTCCTCTCTTTTCATGCTCTTTCATGAAGCTCGGAGCTTAATCTGGAAACACAGGGAGGTGCCTCTGATGGTTACCTCAGATGCTGCTGAGGCCATCTCTGCAAGGACCTCACCTGGCCTTGCTTGGGCCAAATCAGCAACAGGGAGAAGGGCCAGGCTGAGACATTTTAAGCATGAAAGATAAAACCCTTTTCTTCACACTGTTTGCCAAGAAACCTCACCTATCCAAGAAAAAAAAAAATTAAAAAACCCACAGAAAGAATACCAGACCCCTATACACACACACACACTCCTTTACTGCAGCAGCTTCCAGCTCTGTGGATTGCGAGCTGTGCCTCTGATTTTAGAAACATTGCCCCTAATGGTCAAAATTTTAGTATGTAAAGGGAGGCACCCAAAAGAAATCAGTCTGCATTTCCCAATAGGTAAGCAAAATGAGCTATGGGTGTATTTACAGCAGTGGATAAAAAAAGCAGATGTAGGCATTTAATTTTACTTAATAAGTGTGGTTGCAGTGACTTAAACACACTCAAGCACATTTTTCCACCCAGTAATTGTTCTCCACTCAAAAATAACAATGAAAAATGCATCTCAGTTTTCCTCCCAGAACAGTAAAGATACTAAAAATTGCCTTCCTAGTTTTGTTCAAATCCCTCCTGAAGAGCAGTCATCATTAGTTTTTCCTGATTTCCTGCCTGGCAATATGTACCTTGCCCTACCTCAGATGCAGCAAAGGTGGCTGATCTGTGTATGCATGTGGATGTGTGGGCACAAGCATGCATCTGTGTGTGCACCTGTGTGCACATCTCTGCACAGTGTTCCTATGCAGCAGAGGCTGTTGTGACCCAGCAGCAGCACAAACATTTAATTGCAGGATTGAGCTGTGAGATAAAATAATCTGCCCTATTTGGTCTGCTTCCACCGTAGATCCAAGACCTACAGCTGCAGCTTTTTAAGGATGGAGGGAAGACTACAATTTTTTTCAAGGCTGGCAACAAACCAAAGTGTTGCTTGCTCTGTCTTTCACCCTTGCAGGTGATGAGCTGCTGTGGAAACCCAAAGGCAGCTGGGCTTTGCACCCTGACTCTGTCTGGAAACAACTTTTCCACAAGAAAGGAGTAAAAACCCCTGAAAAAGAAGGTTAGCCAAAGGGACTAGTATACTCACACCTCCTTGAACTCATGAGCCTGGAGTAACAGCTTTCTAAAGTCGTTGTGGGCCATAACACCTTTTGCTGGCATTGTTGTTTTCTTGTGTTTAATTCTCATAATCTGTCACCTGGAATTAGCTCTTTCAGTTAAAACTGGCCCATTTTGCCACACATAATATGTTTTCCAAAGGTACAGATTTTGAATTTAAAAGATCTTATAGAATCATAGAATTAGCTGGGTTGGAAGGGACCTCAGAGATCATCAAGTCCAACCCTTGACCCCCTACCGCTGCTGTCACCAGACCATGGCACTGAGTGCCACATCCAGTCTCTTTTTAAATGTCTCCAGGGATGGAGAATCTCACCCAAACCCCTGGGTTTAAGTACACCATAAGAAATTATATCCGTACCAATAGATGTAAATAAAATATCATTTGGACAAAGCAGCTGAAAGACAAACAGAACTAGACAGTTGCAATTACTTTGCCAGCCAAAACTATGTCCCGAGTTCAGGAGTTAGATAAGGAGGTTCATTTCTTTAGGTCTCACAGGTCATTGCTATGGCTGTATCTGGGTATGTCCAAGCCTTTGCAAACAGAATTGTAAGCCAAGAGCGACTCAGTTTTACTAGATAGAGAATCTCTGCCTCCAGTCACTATCACTTCATTGCTGAAAAGAAGTCCCATTCTTTTCCCTTCAGTTGCTGCAAGCACTTCTAAGTGAGTGTCATGACAGATAACACTCATTTCAGAACAAGTCAGCATTTTGCTCTATGTGCTTTTTTAACCTAAATTGTCTGTTAACCATATCCCGCTGGAACCTTAAGCATCTCTTTTAAAGTATGAACTGGAGAATTCAATCACTGTTGTGAAGTGGTACATAAGCACACGTCTTTTTATTTAAAGTAAAAACAGTTGTTAAGCTTGCTGCAAAGTAAAAAAGTTGTCAAACAAACACACAAAAGCAACCTTGAATATATGAGCTAAAGGCTTGAGCTGATAAAGTTTTAAGATGCATGAAAACACAAAGGAATGTTTTGCCTGCCTGTTGATGAACTTCTCCCAGAATAGAAAAACTGAACACGACAAATTATATATATATATTTGAATCAATGAAGTAATGTTATTGCTTGAGTGTCCTCTGCTGGGCAATACGGGGAAAAGCAACAGAAGCACCAGCATTTATTGGATGGTTTTGGCTTAGAAAACATCACTACAATATTCAGAATATTACTTACGTTTCATAGTCACAACAAAATTTTAGTCTTAAATAAAATGCTGAAACTCTGAGTTATTACAAACAATCTCTTCGTAGTTTAAATGGGCATAAAATTTTCAGCTGAGCTACAATATAAAGATGCTTGAAAAAATAATGCTTTTGTCAATTTTGCAATGGAAAATTGTTGCATTTACTCATTTAAACAAGGTGGAAATTTTTTGTTTAAAGGATTTGGTTTTACTGTGAATTCTGACTAAATCTGCTGAAATCAGAGCTGCAGTCTTAAGCTTGTCGTTCTTGTGGCAATCTACTGCATGGATCTGTGTAACTGGATCAGCATCATCTTTTGTGGCCCTTCAGCACAGGGCTCTTCTTCCTGCAGTCAGCTTTGACCCATTTAAAAATTGCAGGCGGGCTCCATGAGAAATGCCCAGGGAGATTTTTCCTTTATCAGCTGAGAATTTGGTTCAGTTTATGTAATTTGTTCTGTCTGTTATGGGTGACCAGCTACATGTAATGCACTTCCATACTTGTATGTTAGTTTTTGGTGGTGTTGATCACAGGTTTGTTATTAGTTTTGCTTTCCAGACAGTGTTATTACTTAGTATATAATTATTCATTACATTGGGAAAGCTGTTCCTAAAAGAAGCAGTCCTGATTCATTACATCAGTCTAACTGGCTTTCTAAATACTGGATTCATTCTCTGCATCAGGAGAACCTGGCAAATGTTCTTTGGCCCTAAAATTGTCTTCTCTATTTATATTAGCATCTTCTCTTCCTCCATTCTCTACAGGGCTGGAGTTCTTATTTTGAAAGTGTTTCTTTACCAATATATAAAAAACAATTCCAATCAAGTAGGAAGGACCTCTTAACACTGCTGATAATCCAAGGTAGACATACCTGTGGGGCAGAGCATAAAAGATAGTGCTAGGTATTAAAGTTTTTGAAGACACTGAAGAAAATCACTTTAATAGTTTTTCAGGATCACATATATACCAGAAAAAACTTCAGGTTAAACATTAAAACTAATGGTGAATGGTGCTACAAACTGTATGGTGTGCAAAACCTTCTGTTAAAGAATGGATAATACTGCTTATGAAGATATTGAAAAGTTTCCCTTTATTCCTGAAAATTTTTGGGTCACTTTAAGGACGCAGATATGTTTTTAGAGCTAGAAACATTGAGATCACCAGAGCAGGCTATTGTATGTAAAAATAAAAAACACATCAGAGTGGCTAAAGTTTGAGCAAAACAGAAAAATCTCTAAAATATTTCTCCTGGCAATGGATAGAGAGTTTCTCTTTAAACAATACTTCCAGCTACCCAGTATGATTTTATTTCATTTATTTTACTCTTAAATATGCCCAACACACAAAGCTAACATTTTTTGCCAGTGGGAACAAACTACCTGCAAATAAGGTAAATTTGGGGCAAATAAGGTAAATTTGAGTAACTTTCTTCTTGATATTAAATCATATAGTCCTTAGTCTTTTAAATTGACTCAAAGGATATTAAAAACATAATGTATTCCATAAATCTCTGTAATTGATATTAAATTATTTTTGCACAACATAAAACCTGACTATGAGTTATGATCTGATAAGAGTTCACATAAATAACTAAGAGTTATGATTTGATTTTAAGATTTTTCAATCTCATATATTCTGGACCGATCTAAATCTGATTCCAGAGTTTATACCTGACCATGATTTTTGATCAGTGGCCTTGCACTCTATGGTATAACAGAACAAAGTGTGTACCTCTGTAGAGAGGAAATGCATGAGGTTTTTTGTTTCCTAATTTGCCTTACCTGTATGCATTGGAGTCATATAACCTGCAAGCTCCTCGTTGCCCACAGCTTGTGCTTCCCCATTTCAAGCACGTCTTGTCAATCAGTGCACCAAAATAAACCGGTGCTGGAAGCCCAGCTGTGAGGAGACAAATAAAAATGTTGCAAGCTGTCTCAGGAAAAGACATCTCTTTAGAAATGAGCTTTACAATTTCTCAGTGGCAAGTTACATGCTTCAGTAGCAGCAACAGTTGGATTGAACTGTGGGAAGGTTTTATTTTCCTTTATCACAGTAGCTGTAGGCTGGGACAGCTTCTCTGTGCCTTGGTGGGTGGAAGTGGCACCAGGAAATGTGGGCTGATGGTTTGGCCAGGATTATTGTCATGAATATTGGTTACTAAAGCACAGCTTTGAGAGCCACTTCTAGCTTCCAGTGCATGGAAAAGTCCTGCATGGAAAGGTCCTGCAAGGGAGAGCTGAACTGGCTGTACATTTGGAGCATGAAACTGAAGAATAGTTCCCTCCTTTCTGCAGAGCCTAAATTATTCACACTGCCTGATGGTCCCTTCTGCCTGAATGAGGGTAAAGCAGCTGTGGGACTTGGTCAGATACAAGCTTATGCTTTACTGCAAAACATGGCAGACATGGGACAAAATCCTAGACGTACAGAAGTAAAGGTGAATATTAACTCCAGGGAAACCCAGGTTTCTGTGTGTACAATTCCTACAGGAGGATTCTATATTCTTATATAGGACACAATTCATTCTGTAAAAACAAGTACACTCTCAGCCTGTTCTACCCCAGGGCTCTTGTGAGACTCTGCACTCAGTAAACCCTCTAGAGGCTCGTGCATCATGTTCATCAGTGCCGTATGCTGTACTCAGGGTATGATAGGAAAAACACTTACTTTGGAAATTTCTTAGAGAAGAAAGTTGGGACCAGATCAGATTTGATCTCTGGGTCACTGTATTAGTGTTGAATGACGTCTCACTAGAGAATCTTTTCAATCTTACTTGCAGCATTGTGTCTCAGTGAGGCATTGGTTGAATCATAAGTTTAAACCTTATAGTGTTGTTTAGAAGCCAAGATAAAACTTCAGTTCTGCTTACAAACTCTTCCTATCTAAACAACAGGCTCCCAAACTGCAACACTTTTTTAGCAGCAGGTCAAAGATTTTCAGAATTGTGTTAGATGGTTTCCCAGTGAACTCTTGACTGAATATTGGACCTTCAATAAAAACCCCCAGAATCTTCAGTAAAAGCCCAGAATCTATCAGCTACTGCAAAGACACATCTAGTTTACAAGTGATGGTTGCATTGGCATCATTTAAAGCCATACAAGCAAGCATCTCAGTCAGAATGATTTCTCTTACCTAGTAGTCTCATAATGAGTGTGTATAGACCAACTGCGAGAGATTTCAACTCTGCCTGAACACATCTGAAAGAAAGATGGATAACTATGAAGTATTTCCTTATCTGGTGCTTAGGCATGCCAATTAAACTTGTTAATTACCCTGAATTTAGTGCTCTGAATGAGAGAAAGCCAAGCTTTGAAAGGAGAGTGCATCATAGAATCATAGAATGTCAGGTTGGAAGGGACCTCAAGGATCATCTGGTCCAGCCCTTCTAAAATTGATGTTATTATGATATCCCTCAGCACCCCGTCAAGATGTGACTTCAAGCTTTCCAAAGTGGGGCAATCTACCACTTCCCCTGGGAGATCATTCGAATTTCTGACTTTAAGTGGTATGAAAAAGGTAAGTTAATCTACTGTTTTCCATCACATATCTCCTGAGAAATCCATTCACTAACCATAATTAAAGAAGGGAAATTTTAAAGTCATTATCACAGTCTAGCCTAGTGTTATTGAAATGGGCTCTCCAATGGCCTTAATTCCCTGGCATGTATTTTCCTCTCTTGATGGGATATGCCTTACTCACTCATAGAAAGACAGAATCATAGAATGATTTGGGTTGGAAGGAATTTTAAAAATCATCAAGTTCCAACCCCCCTGCATGGGCAGAGACACCTCCCACTAGATCAGGCTGCTTAAAGCCCCACCCAACCTGGCCTTGAACACATCCAGGGAGAGGGCAGCCACAACTTCCCTGGGCAGCCTGTTTCAGAGTCTCACCATCCTCACAGTGAAGAATTCTCCCTGATCACATTACCCCAAGAAAAAAATTACCGCAACCAGCTGCATTACTGCAGCACGTTTCTCTTCTCTAGTGACATCCCTCTGTTCAAAGCCACATCTTGAACTGTGCAAAGCCATCTGGCAACATGCCCATCTGTTTTATGGGGAATCACACTCCAATCATTAGAAGTGAGTACTGGTCTCAAATCCACTGGTCTTGTATCCAGCCTCTGCCAACTCTTTCCAAATATTGGCATGGTCAGCACTCAGAACTACATCTCACAGAGATGATGAAAGGAGGGAACTTAACATTCTTTTTTCCATGCTCATTTAGGATGACTTAAAGTCCTTAAGAATGCCATTTAATTTGCTACTAAGACATCTGTCTATTGAGTGTGCTTTCTCTTCAGGTTTCTGAAAATATAACTTGCTAATTTGTAGATGTGGTTACAAATCACATCCTGGTATAGCTGCACCTGTGTACCTCAACAGACACGAGGCACAGGAGCTTCCGAATGAGCCCTCAGATGTCCTGAATCTCCAGACAGCTGATACACACAATCTGTTAGGGCAACCTCACATCCAGAAATCCTGACAAATGCATGGCATTTTCAAGATACATACAGGCAGAAAATCCAAGCAGAGGAAGAGGAGATGTCCTGGAAAACCTGGGTGCATGGCAGGCATACGAGAAACAATTTTGCAGTAGTTGGAAGCAACACGCTAGAACTTATTTTACAGAGAGCAGCAAAGCTCATTAAAGAAAGCATGTTACACTGCAAGATAATAGGTTTTTTCCCAAGTTAAAGAAATCTAAATATAATTTTCATTCTCTTATTGGAAAGTCTTAACCTTTGATCCACCGTTTTACTTACTTGAACATAATTACATATGATGGGGTGCCTCCCAATGCATAAAAAAAGCCACCTATGACTTGTATTACTGTATAATAAATAAACTTCCTTGAACAATCATCACTTTCTGGACATTGACCCAAGGTGGCAGAGTTGTTTCCTATCCATGAACTGCTGGTTTCAAGACAGCTGCAGTTATGGAAGACCTGGAAGACACAAAGCAGATTTGGTTGGTCACTGCTGATGCAATGGGGTATCCTGCCTTCAGCCTCAGGTGGAGCCTGAAGCCTTCCTAAGCATCCTGTTCCTATTTTATTTGCTTTCTTGAGGCAATGGACAGCAGATTCTCTTCTTTTTACAGACAGTGCTCAGTCTTGGAAGGGATGTTCCATGCAATCATGTTTTTGTCAGTGGATGCAGAACCCCTTTTTGGAAGATGTTTGGAGAACCTGCAGGACCTCTGAGGGTGGCCTCAGCCTTTGTGTCCCTGGAGGGCAGGCAAAGGGAAAAAGTGAGGCTTAGGGATCTTTGCCTTTTGCTGCTAGATTACTTGTGTCTGTGAAAAACACTTGGATCAAGGTCCCTCTCTGCTAACCACTAAAACTAATCCACCAGAGGTGCCTTACAGATATAAGCAGCAGCTGCCTGTCAGGAGACAGCTCATGCAGAGCTCTGTAGATCAACAGTAGGTGTACCAGTAGCTTAGGAGCAATAAATTTAACCAGGACTTGAGCGGCTTGAGGACCTGCTGAGGCAAGGGCCTTAAGCTCTACAGAGATAGATTCATGTGTGAGGCAGTAAACCTACTGTGATTGACAGTAGGACATTGTTGAGCCCTTCTCCCCTGCCTCCCACCTTAAAATTTTAAGCAAAGAATGTCTTTTGGAGAATATGACTCTATACAGCAGAGAATCCAGCCACAAAGGAAAATCTGTTGAGGACAAAACTGAGTGCAAGGGATAGGTCCAGACCATGTATCTTCTGAGTGATCTGCTGACATCAGAAACCATGTGAAAACACAGTCCAACGAAAGTGTATACCCATGGACTGGAGCTGATTCTCTGTCTCTATACATTATCCCCAGCACTCAGTGCCAAGCAGGAATCAGCTGGAAAACCAAGCAAAATCCTGCCATCCCAGTCTCACACAGAGGAAACAAGCTGCCTCCCCTCAAATCATTCTTCTATTTATACATTAATGATCAGTATCGAGGAAGACACTATTCTGCCTTAGTGTACTTCTGCTACTGGCTAAAACCTCAGGACAGATAGAATGAGGTTTCGGAAAGGCAAGTCACAGATAACCTTCAGGCAACATATAACTGCTTTGATTTGTTTCAGTCCTTGTGTTCAATGTCCAAAAGATGAAAATTAATATCTACAATAAGGAGCTAAGGTTTCTTCCTTAATGTGCAGTAACTCAGAGAAATCTCTACACCTTCTCTGCTGTTTGTAGCCAGAAATCAAATACTTCACTGACTGATCCCTGGTAACTTTCATTTTCCTTAAATGCATTATACTAATAAACCTCTGATGCTACATGGAAAATAAGCCAGTAAAAGCTTTCAGAAACTGAAGGAAGGTCTTACCATGTTCTTTCCACGTCCCACAGAAGTTGTGCACCCAGCAAGACATGCTGAAGCATATGTGAGTCCATTGTCACCACACACAGGGTCCCAGACATTAGAGGCACACTTGCAGTCAGAGTTGCACTCAGAAAATACAGCATTTTCATGGTACGGAATGGGTTTGCTTGGAATTTAAGATCAGACAGGTGTAAGAAATTGTAAATCCAGTGCTGAGGTCGCTTTAGTTCCTTCTCTGTAAGTGTTGCTGTCCTAAACCCCACCTCATCTATGTGCTTTTGTAGCAGTCTCTTATTTATCTGTTTGTTTGAGTTTCTGTCCTACTTGCCCTGATATTTAAAGAGCTTACTAGATTATAAAGAATTTCAAAACAAATAAGAAGGTTGCTACTGGTTTTAGCTGTCAGGTGTAGGCAGAAAAGAACAGGGAAAAGCTGGAAGGCTTTTAGAGGTCATCTGGGCTACCCCTTAATTAAGTATGGAACTAGTGACAGCATGGTCTTGTCAAGTACATCTTTAGGCTTTGGTAAAAATGCACCAATGATAGAAACTGGATTTCCTGGGCTCCATAGTAAAAAAAAACAACAAAC
Organism: Florisuga fusca; assembly: GCA_038090715.1. Lineage (NCBI taxonomy): Eukaryota > Metazoa > Chordata > Aves > Apodiformes > Trochilidae > Florisuga > Florisuga fusca. Next base: position 13,928,442 of record JAAWXA010000019.1, read on the forward strand.
AACTGTTCTCTTAAAGTCTAGCCTAATTCTTCCTAGAAGATTTGGAGAACACAGTATTCTCTTTTGTTTTTACTAAATCCTTTGGGTAATGAGATCTGTAACAAAGAGGGTTGTCTTCCCCTCATCTTCTCCTTTCTGGATTAATTAAGCATGTGTGCTTTTCTGCTCAATGCTTATTAAGCATACTCCCTGCCCTACCATGTGCATTCTTAGTGAAAACATTTCAGAGTACAGGACAAGAACAATTAATCATTAGTTTCCAACAGGTATAAACATCCTTGGCACCTTGCCTATCTAGTTCCACATTTTCAGCTGTTAACCAGCCTGGCTTGATAAATTAACTGTAATGATAAATGAATGAACTGCAAATAAGTCTTTAGGGAGATGCAGATTCAACTAGCCCTGGGACATTCTGAGCAGGTTGTCAGTGACAACCCTTATGTTAGTGTAGTGGCTGGGCCCCTTGGACAGCCAGATTCTGGTGTTCATCCCCAGTACTGGTATCTTCACTCACTCCAAGAAAAAAAACCAAAAACAAAAGGCCTGTAACTTTTAAAGACTAGTTCTTTCCTGAGAGGAGAGAGCATCTTCTTTAGGCATAAAGGCTCCATTTTGTTCTACAGCAGGCTGAGGGTATAGCCTGCTGTGGTCTTTCCATCTCTGTGCAGGATATGCTACTAACGTTCTCTGTCAAATCTACTTCACCCTTTTACTGAATACAGTTTGCTAGAAAATTGCTTCAGGTGTAGAGATAGCACTGTGTGAAACAGTAATAACATCCTAAACACAGCCAAACCACCTACATCTGTAATGAATGCAATTTTGCTCATGTATTTCTAATTAATGTTTAACCAGCATTGTGCTTTGTCAGACTGACACTCTGCTGACCAACAAAACTGCCACAATGACACATAGCACCATGAGAAAGGGTTTACTTTCTCTTAACCATTGCAAAAGCATGTTCCTCTTTTAGCCTTGGTGTTAAAGTATATTTTTTAAACTATTGATGCCACGGGAAAAACATACTCCTCCTCATTCTCTACTCACCCTTCATAGGACACTGTAATTCCTGCTACCACATTGTTCTCACAGCCAACAAAAAAGTGCAAGAGACTGAAGACGTAGGCCAAAAATGACATGGTAAATGCAAATTTGGTTGCTTTTACTATGTCCATTTTGTATTTTTTCATTATGAGCCCTCCTAGGAAAATCCCAACACCCACAGGAGGTAAGGATGTCACTCCTGAAAGAGATTATAGAAGGGTAATGTTAAAATGAAATTTACAGTGGGTTGAAGAGCCCAAGCCTGTCCTCAGGTTGATGTCCTCAGCAGCTGTGTGTTCTGTTATGATGACTCTAGCTGGCTTTGAGCTCAGCCTAATCCTCAAAATTCATTTCCCCTGAAAGGCACTTCTCAGAGGTTGCAACAATTAAAACTCACACACCATATTAATTGTATATTTGAGGTGTCCTTGCTATAACTTAATAAATATAACAATATAATAAAAATATAATATAATATAATATAATGGAATTTATTCTGGTCTCATGGGCACCAGAATTTTGTGACTGCCTTTATGTAATTTAAGTTCAGGAGAGACTGCCATTTATATCAGCCTGTTCTGCAAGGAATTCACTCTCAGAAAAAGCATACCAGAACTTATCCTCATGCACTGATTATAGCATAAAAAGTCATTGATCCATGTGACTCACCTATTAGAAAGTTAGATTTAGATGTTGATTGTCCATACTGTTGTTCCATGTACTTTGGCTTATAAGTGATGAAACCAATAAAGCTATTGAACTGTAACAGTGAGCAACACAAAAATGTAAAGTACATTCGATTACTCAACACTGTTTTCAGTGAGGTATAGAAATCTGAAAGAAAGGAATATATGAGTTGGCTTTGAAAGTTGCATGGCATAGTTACAGGTGAGTAAACTACAAAATTTAGGGTAAATCCCTTTCTCAGTTGTTCAAGAGCACGTACTGATCCCCATTTGCATGTGAATACCTGAAAGCCAGATCATGTTTAGATACAGGAAGAAAATCCTAAAAGAAGACTGGAGTATGGGTAAAGGCCTGGGTGCTCTAATGAGATCTGCACACGAGCAAAGATTTCTTTCAGTTTGCATTAATATTAACATAGGTTAAAGGCTAAGTTAGAGCTTCCTTTGTGGAGATGCCAATGTCTTCCACTGGGATACCAACAAAGAAGAATCTGACTAATGATGTAAAGCCATCTCTTCCCACCACATTTTCACCCCTTTCTTAGCCTAATGGCTGCACAACCAGAGCTGATATTCAGAGTCTGATGTATCTAATCAGACAAATAATTTGGCTTTCCATATTGAGAAAGGAAATTTTGGTACTGGGACCAGCACTATTCTTTCTTGGCAACATGGACACTGAGACTGAGTGCATTCATACAGTTTGCTGATGACATGATGCTGTATGGTGTGGTTTACACTCTGGAGGGAAGGAAGGTTGTCCAGAGGGACTCTGATAGGCTTGAGAGGTGGGCCTGTGCAATTCTCATGGAGTTCAGCAAGACCAACTGCAAAGTTCTGCACCTGGGCTGGGGCAATCCCATGCACAAATACAGGCTGGGTGGAGAATGGATTGGGAACAGCCCTAAGGACAAAGACTTGGAGGTGTTGATTGATAAGAAGCTCAACATGAACCAGCTATGTGCACTTGCATCCCAAAAAGCCAACTGTACCCTTGGCTGTATCAAAAGAAGCACATCCAGCAGGGCAAGGGAGGTGACTCTACCCCTCTACTTTGCTCTTGTGAGACCCCACCTGGAGTACCATGTCTGGTGCTGGGGCCCTCAACACAAGGATAGGGAGCTGTTGGAGTGAGTCCAGAGGAGGGCCAAAAAGATGATGAGACGGCTGTATCACCTCTCCTGTGAGGACAGGCTGAGAGAGTTGGGGTTATTCAGCCTGGAGGAAGTTCTGAGGAGACCTTATAGCAGCCTTCCCGTACCTCAGGAGGGCCTACAGTAAAGGTGGGGAGGGACGTTGTACAACGGCATAGAGCAGCAGAACAAGGGGGAATGTTTTTAAGCTGAAAAAGGGTCAATTTAGGTTAGACATTAGGAAGAAATTCTTCACTGTGAGAGTAGCAAGACACTGGCACAAGTTGGCCAGGGAGGTTGTGGATGTCCTGTCTCTGGAAGTGTTCAAACACAGGTTGGATGGGGCTTTAAGCAACCTGGTCTAGTGGGAGGTGTCCCTGCCCAAGGCAGGGGGTTGGAACTAGGTGATCTTTCCCTTTCAACCCAGACTACATGTTTATGGTAATATTTTCTTTTGGTCCTGATACAGAAACAATTTTTCCACTGTTCAAATCTCATACCACAAAAATGTAGAAGTAGGTGCCATTTAGTCAATGATGCACTGTGGGTGAGGGATGCAGAACATCACAGTCCTGAAGTTGCTCTTTGACTTCTACTACACTTTAGTAGACCCCTCATTTCCTGGGGATAGGTTTAGACTGGTTTAGACTGAAGAGCAGGGGAGGCAAAATATTCTGCAGAACTATTACATTTCCACTAAATTGTGCCTGTTGCTTCTCACATATATTCAGTACAGGAAATACTTGCCTTTCAGTATCACTGACCACTTCCTTGGTTTAGTTTTTGCAGGAGGGAGCATCTTCCTTGTAGCATCCAAGAGACAAGATGAGGTTTGGCCATTCTTGCTTCCCTCTGGCTTTTTTAGATTCTTTGGCAGGAAACAGAATGGAAGAGCAGCTAGCAAACTGGCTACTCCACCTATTAAAAAACCAAGCCACCAGGCACCCACCCAGCGGGAATCCTGTGGGGTGATAGTGATGCTTCCTAGAATCAAGGGAAACAGGTACAAGTTACCAAAATGAAGAAGTTGAAAATTATCCCTCTTCATCTGCTAAAACAGATAAATTTTGCTTTGTCTGACTTTCAGTGGTAATGGCAGTCACCTACTGAGAGACTGTTCATGCAGAGAAGGCATCAGGATGGTGTTATACTTCACCTTTGGCTATGTATATCTTTGCAATTTTGTGGCACATACGACAACAGAGAGGTCCTTATCCAACATGTAGGAAACCAAAAGGGGTGCCATACAAGGCCTAAGCATGGGGTCCTTTTACAGCTGTGACCATCTTCTGCTAGCCTGAATTGTGTAGGGTTTTTTTAAGGATACAGATATTTTCTATGTCATTGACAGGGTTAGCCATGACATCAAATTTTGTGTTCCAAGGAACATGAGAATAGTTGGTTAGATTTTTAGGATTGCTTCATGCTGGTATGTGTGGTGATGGAACAATACTGTAAGACTTCACTGTGTGACCAGAATTTGCTCACTGTCCTAATGTTTAAGTAAAATCAAACATTGGCTTAACAAAGGGCAGAGACAAAATAGTTCATCTCTATAACTACAGGATCCTGACGATCTGAGAGCTTCTCTGTCCCACTGGTAAACCAGGATCACCCACTGCTGCTGCTACACTGGGCATTTTCCTGAAAAAGCCATCACTGGTCCATGCTGACTCCACATAATAAAATTCATGAAATTTATATAGAATACAGATAAATAATTAATATGATACAAACTTATGCAAATGTGTGGAGGAATTTGTTACCAACAGGTATTAGATTATTTTCATTTTACCTACATTTTTCTTACCTAAATCCACAAATCCAATATCCACATAGAGTTTTGCACATAAAGATCCCAAAAGGAAACCAAACATTGGGCCCATCATAGCTGTTGTGTGCAAACATGCTGAAAATAGAATGAAGCATATGCTAGAACATTTTAATGTCAGAATGTCTTCTTCTGCAGAAGATCATTGGCCTCTTACACTACAAATCTCTCAGTTTACTTTAAGTGGAGATTACCTACATACACTGGAATGTCCTCTTCTTTAGCAAAATCATCAAGGTAAGAGATGCCTAATGGTGTTATTGGGGTCTCACCAATTCCACGTAACATGTTTCCCAGTAAGATATATACCCACATATATGAGGATGGTTCCTTCTCACAGCCTGCAAATAATGAAAGTTTACACCTCTGTAATAGAACTGTTGAGTAGGAAAATGCGACAAATAACAGGAAATTCAGCACATGAAATAATTACAGTTTAGTATTTAATGTGTTAACAGTATTATCCTTGGGAAGACCAAGAAAAGGCTGTAAACCCCTTTATATCTTTTTATAATCTCTCAATAAAACTTTCCTCCACTTCCATTATATTTGGTCTTTAGAAAGACAGGTAAGTATCACCCCTCAGAAAAATTGTTTAAATTATCATAAATATATTATCTGGCATATATAACTTAAGTCTTTAATGTGAAAAGTTTGAGATGGATACTGGGCTTTTTTTCTGTCCAGGTCACATGCAAAGCAACATGTAAATCAGCTACATTCCATACAGTCATGGAAATCTCTGTTTATTTAGTTAATTCTGTGCAGTTTCATGTCCTTTTATGCTCTCTTTTCCACCTCCCAAATTGCAGGTCAGAACCTTCAGAAATTTCTTCGCACAAAATCTCAGCACCCCCTTCAGTGTTATTGTGATTTTCTTGTGGTTTAAAAGTGTGACCATAGGTAACTTGGGATCTGGATCCTCGTGAGTTCTGCTTGCTGGATGTTTCTTCTCCAATTGAAATGCACAAAGTGCATTTAAGGGTCAGTAATTTACCCAACTGCAAAAATTTCCCCAGGTAGGCACTGAGGATAAAAATCTAACTGAGCATCATGAATGGGGCAATGATTCCTCTTGCAACCAAGGCTAAAACTAGCTTCTCTATTTATACTTACTCTTACAGCTCCTTACCTGATGGAGAGAATTCCAACAGGGTTTCATTCACATCTTGATGTCGGGAACAGGGAATTATGCTGGAAGTTAAGTTGGCTGAAGACCTATGTGATGCTGTCTCATACTTATAACTGAAAACACACAATAGCATATTTAGAAGCAGTGTTCACAAGGGAAATACTGGCAGTGCAGGGCGGGAATCTTTCCCTAAAGAGAAAGGTATCTGTTTAACTATCAATGAAAAATGCTATTAAAGGAGCAAAAAAGGTTATTTAAGCACGTTTTGGAAAACCAAAATACTAAAATGAAGAACAAATAAAAGTTAAAATGAGCCATTTAGAAGAAATATCACTTTAAGCTGGAAAATTCATAAGGTATTTTGAAAGCAACTCAGATAGGATCAAAATGTGGGTGTCAAAATTTGGGGTCAGGTCCTAGGGATCTCCCTATGCTGATTCCCCAGACAATGAAAAAAAAAGGCATAGCTTCACTGAGAGCATGAGTCCCTCTTCTCATTGTACATACATATTTTGTAGTAGTGAGGGAGGAGAGGAGTGAGAAAGGAAGAAATTATCCTCAGGTGGTCCCTGTTTACCTGATAACTGGAGTTAGCTTTTAAAAACAGCTTTTGTATAGCAGCAGGTGAAAAAAAGTTATAGGTTGAAAGGCACTCTTTAGCTGTATTTACAGGAAACAAAGCAATGCTGAGGGGTGGCAGCTGAGCAGTTCAGGTGCTGGAAGATGTTCCTCTGCTTTAGCATGATTCTTTTCATAGGTACGAGCCCTGCTGAGGTGCAAAGTGTAATTAGCTGAAGCAGCACAACCATGGTAAAGCACACATTCTGCTTCTAGGAACTGGGCTGTCTGTCTTAGACCAGTAGGGCTTATTTTTCAGGTTGAAACAAAAAACATTCATCAGAAAAGGCAGTGCAGAACATTTTTTTGGCAAAAATTCAGGCACAGGTGCATGAGAAACTGTACGAGTTTCCTAGTGTAGGAGAGAAAGATCCATAGTTTACCTTAAGCCGCTGAAAACAAAAGTCTGATGCTACTGCAAGATCCACTATCATGATAAAGAAGAGTATTCCTTAGTTTTCTTTTTACAGTCAGATACCTAAAATCATTGTAATACATTTAAGATAACAACAGAAATATGTCTACATTTTTGCTATCCCAATATCAAAGCTGTGTATAGAAACATTATTGCAGTAGGTGGTAAATCTCTGAGCCTGAGGAAGATGAACAAAAAAATAACTTAACCAGTCCCATAAAATCAGCTTAACCAGCTGCGTGCATCTGGAACAGGAAAAACCCTGGTATCAGTTCTACCAGCACTGAGCTATCTGCAAGCTCTGTGTGAAGCTCAGAAGCTCCTTTATGTGAGGAGCAGCTGTTTGCTACAGGAGAGCAAAATATGCCATCTTGCATAACAAGGCTCTGGTTTCCTCTTTCAAGGAGCAGGATTTCTTCTAATGAGTACATTTGCAGATTGGTTTCTTCATCACGTAATCTAGGAATCCTTGATTTTGTAGGAGCATTACCTGTTACTACAAATTAAGTCTGATTTTAGGAAGAGGTGTCACTCAGTATGAAGTTATCAGCTGAGAGCTTTGAGATCCTGCTCAAAACATCACAAGTTCCTGCTTATTCTGGAAATCATGTAGGTAGAATCTATATCAGTTATAGTGTGCTTCATAATGGTTTGACTTTCCTGCTGACACTATTCTGATATCTCTATTAGCAATCAGTAACAACTAGGTTAGCACTCTTAGGTTGGCACTTATTTTCCCACTAGGAGGCTTTTAAAAGTAGCCATTCAAGAATAGTATATATTTGAATTTTCATTAGAGTATCATGGGTGTTTCCTCCTGAAAAAATGAATTCTAATGACTCTGGAAAATAATTTCCTCCTTTGTTTCTTTTCTGAAAGAGTCTGTCTGAAAACTAAAGCACTTTGATTTTCTTGTTTTTATTGAGAAGTTGAACTTTCACTCCAGAGGAGCCATATTTTTCCATCCAGTTGTAATGAACAGTGATGTGTGAATCAAACACGAATCATTGCAGATAGAGGTAAGGTTCTATAGGCCTCTGGAAATCTAAGACTTAATATACACCAAGTTTCTTTTGAAAACTAGAAAGCACTATCCAATTCCAATGTGAGGTAACCTAAATTAATCTTGATTAGTACTTACTATCCCATGAAGAAATGAGGCATTGCTGTTAAAAAATTTCCCAAAGCCATAGTGAAGCAGCCAGCAGCTATTAGTTTGGGCCTGTGAAGTTTAGCTCCAAAGTAGCTTACAAATGCGATCACCAGCAAGTTACCTGGAAAGCAATGAACAAAAATTAATGCCAGATGCTATTGTGTTCCTTGTGTTCCTCCAACCAGTTTTCTGCAAATTACAGAATATCGTTTACCCATCTCGAAGCTCCCATCAATGAAACCAACAACAGAGGATGTCAGGTCAAACCTTCGTTCAATCTGAGTGATGGAACTTTTCATAATGGTACCAGACAATGCCTTACTAAGGTAGCTGAACGATAAAGCAGCGAGAAATGCCTGAGGAAAGATTAAGACAGAAAATGGAAGGTAGAAGCAGGAAAACTGGTCACACGGGGACAAAATTATGTTTAAAGCTGTGTGGAGCAATCATGCTCTACATTTGGTTACTCAAATTGCAGTGTGTGAATTCTCCCATACCCGAATATTATGGAGGGCCAGAGTAGTCTCTCAACACTGTTTACTCCCTGATCTGGTTTTCCTTGCTGGAAAGGAAGGGCTGGTGGTAGGTGCTGCCGAGAGAGTAGTTGCCTGCTTCAGGGGTCAGGTTTGCAAAAGCCATCTTAATGATCAGAAAGCCTGATCTTCCCTAAATTACTGGCCACAGGTTTTCCAAAGCAGAAATCCTATGGAGTGCAGAACTAAAATTTACCAAACAACTTGTTGGGGACTACTTACCTTGCAGACATCCTGACATTACATGTACCAAAAATATAATTGTCCTGTGTTGGACAGCCAAAATGGTGAGATTTCTAGATGTTGCAGAAATTTAAAATTTGCTGGAAATAAAATACCTAATTGGAACAGATTTACTGATGCTAGGCCAAGCTAACATTAATCTTAGCCCCAGTTATCTTCTGCTTGGGACACAGATCATGACTGTTAGGCCAATCCATAACTGGGTCTAGCTCAAACATGTAGATAGCTGTGGCATCAAAATAAAGGTTTTATGCAATTTTTTATGACATCCCAATATGTGGGAGGTGGTGTAGATTGATTGAGTTCATCTCTGTCTTAAATAATATATATGAAAAGTGTGGATTACATCTATTTTGCTTGTATACTATGTACCTCATAAGGGAAAGATCAATATTGTTTATAATTTTATAATTCTCCTACCACACGTATTGTGGCTTTTGTGAATAAAGATGTATTTGATAAAAGGTTAAACTAGGTTTGTTTAAATATTATCCAACTATTTCAACATAATCTGAAAACCAAATATACTTATTGGTCACTGGGTAAAAGTCCTAATGCAACACAATGCTGACTTAGTAAACAAAAGCAAATACAGATTTAGACTTTGCAATACTGTCTACTGTAAGAAATGAAGCTGATCCTGGGAACAAAAACTTGGATATAGATGTGTTTGTTTTTATCAGGTATGAAGAGAGAAATCTCCCAAGCGTTGGATTTGTCCTGACATCTTTTATATTTCCTGAGCTCGACTGAGAAAGAGCCTGTGAGAACCACCTTTCTTGTCTCATGCTCTCGGAGATCTTGTCTGAGTTCACACACTGCTGATAAGCATGAAAACACAAACAAAGATAACTTGGGTATTTTGTGTTTGAAAAATGCAACCCCTATGTAAACTGCAAAACATTTGAAAAGAAGATGAGGAAGAGAAACGGTTTGTCTTTCATTGCCTTTAGTGTACTGGGTCTATTAAGCTCTAATTACCATGAAGTTACGCATAGATCTACAGACTTGTACCATTTCCCACTTACATGATGGTAAAATTAGTCCTGTAAGTCTCCCAACAGATCATTCTATTTTCGCAGGTGAATATAGGTGGCAAATTTGAGTCAGATGAAATAAGAAATATAACAACCTTTTCTCAATACCTGAGTCAAAATATTTTGTATGTTTTAGAAGCCTGCAATTACCTATTATTTTTTCCCATTTATCTTCCATTTTACAGACCCTTTTATAGAGGGAAATGTGTCCCTGATTGCAAGTCCACTGAGTCTATGGAATTTAACCTGAGATGAAGCTGGTTGAAGAATTAGACAAAGCATAAACCCAAACACATCAGTGTCAACAGAAATCTTGCCCCTGTAGTATTTACATCTCATCCAGCAGCAATAAATACCAAGGCTTTAACACGAAAGCAAAATTATCTTTAGTTTACTTGCTTTGTTCAGGCAATTCTTCTTGTGCGCTCCTGAAAGCATGTGTACTTTTGGGAATCAGTGCACTATTTGACATACAGCCCTGGGTCAGACAAAGGTCCTGGGATACAACTCATCTCATCTTGTTTTGGTCCTACAAGAATAGGTGGTGATAGCAAACCCCAGACAACAATGCATCATCCACTGGAGGTTGCCAGCTCACTCTAATGACCAAAAAGGGATCGACCTATGAGTAGCTATGAGTGAATAAACAGTATACATCAGGAATTTTTTTTTTCTTTAGGACAAATATAAGATCCAACCATCTCCTGTATCTCCAGTTCCAGAAAAGATAAGGGGAACAGGAATGAAGTGACCTGGCATGGTACTTGAACATCACTTCTAAATATGTAACAACACTTATGTGTGGTGATATTGAAAGACACCAAACCTTCAAGCCAGTGCAAGAGGAAGTCTTTTTGACTGGTAGGCTTCTGTTAGCTTCATCATCCAAAAGCTGGGCAGGTTTTGCTTCCTGGTTTAAGTTATTGACATTGCTGGCTTCGGTTTCCACGGTCATGGTTGATTTCTGCACTGAGTGATCTGAACTCAAGAGAAAACAATAATAAATATAAAAGCACATATGTCAAAATAGTTGCTTAAGACCTTTCTGATGCAACAGTAGTTACAGGAAAATGCTGAGATGTTGAAACTGACTCTTTTCATTGGAAAGGATTTGGCTCAATGACTTGGGTGTTTCAAAGTGTATGTTTGTTTAAATCCTAGAGTATCTTGCTTTGACGTTTTTATTTTCAAGTGAAATGGTTCTTCAACCCACCCCCCCATTAAAATGACTTTTCATGCTAAACAAAGACAATTTCCACTGAAGAGTAAGAGGAAAAAAAACCCCAAAACAACCCAAATAATAAACTCCACATAAATAACAAAAATCTGTATAAGCAATAAACCACAAAAATTCATTATAAAGATCAACAAAACATCAGTGCTGAAGGACATGGAGTCCTAGGGAAGCTCTGGATTTGGAGATCTTGCAGAACACTACATCATATTGGCAGGATCTCTGTAGTAACATTGTGCCATCTGAATTATTCCTTCACACTGCCCTGTTGGAAGAAATTCTTAATGACTAAAAAGAAAAAAATAATTTAGGTCACTGACCTCCTCTAAGGATATTATGGTTTGTTTGTTGTTTTATTTTTCTTCTTGCAATATACAGGGTATCCCTATCCCCTTCTGTTTGCAGATTGCTGTCTATGTCCCCCGATGCATGAAATCATCTGCAACTCAGCAGCTCAGGAAAAGTGCTCCAGTTCCCCTGGGAAGAGCACACCCTGTAGCCGTAAATGATACATTTTTACTGTCCTTTGATATAATGTATTTCTTTATTGTTGAAAGCCTTTTTTCACTATTAAGGTCAGTTTGGTTTTATTTCATTGAATAGTACCATACTGCATTTTTTTTTTCCTAAGTTTTTTAACATCTCTGTATCTGAAAGATGGGAAGGCAATTAAAATCAATTCTTCAGTGTAAAGGTGTTAGGGAAGACTACATATCTATTTGAAAAGTTTATTTAAAGAATGAAAACACTTGCCCGTTTTTGCAACTCCAACTACAAACAGAACAGATTTCTGAAGGAAGGAAGATCCAGATGCCACTGTGGAGCCCCTCGGAAAAAATGGGTCACTTCAAACAAACCCTCTTCAGATCTGCAGATCTTGACACACAGGGGAGACAGGAGTATTGAAGCTAATGTCCCCAGGTCAGAACTCAGAAATCATAGCTCACAGGAACTGATTTATTTCACCTTTCACAGTAGTCTCCTCATTTGAGAAAAGGGTAAAGAAAGGGGGGTGGGGGGGAGTAAATCACACAAAGAGAGCTTTTCTATGCTTGAATGGAGCTGCAGAAAGTTGGATGAACTTTTCCAATGCTGGAAGAAGTCCATCTGCAACTGCAAATTGCTCTGCTACAGGACATATGGCAGAGTAATACTTGTCAGAACATTTAAAAGGTAGGCATTGCTGTAATGCATGATGGTGAAGAACATTTTCCTTTACTCAGAGGAGGGTTAATACCTAAGGATTTTTAAGACAAATTCCCAAACAGAGATTTAAACAGCTTCAGCGTTTTTTGGGCTAAGTTCATGAGGGTGTCCTTAGGCACTACTGCTGGCATGAACAACTCTTTTACTTCCCTACTGCTCATAACTGCTTCCCAAACTCTCAGTTAATGTGAGTTCCACTGCTTCTGTGGCTGTGCTGTTTAGTCAGGGTCAGAAAACTTATCTGGACAAAAAAAACCCCACAACTTTTCCTTCCCCTTGCCTCTTCAGATAGATAGGAACAAGAATGAGAAGAAAGGATTTCATCAAGTCTGCACAGCAACCAGCAGAGGTGTTTATGAAATTAGATTATTAGTGCTCATGAAAAGTTAGCACACAAATATTTTTGAGCTTCTGGTCCTTTAAGATTCATTTGTCCCCGTGTAATCTGAAGATATTAGTTTCTCCCTGTTATCATGATGCACCAGTGACTACTGTAAGATGCTGAGGTAAGATATCACTGCAGGTCACAGAACTAAAAAAGTGGCTTTTTATAGAGTTTGAAGGTACAATATGACTTAGAAACTCAATATATGGAGAGGTGTGAAAGCAGAGAAACATGGAGATAGAAATAAAAGGCAAAGTAGAGAAAAGAGAGAGGCAGTTAGTTATCCATAGATGTAACTGAAGATGGTTAGATATAAGGAGGCTATCCCAGTAAAGAAAGGTTGTGAAGGCATGAGAATGGAGGACAGTAACATTGAAAAGTGGAAGCAGTAAGGATCAAAGAGCATGTTAAGCATCTAGACATGGTGGCACAATTATGATATAGAAATGACAAGGTGACCCCCTTGGTGTATGAGGGACAGGCTGTGGTTGTTGTTTACCTAGACTTCAGTAAAGTCTTAAAGAGTTTTCCACAGCACTGTGCTGGAGACAATGACTACTTAGGGTGTACTCTTTGCTGAGTAAAAACTGGCTGGATGGCCAGGTCCAAAGAGTTGTGGCAAATGGAGTTCAATCCAGTTGACAGCTGGTCACAAGTGGTGTTTTCCATGCACAATGTTGCAACCAGTTCTGTTTAATGTATTTATCAATGATCTGGATAAGGAGATAGAGTGCACCCTCAGCAAGTTGGCAGGTGACACCAGATTGGGCAGGTGTGATCCACCTGAGGGTAGGAAGGCTCTGCAGAGGGACTGGACAGGCTGGGTCTATGGGCTGAGGCCAATTGTATGATATTTAACAAGGCCAAGTGTTGGGTTCTGAGCTTGGGTCACAACTACTGCAGGCAATGCTAGAGGCTTGGGGAAGAGTGGCTGGAAAGCTGCCCAGAGGAAAAGGACCCAGTGATATTGGTCAGCATCTGGTTGAATATGAGCCAGCCATGTGCCCAGGTGGCCAAGAAGGCCAGCAGGATCCTAGTTTTTATCAGGAATAGTGTGGCCAGCAGGACTAGAGAACTGGTCATGCCCCCGTACTTGGCACTGGTGAGGCAGCATCTGAAGTACTGGGTCCAGTTTTGTGCCCCCTACTGCAAGAAAGACATTGAGGTGCTGGGGCATGTCCAAAGAAGAGCAATAGAGCTGGCAAAGGGTCTGGGAAGAAGCTTTATAAAGAACATCTGAGGCATCTGGGGTTGTTCAGTCTGGAGAATAGGAGGCTGAGGGCAGACCATATCACTCTCTACAATTACCTTAAGGGAGATTGTAGAAGGTGGGAGTTGGTCTTTTGTCCCTAGTAAAAAGAAAAAGAACAAGAGGGAATGGCCTCAAGTTGTGCCAGGGGAGGTTTAGATTAGATACTAGAAGAACTTCTTCACTGAAAAGGTTACAGAACACTGGAACAGTCTGTCTATGGAGGCGGGTGATGCTTAGGGACATGGTTCAGCACCAGACTTAATAGAGTCAGGTTAATGGTTGGATTCAATTATCTTAAAGGTTCTTTCCAAACAAAATGATTCTGTGATGTTATGACTAGAGGTGACTAGTCAAAAAGGTATCCGGAGACAGAGGTTATGGTACTAGGCAAGATAAAGCATTAAAAAAAAGATAAGAAAAATAAAGGAAAATACATCTTCATGGGGCAAAAGCTGCTTGATGCATACAAAAAAGTGTAAGCCAGCAAGAAGGTGGAAGTTAACTGCCTTGGCACTGTCAGTGCTAAGCATCAACATTGATCCAAGGGAAGGATTCCCACGGAAGAACAGGGGTAACCAGTGCCTGCCAGTGATGAATGGCACGTCTTAACATTGATTTGCAAAGATGCTACTGGAGATGGTCCCACTCTCACTGGGGAAACCTAGGATGGGGGAAAAGAAGCAAGAAGGTGATGCAGCTGTGCTGGAGAAAAGTGATCTGCATGCAAGGATCAGAATTTGGAGTTCCTGGCAGCAAGTCCTCCCAATCATCAGTTGACCATGACCTACATGGAAATGTACTGGAGATAGAAAAGGGTTGGAGAAATGCCATGTCACGAGAAGATTAGAAAAAAAGATAAAAAGTCAATTCACAATTTATGCCAATATACATTAGCTGATAAGCCTGACAATTTCAAGTGCTGATGAAGTTGCTATTCCAGATTTACTTCATTAACATTATTTTCCATGTTTAATAAAGCAAAGGTCTGGTCACATGCAAAAGAAAAGTATGAAGCTTTCTGCCCCAAATGTGTCCTCTCAGCAGTAGGACTACTCTAAAGCTAATACAATTTGCCTGCACAACCCATTCTGCTGTAGTAGAAGTAGTTGAGGTGATTGCATTTGCTGAAAGATGAAATCAGTCAAATGAAATATTGGTATTGTTCAGGTAGGCAATCAGCCCAAACAAAAATCACCTTGACTTCTTTCCTGAGGGAAGAAAACAATCCTCACCTTAAATTAAGCTTAAGGGAAAAAAAACATAAAACAAACAAAAAAAACCAAACCAAAAACCAGCAAAAAACCTAAGCCATACTGTGAGAATGAAAGTTAAGAGTTTTCCAGTTCACTTTTTCCTCACACTCCAGGAATATCTGACAACCTCATTTGATCTCGTGCTCAGTACAGTGTCTTCTGTGAAATGCTTTGGGTGGTGGAAAATCAAGGGCCTTAACTATAATCAGTGTAGATAATCTGTGTTGGAGGGAGCTGAGAGCTTTCACAGCATCATGTAAAGTACTTTTGTGATCATTCCAGGATCCAGCAGCCAGCCTTCCAGAGGACAACTGCAAATTTCTTTGGTTCTTCAGGGTATATAACTTTATAGGGGCCATGGCCTACCTCTGTGCCAGTTAGGTAGATCTATTCCTTAGTGAACATTTAAAAAAATTCAAGCTTGGTTTTTTACTCCCTAATTATATGAAAATTATAATGAATAAAAGTACCAATTCAAACACCTCAGCAAGACAAGATTAGACCAAAGGCCAAGGTTCACTGCAAGCTTTGAAGGTTCTTATGAAAAAAACAATAGAATGACTGAGGAATTTTTAAAATCCAGCACAGACATTGCAAGTTCCTGGGGTGTTTCTCACCAAAGCTGCACTCTCAGGGGCTATACCACCAAGCAGTAGATTCACACAATCTGAAGTGTCAATGCAATTCTTATTAATTCTTAAATACATTAAGGAATCACAAGAAGACCTTTTAAATTAACATAATAGGAAAAATAAATATCATAGTGTTGTGCAGGCCTCAAGGCTGTTTGCCTTGTTCAGGACATATGATGCTTGCTCCCCATAGACACACACACAAATGTATGATGTCAACATTCAAGCATTGACATGTACAACAGGAAAGTTGCTGGTGTTACTGGTCACAGGAAACACAACTACTACTACACATGTAATGTACTTTAGCTGCAAATTATATGACAACATTTTAAAGTTAAGGCAAACAAAGAGAATATTAAAGTTCCTACCTAGGTTCTGTATCCACAACAACAGCAGTTATACTCCCACAAAAATGCTCAAAACAGAGCTTTTTCTCCTTAAGCAAAGCTGAGCTGGTACCTGGTACAGGAATCATTAACTTCTAACAAACTCTGGTTTAGACAGTTTTAATCTTGTCTCCTCCCAGTTCTGCCCTCTGTTAGAGGTCCCAAAATACGTGTTTATCCACAATGGTAAAAAATTAATTAGGTAGATAATGTGCAGGTGTATTCCTTTTGTACACACTTGTGAAACACCTTTTCAAGATTATCCCAGACCTTCCTGGAATTAAAAAATGGGGCGCACCAACTTTACACATGTTCCTGGTTACTGATAGCTAAAATATATTTTGGTTTGAACGTTTATTTTCAAAGTCTATGGCTAAAGTTCAGTCAGCCAAGATGTGCCAGAGCCAGCAAAGAACTTGCAGAAAGAGAAAATACAATGTTTTGGTTATACTGAACAAATTGTGTGGTCAAGAAACACTTGTGCTTATAAGACAGGTCAGATTTATAGTTCATTACTATTGGCAGCACAGGCAAATCCAATGTGAAAGTAGATTGGGGCTCTGTGTACTTTGGAGCAGCCCTTTACCTACTTACAGCTTCAGTTCAAGGAAACCTGAACTGTTTTCCTGACAGGTATGTTATTTGATTGCAGTCCTTTTTCTGCATTATTCCCAATTCCTGAAATTAATTGTAGTTAAAAAAAAAAGAAGTAAATCTTAAAGCATGTGAACTATGAGAACTGTTTGTCTGGATGCTACACCAAAATGTTCTGTTTCTTGTAGTTTATGTGCCCTTCCCTGCCATTGCTGTCACCACACCCCATTTTTTCACTTGCTATAAACAAGTACAGACTACTTAAACAATGCTGATCTTTGGAAAACCTTATTACATTTTGCATACAATTAACAGTAGCTCGCACCACTCATGGCTTTTGCTATTCTCAGCCAGAAAGCTCCCTTTATCTTCCTAGAACAGGAGACATCAGTGAGAAGATGGTAATTGCTCCAAAGTGATATGTCAGAGTAATTCAACTGCAAGTCTTAGTAAAATGAATAAAATGATAAAATAAAAATGCAGGAGAAATCCAGATCACAAATCCTGTCTGGAAAATGAAAAGCACCTTCAGTTTGAAGGCCAACCCCTGTCTTGAGAACAATAAAAATTGTTCCCTCCCACTCCATTCACGTAAAATGTTCCTTCAAAAGGTTGGTTTTCTGATGAATAGGAAACTTCTTTTAATTTCCAGTCAAGATCTAAAGTTTTGAACTGGCAGGGTTATTTGGCTTCAAAAGCCCTTTCTCTCAATCAGATACTTGATGGTCAACTTTGATTACAAATTAAGAGAGCACAGTTTTTTAACCTGTTTTGCTAGGCAAGCAAGCTAAACATACTTAATTTCTTGAAAAGTGTCTCTCTTTAGTCTGCAACAACATCCTTGGAGCTTTTGTCTATAGTACCTTCTATTTGGATCCATATTTCATCAACACACATGGCTAAAAATGTATAAAATATTCCAGGTGTGATCTCACCAGTAGCACATCTTGAAACATTAACTATTGTTACCTTGCCTGATATGTTCTAAAATAACACATACCCTTTTCAGAAAGCATTTTTTAAGGGTGGTTCCTAGTTATCTATGATCAACAGGTCCACCCTTGATCTTCTCAAAAATTTCCAGCTAAGAATTCCTACCCTGGAGCACAAATTCCTGTTATTTACCATCAACTGTGTCACTTTCCATATGGCATTGTATTTCACTCCTTATTTTCACTTCTCACATTTGTTCTCCTTTATTCTCTTTGATAACCAGACTCTCCTCTGCTTAACCATTCTATCCAACTGTGTGTCTTTACTGTTATTTCAAAAAGTGAAGCTGGGATGTGGTGCATAACATATTTAAAAATCTAATGGCAATAATGAAAAGTAAAGAGACAGACTGTTGCCTAGCTGAGAAACCTAAAATACATGGGTCTTAACTGTTGATGTCATCAAAGTTTGGGATGCTTTCCAAAAGAAAGTGATCTCAGTGAAAAGCTGAGAGAAAGTCTTTGAATCACAGCATAATTTAGACAGGAAGGAAACTCGGGAGCTCATCTGGTCCAGTGCTCTGCATTAAAAGCAGGACTAACTTTCAAGTTTGTTGGTGTTGCTCAGGTCTCATGAAGCTGAGTTTTGGATGGAAATCTCCACAGAGGTTCCACAGCCTCCCTTGGCACTTGGGCCATTGCCTGTCCACTCTCCGAGTAAGTAACTTGTGTACATAGGTGTGTATAAATGTATAACTGCAATCTCTTGTGTGACAACATGTGTCTATTGCCTCTCATCTTTTTGCTGTGTACCACCTGTGCACAGGGGACTGTCTTCTGTATAATCCCATTAGGTAACTGAAGAAAGAAGTGGGGTCCATCATTCACTCAACCTGATTCAGTTTCTGATCAATGTCTGTCTTGTTCTGGACAATCTCAAATTAGACACAACATTTCAAATGCATCCTGACAAATACTGAACAGAGAGAAACAACAACTTTTCCAGATCTGCTGGTCTTTAATATCTGTAGTCTAATATGCAGAAGTCTCATATGCTTAACTCACTGTCTGTCAGGACCCAAAGCTCCTTTTGAACAAAAGTCTTTTCTGTCTAGCTGACTACCTTGACACATTCTGTGGATAAATTAATTCTCTCCCAGGTGCAGGGCTTTGTATTTTCCTTTGCTGGATATGAGTTCCTGTCAGATCATTTCTCCATCCTCAAACATCCTCTTCCATTTTTCCCTCCAGCACATGAGTTGCTCCTTTCCTTAGTTTGGGGCCATATATGACCACTTGCTGAGGGCACTTCCAGTCTTATTCTCTAAACCTTAAATGAAGTTGTTGACCATTATCAGCCTCAGTATTAACTGCTGAGGAACACCACTAGGAACTCGTCATCAGCTGCTTGGCTTTAAACTGCAGATGACAATTTCAGATTTGCTAGTTTTCTACCCACACCTATTTGGCTACCAGAATAATAAGGGATACTGTGTCAAAAGTCTAGCTAAAGTTATAGTAAATAACATACACTGGTCTGCCCTTGTCCAGCAAACCAGTCATCCCATTGTAGAAGGCAACCAGACTGGACAGGTCTTCATTTGCCTTTGATCAAGCCATGCTGGTTGTTCCCAATCACCAATCCATTGTGCCTAAGAATGGTTTTGTTCTATAATCAATAAATCTCTCCTAGTATTTTATTGATTCCTTTTACTTATAAATTTTTATGCAGAACTATTTTTAGTTTTCCGTGACTAAGTGATCAGTAATATGGTCAAGAGAGGGCTTCGTTCATTGTTACAGAGAAAAAACATGTGTTACATTATGGTTGAAGTCAAAACAACAATTTTTACGCATTTATTCCTAGTCTGGTATACACCATTAATTCATAACTTTTCAGGAATTAAAATATCTTTCGTATATTGCTTTCTTTATGACTGGTAAACATTTAGTTACATTACGACCGCTGTTGTCCAAACTGTGGAAATATTCACATTCAAAGTTGACTTCTTGTACAAAGAACTGTTGATCAGAAGTACCAGAATGGAAGATGGGAAAATACTGAAGTCAAATCAAAGACTATGGTCTCACACCTTAAAAAGAGATACATGTTTCATTTTTTTTTCATCGAAGTCCTCCTATATGACTGTGGCTTATACTCATAGGGAACAAATTGGATTATGATAGTAAAAATCTCCTTAATGTGAACACTGAGAAATCGGTAATTGCTGATTACCCCTGAGAATAAAAGCAATCCTTATAAAAGCCACACTAAAAATCATCCTTAACCACAGGAGCTGGTTGCAGACTCCTCCAGGCAGAGGATGGCAGCAGACTCCTACCAGAAGTGACTGGCAAGGAATCAAGTCGGAAGGAGTGAGCCAGCAGTGGCAGGGAGCTGTTGGCCAGGCAGAGGCCAACTGCAGTAGGCAGCTTTGATTAGAGCTCTTTTTATTCTCAGGACACAAATCCCTAAATAAAGACAATCAATGTATTTTAAAATTTAAGTCTTAGTTAACAAAATCAGTAAAAGAGATGGTGTACAGCTAAGCAAACATTAAGCATCTACAGGAATCCTGGGAAGGTGAAAAACCTTTCCAATAATGGAAAAGGTTTCTTGGTGCTCTGGTTTCAGCTTGTTGCTGTAGAGCTAACGAGAAAAAAAGCATGCTGACAAGCTGATTTGGGGTCACCAAACAGCTGATTGTCTTAGCTGATGGCTGCAACTTATTCCTTTCACTGCTCAGTGAAGCTCTTGTCTTCCATAAGAACTTAATGAAAATACTGGCATTGACTTGCACCATAGGTGTGTCTGGGGAAACATAGATAAGGATGACCCATTTCAATAATACGTGGTATTTTTCTATTTAAATACAAAGGATAGTCTTTAATGCTGGTTGTACAGCTTCTCTTTACATTCATTCTTAATCAGCAGCTGGGACTGGAGTTGTTACTGTAGGCATTGAAAGTGTGGAAGTCATTGACAAGTGAGAGTACTTAGGCCTTTGTAGAAGTTAGCCCAAAGTTCTGCTGCATCACAACATAACAGCAATGAAAACCATGCATACTTCAGGTGCAGTCCCCAGGACAAAACTGCAATCACCTCTCATGGTATGGAATATTATCTGAGATATAAGAACTGAAAAAATTATTATGGTTCAAGTAATCTAATACCTGGCATTATATACAACACAATTTCACTAAGCTACTGTCTGCTTTGTTACAATGGAGATCTTTTACAAGACTGGTCAAGTCTTGATTTAAAGACTACATTACAGAATTATCTGTAAAATCCCAAAGCCAGTTTTTCTGGTGAAAAAAAAAAAAATGTCTTATTGGTAATGCGGTTTTGTCCTGTTTCATTTTCAGGCACTAGTGCATAGTCTATCTTTGTTTGCAGAATTAAATAAACAGATTTTTGCTGACTGCATAGCACTTTCACAGGGTGTTCCCTAAACCAGTTCTTATTTCTCAGCATCCTTTTTTAGAATTCCCAACATCACAAGGAGAGGGTTCTCATTACTATCATCTACAATCACCTTTCAGTTACCTTGCTCAACAGCCATGTGAAAGTTTCCTGATTGGGTCAGCACCAAGCTGTGAGGAAGTCCTCTGCTTGCTCCCCACTAAATCCTTCCCTTACTTACTTCAGAATTCAATTAACTATATTGATCTCTGATGAGCTGTTGATCAACCAACCTCCTGATGATATGAAACACATGTTGCCTAAGGTCATTTTAACAGGCACTCTAAATCACCCACATTGATCTTGCTTTTATAACTTTGTTGGTAACTATAGGCATCTTCTTTCAGAGGTGGATGAAGAATCGCCTCACACAGCATGTGTGACATCTGCTGTCAGAGTGGTTCCAAAGAATGTTTATCAATATGGTGACAGGCAATGTTCCAGGGTAGAAGAGAGAAGCAGACTGAATCAGACCTGTGATCTCTCTAGCCCAAAGGCTTTTGACAGGGGCTGCTCTACAAATGGGGACAAGTGGGAGACTCTGCACTCAACACCTCATTAAGGTCAGCAAAACTGAGGCAGCAACAGCCACTCTTTCCAGCCTCAGGACAGTGGCAGTCAGCCAATGGCACGTTAAGAAGCCAGGCCCTAGGACTACCCTGGAAATCCAGACAAGAATTCAGGAAGAGTGAAGGAGAAGGCTCAGCACATGCAAACCTCTAAAATAGCTCAGATCAGGACTACATATATAGGCTGGAGTTGAAATGGCGTATGGGGCCCGTAGGCAGAGGTGGGGGTGGGTCCCAGGGGAGGCAGGTCAAAGCCATTGGTACCCTCAAAGCCCTGACAGGCAGTAGCCAAAGAAATATGCTCAGGGAAAAAGAGAATCAGCAGTAAATGTGATATGTCTACTACTCTCCCCATATCCAATTTGTTTTTAAGCACAAAAGAAGTCTTGAGCAGAACCCAGAGGCAAAAGCAGGGAGCTTTAGACCAAATGCAGTGTTCCCATACCTCATGACCCATGAGGCCATTTTTTTTCTGTAGCTACCCTTTATCCCTTAGAACGTGTGTATATGAAGTTTCTTTGTGAGGATTTCCCAGGTCTCTCATCTGTTGTGTGAAAAGACACTTCCCTTGAACGTCCCCTCTTACTAGCTCAGTTTGGTGCTGCCTACCACTTGTCATGGAAGAGACAGTGAGAAGCTGATCCCTAGCAACACTTGTCATGCCACTTACAAGTATTTAACGTTGGGGGGTTTTTTTGTTCGTTTTTGCTTTTTCTTTGTTTTTTGTTTTTTTTCCACACTACCCTGATGTACCTCTCTTGCTATTGGTCATCCTTGTAATTTTACACATAACCACATTTTCTTATATGCTCTTTCGTTCTCTTGGGATTTATTAGTTTTTCTTATTTTTGGTCTGTAACTTTCTCAGGTGGTCATTACACTTTAAAGCAGTTTCAATGCATTTTTTCCTGTTCATTTAGTCACTATTTAAATCTGTGTAAACTTCTATCCTCATAATTCCACTAGTGGTAAGATGAAACATTAACTCTGTTCATTTATACTGCACTTGCTAGTTTTCAACATCCTCCTGTGCTCTTATTTTAAACAAGTGTGCTCACTTTCTTAATATTTTTCATAATTATCAATGATAATTCTCTATTGACATATATTTTAAAAATCTCCCTGTGACTTAGCTATTTCCGAATCTGTGTACTGTAGTACATAGAAAGGAGTAGCTTTTTTTCCTAACAATGTTATGCAGAAATAAGTTGCAGGTTTCAAGCTCCTAAATTGTGTTACATCATCAGCCAGTGGTAATGTCAGTGATGAAAATAAACATTCTGATATGTAAAAATATTACAATAGTTTTCATACATCAGTCTTATTATTTTGAGCACCTCAAGGAGGAAACCCATCATTATTCAGACTGTGTATTCATTTTGATATCTCCACTCCACTTGATCTCTGTCTTTTGGTACTTCACTCAGATTACAGGATTATACACAACAATTTAATACTGGCACAAGGATGGAATAACTGTTTTACTGTCTGTGACTTGAAGAGTCTTCATCTTATACTGATGCTTCTTTCCTTCAAATACCGGGAGGGCATGAGCTATACACCAAATGCAGTGTTCCCACAGTCTACTGACCTCATCTTTTTCCTTCCTTCATTTGTTAGAATATGTTTAACTCCTGACATGATTAAAAACAATGTGCTTGTAAGACATATTATGCTATTTGAGATTTGTGTTCTTTGCTGCGAGGTAGAAAAAATGTATGCTAGCTCACAGGCCTGGTTGCACATTCCATCATGTGACATGACCTGGTACCCTTGTCTTCTCACATATGTGACAATTAGGGTCCTTGCTACGATATGAAAATCTATGAATAGCATTTTTACATGACATGTAACCCGTAGGTACTTCTTATTAAGCTTATGAGTCTCAGTCTGCCCTCAAAGGCTGACATCAATGGTTGGGAAATCATCTCAGCCATTACTTATAACAGTCTCACCTTATAAAAATAAAAGGCATTTTAAGCTTCTCAATTTTATTTTAATATCTCTAATTCTTAAAAGCAGAAATAAAAAAAAATCCAGATTTGCTGACCTTTGTGAGACAATGCCATCTGCAGACTGAGTAGGAGAAGAATAATTCTTGTAAGAAGAACCTGACAGATCCCTTCATGATGAAACCCTTTGCTCATAGATGAGAAAATATGGAAATAACAAATCCAGAATATGTAACACTATCCAGACACTCACCTATGCATCCAAGTTTCTACTTAATGTTTTAGAATGATTTCTAACAATATTATTGTTACCAAAGTTTGAGAGGAAAAGAGTGCTCATTTTTAAGCAATAATGAAAAGGAGACTTACTGAAACAAATTCTTTTATAGTATTCATTTTCTTGTCTTTTGTAGAGGAAATGGGGTATGGCATGAAAGCCCATCCTTTAAAAAAATTTTTCACTATGTACAGGCTTAAACACATAAGCTTAGATAATAACCCAACAAGTTTTGGGGGTTTTTAATGTTTCTTTCTGAATTAGGGTAGGATATGTTAATCCCTCTTAATTTCTTTCTTTGTCCTGTGAGCCAGTGAATTTTCCTGACCGCCTTGATGATGGGCATGAGCAGAACTGCTTCCATGACAGCTTCAGCATTGCTGACCAGCAATGTCCCTGCAACAAACCCTACCAGGACTGATTTGCAGATTAGGAATCATTCTCATTCTTTTGACACACACACACAACAGCAAGCAATGACTGAAAGGCATAGACTTCTCTTTTGTTTTGTTTTATTTCAGTGTGTACGTAGATTGTGTCATCCCTGTCTCTCACTGGATCTGATAGGTTGATGATATGAAAAATGCCCTCCCAAGGAGGCTATGGGAGGCTCCAGGCATCTCTTTTGCTCCTGGGTGCTAGTGAAGTTTGTCATTTTTGCAGTTTTTATGACAATGTAGTATCAATGAGATCTGAGATGGGAATGCCAATCTTTAGGATTCACTCTAGCCATAATGATTAAGTTATTCCAATTATTCTATTCCAATTATTCTAATTATTTCAGGGTTTTTTTGCTCAGTTCAATATCAGTTATACAAGGCAAAGTAAATAGCCACTCCTCTCCAGTAGCCCATTTCCTGGAGCCTCTGACACTCACCTGGGAGGACAAAGAGCTGGGACAGAGGACCAGTATCTCACATTACAGGCCACTGTCTAAAGATTCATCCAAGTGCAAAATGGTGGGTGGCATTGATTCTTCCTCTGACAACTGAATTATCTTATGTCATGGCTTTAAATCCTTACCTTCTGCAAATATTTGGTGCTGAACTAACATACTTCTTGGTATTCCTATTAAATGAATTAGAATGTTCCCTAATGGTGCCCTGTAAACATTTATCATTGATAAAGCTTAGTAAATCACATTCTTACACATCTGCCTCTCCTCATGTGTCCCACAGGAGAGGCTCTACATCTGCCTCTGACCTGCAAGATCAGCTTGGCAGGAGGGTACCTACAGCCACTGTCAAGATGAAAGTGATGTGACATCAGGTTTTTTGCCAATATTTTGATGAAGGGTAAGTTCTGCCTTTGATGATGTGCTCTAAAATTCTAATTGCTTTAATAGACATGGTTTGTAGTGATGCTGTCACTATCTTTCTCAGTGCAAGCTTTCTTGAGATTTTTGTTTCATGTTAAACAGCTCTCCATTGCACTCTCTGCCCCAAATTTACTTAATGCTAAATATTTTCAAATGGCAAAAATTATATATAAAGAGATACTATGACACATATCTAAGTTTCAACTAGCAAATACAACAAATTAAAAGGAAAAGCTCCAAATCACCTGGTCTTTGAATGCATTTTATTGTTCCCAAGCTGTCTTGTCATAGCTTTAAAAAAAATCAGAAGTATCTTCTATCATGGTGCTATTACATTGTATAAAATGCATGGAATTATTCAGTACACTGAGTACTAGCAAGTAGCAAGAAACTGCTGGAAACATAAAGAACCTCTATTTTTATTCCAGTTTCCTTTTGGTAACACTCTTGTGGTCTCTGATTGCAATGGCAACTTTTCTTGCTGTAACTGAAAAAGAATGCCTAACCACATGCCTGTCTTCAGTGTCATGGGCTGAATTCACAAGTTACCCAGAGCCTGTAGCTGATTTATCTTCCCAGCAAACCCCCTTCCTCCTGCCCCGTGCCACACCAGTTGCAAGGCTGAGCTATGTGCTGAATGTCCCTGTGTCTTCCAGGTTCCCAGGTTTGGTACACCAGCTCCTCTGGGGATAGTACCACAGCAGAGAAAACTGCATTGCAATGTCCCCACTGCCCCTTGCACACAGAAAGAAGCTGGGGGACAGCAGCAGCTGTTCCAGCTTGATGAGGGATGGGGCTGAAGGGCAACCACGAAACCAGCTTCTTGGTGAGGGAGCAAGCTGTACCTCCCCCATAGCAAACCCCCTCATTTGAGTGGCTCTGGCTCAGCAGGACGAATGGTGAGCAGTGTTTTCAGAGCTGTATATGAGCTAAAATGGTTGTCTTTCTTTTGGTGTTTACTGTAATAATTACAGGAAGGTAAATGTTTTCAGGGTGGATACTAAGATAACGTTTCACTGATGAAATTTTGCCTGGAACACCACTCACTGGGATAAGCCATGGTGGAAATCTCAGTCTTCCTAAAGTCTAGTCTCCCTTTCTGGCCAGTAAGTTGTCTGAATTAAATGGTCACTACTGACAAAATTCTCTCTCCTGCTCTTTGTCCCACAGGCGCCTCTCTCCCCGTTGGCTGAGAGGGTCTCATCTTGTGGAGAAGAACTTTTCCGGAGTACCCAAAGGACAGCAACACTGAAGAAAATGGACACCGTGCCCAACACCAAAGTCAGCCCCAGGTACATGTACCTGAGGGAGAAATGATTGATCAGAGCCTATTTCATAGGCAACATGTGACTAGAAGGCATCAAGGACACATTCATATTTTCATGCAGTAAGGCTAGATAAGAAAGCTCTTTGAGAAAGATGATGGCCCTGAAGATGAGAATTTGCCAGCTCACCCAGGTCATGTATTGTGTGGTCTGTGGTCAAGAAAGCATCTCAGGCATTGACCGACCCCAATGTGCTTCAGTGAGAATAACACTAATATTTCTAAGCAATTAATTTATTTTTTTCTTTCCCTCATAAACAGGTCCAGTGCTGCCAAGAGCATCTGGTGGTATTTTTGCTTTACAGCTATAATGACAGTAACAACAACAGCAGCAGCAATAACATCATGATGCTTTATTTGTAATGAATCCCAACTGAGCTTTTGTTCTTCAAAATTTCTAAATAAGATGTACCTCCCCCTCATGTTTTATCCTGAGGGTGGGGGAAAGGGCAACCTGTTCTCTCATTTTCCTCTTACCATGGTTATTCCATTCTCCATTTCTGGTCATGCTTTTCATTAATGCAGTTCACATAATTACTCTGCTATAGCAATAAACTGATAAAGACAACAGAGTGCTTAAACCTCCTGATAATCCAAGTGTTCTGGCAACATTTTTTTCTTTTTTTGGTCCAGCTCCAACATGAAGCGATGATGAGGTTCAACAGTCCTTTTACTTGTTTGCCTACTTATTTACTTACACTTATACTCTCACAGTATAGTTGTTAAAAAAAGGACTAGAGAGGAATTTTTAGAATAAAAGGTTTAACAGAACATTTTTTGGGGTGAAAAATCAAGTGACTTAAATATTTCCAGCAGATGTTGAAATAAGATGAGTCCCCCCCAAAAAGAGACTAAACCAAGAGAGAATGTTAAAACCTGAGAATTCTTGTTAATATTGCTAGTCAGACTCTTTCATTTGGCATCAAATCTTTCACTCAAATTTTCGGACAAAAATTCTACTGGTGCCAGATGTAGATGTTCTTAAAGACCGCAAGTCAAAGAGCAAATGGAGAAGAGCTGTTACCTGAGTGAACTGGAGTCATAAAGTCTGCATGCTCCTCTTCCCCCACATCTTTTGCTTCCCCATTTCAAGCAAGTGGTATCTATGGCCACACCGAAATACACCGGGGCTGGAATTCCCGCTGGATGTATTCAATACAAATAAATAGAGGCAAGAAGGTTACTTTCCAGGGTGATCAGTTCTGATCTAGAGATGTGTCCATGCAGAACATTAAATAACACATTCAAACAGAAATGACATTTCCACACCATTTGCTGGTTGAAGTTGTGCCTTGTGCTGCCCCGGCACACACCGCCCTTTCCTCCCTGTGGGGGATCAGGGTGGGGAGGAAACACAGCTGAACATCAAAAAGCCTGTGGAAGTCAGAGGAAGGAGCGCTGCCCATGGCTTGGTTTCCTTCACCCTGCAGGACACCTCTGGGTAAAAAAAAAAAAAAGGAGATACTTCTCCTTTCTTGAGAGTGATGGAGCCTGTTCAGCCTGGGAGCATTGCCCACCCATAGTTGCTGGAGAAGAAAGTAAGCCTGAAGGGAAGCAAGCAGCCTACAGCTTTTTTTGATGTAATTTCTTCAACTTCATCCAGCTCATTTATGCCTTCTCTATTTAAATACATGAGTTGCTTCTTGCTAACCATCACCTTTCAAATGAAAACCTAGAAGATTTTAGAGTTTCTGGTTCATTTACCTCTCATGGTACCCTTGATTTCAGAGGAAAATTATAGGTGGCTCCACCACAAGGTTGCAGTGAACACAGCCTTCAAGCACACTTGTACTTAGATTAATTCTCTTAGAAACTAATGAAAATATGCCTAAAAGCAATCAAAATTTCTAAGCCATAGACGGTTCTATTATGCTTGTTGTTGAAGAGGGAGAGATAAGAAGAAATTGTGATGCTATCTTCATTGTACAAAGGATCACTTGTCATTTCTATGGCTTATTACAGTGCATATTTTGATTGTACCTAAGACACAGTTATAAACTTAAGAAATAAAAAGATCCTTCCTTTTTCCAGCTTTTAAGCTAGTTGTTTTTCATTTTGTTTCATTGGGGTTTTTGGGGATTGATAGTTTTTTGTTGTTGTTGTTGTTGTTTTTAAATCTTTTCATATTAATTTGTCATTTAGATATTACTCTTTCCAACATTCCAAGTTCAATTCTAGGATAAATGATCAATGAGAAGTATATTAAAATAGACTCAAGAATACAATTTGACTTACCAAGTACCCTTATTGCCAGGGTATAGATACCAAGTGCAAATGCTTTCAAGTGTGGTTTAATGCACCTAAAAATAAGAAAAAAAAAGAGGTGTTAATTAGAAAGAAAGTACTGACTGTACTATAGACTAACTATAATTTGAATACAAATAGAGAGAAAGAGGACGGAAAGAAATGTGACTTTTTTCTCCTTACAGGCACTTACTTGAACAGATTTACAGAAATATGTAAATAATGTTACAAAATCATAACATTATCTTGAAATTCTGCCCGCTTATATTCAATTTTAAGAAGGTGGTACATTTTCAGATGCAGTCAGCACTTGGGAGTTACTAAAGTAGGACAAGAAAATTGGTTATGAAATTACGCAACACTGGAGAATCTTATTCAGTTAAATGCTCCCTGAAATCATTGATCATGACCCAGACTAGGACAAGATACAATTTTCATAGCACTGTTTCTAGGATCAGGATCACACCTTCTGTAAAGGCAAAGCCTCTCAGGTATTCTCTGCCAGAACAGTTCATTTTCATCTGGATTTTCTGAGCTTGCAGAGGAGCCCCAGCACAGACATCAGTTCTTCTGGCTCCAGATCAGGCCTGCTCCAGACATGGGTTATCATCCTGGCTCTTCTAGGAGGGTGGAGGGGGTGGGCAGGAGAATAGATGCTTTTCACATCCACTACACTAGCAGGAATGTGTGGGTGGTCCCAGTCACACAATTAAACTGGGATGTTCTTGATACTTGAGGTGAGTGGCACAAATGTAACATTATGGTAACCAATACAACTTGCTGCTGTCACAGACATTCTATCCAATATTAAAAAAAGGGTGAGGGGGAAAGCTGAAATTCCGTGTCAATATGGATATACAAAGTACTCTGGATATCCATTCTATGTGCTCCAAACTAGAATGGTCTCAGTTTGTGCAAATATTCATGTAATAGGGAATAACTTTTTAAAAATACAAAAGACATTGCAGGACTACCTCTTTTTTCCACCACCAGTGATATTTTATTTCCCAACGTGGCTGCCAGAGAAGCATTGTGGACCAGTATTGTAAATGACATTTGGGTCAACTTCCCTTAATTTAGTGAAAATAGAAATGGACATAAAGGACATACATATAAAACAAATATATGGTCAAAAAATAATTGCATGCATCTCATTTTGTAATTTGAGGACCTTATTCTCAAATGTTCTGATCACAGATTATCTTTATACAGTCTGTTATATTGTGACATACAGAGGCAGTGCCACCTCTGCAGACATTAATGTAATATGAGTTTGAGCTGGAAGGATAGTGTTTTCCCCTCCTATAAGATTATGCTTCATAAACAAGCCTCAGCCTAGAAGTTCTTTTAATGAAATGTGAAGGAATAGAAAGCAAAAAGCAGGAAATAAAACAAATATCTGGATATTTATTATGTGTTCCATAGGATTTCTATCCTGCAAAAAGTTTTCCCTCTTTCAGATGGAAAAAAATTTGAATATATGCAGTGTCTTTGCAAGGAAACACTTTAGGACTTCTTTAGGATCCTGAGTGAAAACCAAACCTCTCAGGGAGATTTGAGACTTCCTTTTCACTGCCTAATCACCTGCTATTAATAGCCTATGTTTGAACAACAGTTATCTGAATTCTGGCTTTTTTTCTCCAGAACTTCAGGGGTTTCTCAAGTTCCTTGGCAATTGTAATTAGTGTAATGCAACTAAGGAGACATTTCAGCAAATGACTCAGTCACTAGCTGCAAGCATATTTCAGTGATTTCAGCTGCATGAACCCTTGAAGTAAATGCCATTAAATCTTACAGGTTTGGGGGGATTTAGCTGTATTCGTGCTCCATGGCAAGCACAAAAATGTCATCTTCTCTGAAAACATCATCTTACCTAGGTTCTGAAATCTTACTGGAGATGACTGAATACTGAATAATTTTAAAAACAGAAAATTGGAAAAAATACTTAATGAAGACTGCACCTTCACCTGAGGCAGTTTGATTTCAAAGAGCGTTTATTTTCTTTCTGGGAACAGAAACACAGTTTCACTTCAGACAGATTTTCAGGGAAAGCCAGTCAATGATGGATTTCAGAAAAGCAATCATTAGCTTAAAATGGAATTTTGCCCACAGGTCATTTGCAGCGAGGGAGGGGAAAAAAAAAAAAAAGAGGTTGAACTTACTGAAACAAGCTTTAGTTAGCTGCACATGAGATTTGGGTGTCTTCGGCTCAGCAGAAAAATACATAAATTAAATGGCTCTCAAAGTAAAATAATTTTCAACAGAAATAAAACTTTGAAGCAGAACATATAAATTTCTTTTGCTGGTTTCATATACCAAAGTATTTCTTTATTTCAGTACCATTATGGAAAACCTCTCTAAGCTCTTCTAAAGAAATATGTTAAGCATTAAGTCTCCTGAGAGCAAGTTCTTAAGGTTGAAAAGTGCAGGCTGCCCTGTGTGATTTAAGCTAACATAATGGTCAATTATGAACGTGTCTTCCCAGACACTTCTGCATTGGAGACAAGATGGAGAGCAGGAGGTTGAGCACTGCAACAGTAGTTTCAAAGCCCTGTACATTTTCTACCATATGATTTATGGATAGAAAGGGGACATAGACAGCAGGAAGGGGGAAGGAAACTGCATCCTTGCATAGCCTTATACCCATATTTATAAAACAAAAAAATTTCCCCTGTGTCAGAAGCAACCACAAAGGGCAATAAGGTGGAAATCCTGAAGGCTTTAATATAAGATCTCAGTTAATGAATCCTCCTCCTCTGGGTGCAATGGCAGTTTCAGTGGTTCATAAGCTTCAGTAAAAATTGTCTACAATGGATCGTGATATGGCTGTTCTTCTTGGAGTGACTGCCTGGAGAGAGACATGTCATGTTTCTGCATTACTCAGTGGTAACCTAGCAAGGTGGGTGGCAAAAGTTACGCAGCCATAGAGTTAAAGGGATACATCTCACTGGTAGTGTTTGTGGAGGGCAATCCTCACCTCAACCATTTCTGAAAGTCTATCTGTATTACTTCTGGTACAAGGACTGTGCTGGAAACATAGCTGAAGTTACATTTCTTTCTTTATTTTTTTCCATATAGCCCATATTAAACCAGTTCTATCACGGGGTTTTTCCATGGGATATAAAGATGCTGGCAATGAGACAGGGCCTGTTCCAGAATGTTGTATTAAAAAACAAAGAAAATTTTGGTGCACGAAAACATAATGATAATACAGATTAGTAAAACTATATTTAAGGTTGTTTTGTTTGAGAAGTAAATTGTACCCATCTGGAAATAATTTGGAAAGAGGAATTGAGAAAGAAAGCTGTCCAAACCAGAGTGGAGTAGCACTTAGAATCCAAAAATTACAAGAAGCTGAAAAAAAATCCAGATTAATTATTGGAAGTATTATCTTTCCTTTGCACTCTCTAAAATTAGCTTAAAAGCTTATACTTGGTGGTGGACAAATAGTTCCAGCAGTTAAATATTTGTTGGAACAAACCATTGGGACAAGCATTTAATAAACCCGTGACTATTGCAATAGAGGAAAACCCACAACCCTCTCTCATGCTAAATCTATATTTATTTTGAAGAGAGAAATCTGGGATAGAACAATTATTTGGAATGATAAAATGGACTTGAAGAGAAAAGCTGAGTTTACATAGAGGATTTGGGTTAGATCCCCTTTGTGTGTCTGTGCATCGGTATCCATAGCAAGTGAGGAACAGTGGAACATATTGGCATGGACAGAGCTAATTGCCATTTGTGTGGAGGCCATTTAACATCATTCTGGCAATGTAAAAGGTATTAAAAGAAGTGGAATTTGGTATAAATTATAACCAGACAACCTATATCATGTTTAAAACCAGAAAAGTAATGCTGGTACAGAAATTCTTAAGTACACTGTTGCTTCATTGGTAGAAAACTCATTGTTGAATTATGAAGATGCCTTTGATTAGTAAAAAAAGAAAAATTTAAGCCATCTTGCATAGCTGAAAACATTTGACAACACTAGAGGGGAAGGGAGACCCCGTTACACATGTCAAAACACCTTGGAAACATTTGGCAATGCTAGCAGAAATTATTTCTTACCTTAGAAGCAGTATGTATCCGGGTGTGCCACCTACTGACAAAGTATATGAAGTGATAACTGATATTACTAGAAAATACAGAAACATTTTTGGACAGTCGTTTCCTTTTTGACATGGTCCCACCACAGCTGAGGAGCTTTGTGAAGAAGAATTCAAGGTTCCCACACAGCTGCAGTTAAAAAATACCTGCAAGACAGCAGGTAAAAGTGTATGATAATCTAAACAGAAGAGAAGTGGTTGCTCAGGAATTGTACATCAAGCTTTTCCAAGTGGTTGAAAGTTTAAATCCAAACTAGAGAATGTTCTGAAAAGGAAAGGGCTTGCACATACTAGGAGGAATTGATTAATAAAGTATCTACTGCTGACAAATATCTTTAGTGATGTCTTTTAAAGCAGCTTTAGAAGCCAACAGCTGAAAAAAAAAACAACCCAAACCCTCCTACATTCTCTGCTTGGGATTTCTAATTTAAACAGCAATTGAGAGAGTTTTAAATGCAGGTGGCAGATTGCTAGCAAAACCTGAGGAGTTTAGGGATGGAGAGGATGTGTTTTACTTTATTTTAAACCACCACACCAGAACTGCTTAAATTAGAAAAACTATGACATCAGATATGGAAATAAAAGATCGTCTCTTACTGTATTTTCCCCATTGCTGTTGGACGCCTGGCAGCCAGCAAGACAAGCAGAAATGTATGTAATTCCATTTTCCCCACAGATGGGGTCCCAGTCATTCTTGGAACATAAGCAGCCTGAGTTGCACTCTGAAAACAGGGTTTGCTCATAATCAGTTGTCTTTTTAGTTCTGGGGAAAAAGAAAAATTGCAGATGTGGAAGAAATCCCTATTGAACTGTGAGTCATGCTCTCTGGCCAGATGCACCTGACCAGACTTTCTCTCTGTACACCAGTAAGGTGTTATCTCTTCACATCTCTGTAGCACTGGAAACTCTTATTTCTCTGTTATCAAAATGTATCACATTATCACAGTATCACACCACTTACTGTGAGATAGTAGACACTTTATTTAATGGGACAGCTAACAATTTCTGTTCATGCATTTTCTCAGATTTTTCTGATTTTACTTATCTGAGGCCTGATGCATTTTTAGCAAAACTGGGCAAAAAAGTTTGATTACTCCAGTGGCAAAGAGGGGAGTGAATTATTTATGGGAAAAGGTTGCTGCACAAGTTAGTGAGGAAACTATCAGAATAATATTTATCCAAGTGATGATCTGATACCTTGCATGACTGCTTCTGCCAGCTTCAGCCAGATACTGCTGAAGTCACCAGCAGAGTAGCTTCTGGAGTTGGTGCTGGAAACTTGTCCTAAAATGTGATCTTTAAGAGTAATAGCATGGGCAAAAGTGACCAAAAAGCACTAGCCACAGGTGTATCTCATGGTTAGTGTTATGGCTAACTCATGGTTAACCTGTGAATCCTTAACTTTTGGGTTCAAAGATTACTAAATGGCATGGGTTGCTCAGCAGCACACAGAGGCAAAGAACAATTAATTGAATCTCACCTCCCCTACTGAGCTCCTCATATTTTCATAAATCTCTAGGCTCAAAGGATGGGTCTCATGGCAATAATAATTAAAAAGTAATCAGAAAATTAATCTGCACTTGTGGCATAAACCCCTCTGGGCTAAAGGCAACAATCACGAAAGGATTCTGACACAATGCCCGCTGGAATAGATGGAGCAGTTTCCACCTCTTTGAATCAAATTTCTGGGAAGCATATTTAGGTCAATCATTCTCTTTTCAACAATATATACTTTCTGGAATAAAGATGAGGAAAAAGTTTGATTTGCCATAGCGCTTTGTGCTAAATCATGCTCTTCCCATCATACCCATGGTATGACACGGTCAATCCGGCCACATCCGAGTTCTCACAGCCCATAGCAAATAATGAGAGGAGTAAAAGATAACCAAAGAAAGAGGATCCCAGGGAGAGTTTTGCAGCCCCTAAAACATCGATTCTGAATTTTTTCATGATCAGCCCCCCCGAGAATATGCCAAAGGCCACAGCGGGAATATTGATAAGACCTGAAAACAAACAGAAAAATTTGTATCAATGAAAACGCCAGCTCAACGGACAAAGCCCAGGTATTCAACCAAAGAAAGAAACAAACCCCAAACAAAACCAAACCACCAACAGCAATAAGATGAAGCAACAAAATGTGCATGGTCTTCAGTTGGGACCTTGACTTGTCCAGACTTGGATTGTTACTACAAAGGTGTTGTGAATCCCACTCAAATGTTTCTTTGACAGTATTTTGACAGAGACAACATATTGAGACAATGAACTTCCAGTTTCTTAAGCCAGGAGATTTACTCCACTGTTAGTTTGTCAGTGAGTGGACCATGATAGTGTTTATTCAAATACTTGTAGTGTTATTTTTCAAAAAAAGTTGTTCTGGGCACAGAGAAGTTACCTGATGTATTTTGCCACCTAGGGCAGTCAACACAGTTAATGTCCTGTTGCCCGGTGTAGGGTTTCACTATATACCTTCTCTGTGTCCTTCATCCATACAGCAAGATTAGGAGGAACAGGGGACAATCTCAGGGGCTGCCCCACTTTGACTTTCCAGGGCAGATCTTTTCCTTTCCTTTTCCACTGACAGTAGAAGCCTCATTCCTAGAGGACAAAAGTGGTTTCACCTACAGTGATATGAAGTCTGGAGCTGGGCTTGCATTTTCTGTTTTGATTCAGACATGAAATAGATAATTCTCTAGAGAAGACTCTGAGAAGAGGCCACTCCTTCTGAGAGGGAGAAATCCATTGGTATGTCGTTGTCTCGATACCCAGGAGATGTAGGGAATTGCTCTGGGTTTGGTTGTTGAAATGCTTCCTTAGGTGAGTGCTGCACCAGCAGAAAGGTAGGTACAACCTCTGGGCTTTCATGTCAGGCTTCAGGCAATCAAGTAGAAGAATACTGAAGTAAACATGTAAAACTGGGTAACCATTTATTTTTATCTAGACAACCCTTATCTCTGCTCAAAGGAGCGTCCATATTGATAGGCACGGACAATAAAACCAAAAAACCCCAACCTATTTCACTACATGCAAAAAAAGATGTAGAGACTACTGTAAATGATAATGTACAGTCAAGAAAGGTGCTCCTTGTAGGATTTCATTGCTACTGAATATTATTTTCTCAGCCAGTTTCAGCACATTAAATTCCTGCCTCGCATATATCTGTGTGTCCAGTTTGCAAGTTTCAGTCCATGATGGCACCCAGAGATCCTGAGCCAAGTGGGTCCATGAAACACAAGCAAGTACCAAAGAACACATGCATTCATATAGCAGATGAAGTTTCAGAAGTTTGTTCAGAGGACTGGAAGTATTATAAAAGGATTTCAAAGCACTTGGCATAAAACACCAGTTTATGACATTAGAGCTGATCTGCCCTCTAGGAAGTGCATTGGGATCCCTTTAATTTCTGGCTCAAGTCAGTATTTGATCCATTTGTACAGATGGAAAAAATCAGCGTTTAGAAGAAATGTTTGATCTTAGAAAAAGCATATTCTGTCTAGCAAACCCAGGAGGCAGCATCTTGGCTGAGCACACGAACCCAAACCAGGTACTGTGGGGATTCAGGATGCTTTCCTGGGGTTGCACATACATGAAAACTGTATTTTGGGGGATTTAGAAGCAGCATCCAAAATACAGTGTATGTAAATTGTGAGTCACTATTTATCATAGAATCATAGAGTGGTTAGACTTTGAAGAGACCTTAAAGATCAATCAAGACACACCCTCCCTGCATGAGCAGGGACACCTTCCACAAGACCAAGTTGCACAAGGCCTCAGCCAACCTGGCCTTAAACATTTCCAGGGAGGTGACAACAACAGGTTCCCTAGGCAACCTATTTAACAGGTTTTCCTATTCTCTTTTGCTTGAAAGAAGGAAGTGGGATTGGAAATGTGAGCTGTGTGATGCACAAGAGGGTACCCACACTCTGCCTGCCAATTCCTACATATATCATTTACTCACAACCTTGAGTCAGATCCCTACAGATAACTCCATTGCCTGACACTGGCATCATGGTGGGGGGGAGTAAAGTGTACATATTTAAGGAAAATAAAAATCACAGCATTAGCCATTTTACTTTCTTGCACATTTCTTGGGTTGTGACAACTGAAAAGTACCTTCTCATGACCTCCAGATGTTTAATTTTTTTTTAATAGAACTTCAAATTACTCTGAAAATTCTGATATCAGAGTAATAGATCAGAACTGTTTTGCAAAAATAAAACAAAAAGAAATAAGGAAAAAAGGTAGGGAAAGGGAAATAGACACTACTGGTGTTAGCATTCAGCTTTCTTAGCAACAGTGAAGTGTGAGAGAAAGGAAAAGAAGGAATTAAAAATACCTTACTGCAGAGATGACCACTCTGCCAGGATCCTTCCCTGGCCAAGCCATTGCACATTCACTGTTGGATATAGTCCCTATGCTTTGTAAAATCAGATGGACATTAATCCTCACTCAGTTTGCACATAACTGAAAGCTTAGCTCCAGAAAACCTTTAAATACAACGAGAAGTACTGTACTGAATGTAGGGATTGTTTTCTGGACTTTTTCTGGCCATCGACTGTGCTTGAAGATTTCTTCTTACTTTGAGGAGTTTTGTGCCAGGAAATTCCAGCTTCTCTCCTTAAGGAATTAACATAGCACAATGGATCAATACAGCTTTTTCTGCACATATATACCTCTGTTGCTGTGCAACTAATGCTGCTCTGAAAGAAGGCAGTTCCCTCTGTGTTGGGGAGATGTAAACCTCTTTGCTGTGTAATGCTATTGAATCCCTGGACCTCAGGAACTGAACCCTAACCTGCAGGTTCAGCAGTTGGGCAGTGGGGTTCATTATCCTAAAGACATCTCCAAAAATGTCCACCTGGGTACCCAAAGGCAGGAGCAGCAGCTCTCTCATGCTGTGTGGGAGGGCTCTTAGGTAACATTAGGGAAGAAATACATATTTTTCCTTCAGCAGTGTCACACTGAGATGATGTTAAGTTTCCAATGTTGTGACTGATATAGCTTTGACTTCCTTTTATTTAACACCAGTCTCAATGGAAAGTAAGAAATCACTGGCAATATCACATCTACTTTATGATCAGTCCTATAGCACTCACTGAGCTGGTCTTGATTTTGTCGAAACAAGTAGAAAGCCAGCAAGGGAACACATCTGTCTGATGACAAGTTCACGTAAAGTATTTTAAAATTAATTCTGTTTTCAATTATTATCTTACTATGTACATACATTATTTTTCAAATTTACAGTAAAATATTTACATAGATAAACTCAGAGCTAGTGCAGAAGTAGAAATTAAATAACTTACCTCTCTGAGCTACTACTTAAAGCCAAGCAAGGAAGGTGAAGAAATAAACATATCCTTAAAAATTGCAATTTTCCCTGTATGTATATAAATGCCACTCCATATATCTCCACTTTAAGGCATCAAGAAGCAGATATAGTATTACCTATAACAAAATTAGTTTTTGAAGATGTTTGCCCATACTGTTGTTCAATATACTTTGGCTTATATGTCACCATGCCAATTAAAGAATTGAACTGAATGATACTTGCACACAAATATAGAAGGTAAACTGGATTTCCAAAGAGGTTCTTCAGTGATGGCAAGAAGTCTGCAAGACAAAATGGCAAAAATGACAATCAGCCTAGAGAGAGAATAACTGCTGTGAAAAACGTTTTGAAACATTCCTTCCAAAGAAGGACTGAAAGACATTTTGGGAGGAATT
This sequence comes from Florisuga fusca, assembly GCA_038090715.1. Classification (NCBI taxonomy): domain Eukaryota; kingdom Metazoa; phylum Chordata; class Aves; order Apodiformes; family Trochilidae; genus Florisuga; species Florisuga fusca. The sequence goes on from JAAWXA010000019.1 coordinate 13,967,124, forward strand.
TGTGAAGTCCAGTATTGTTCCTAAGAGCTCCCCCGCTTCAGGATGGGGAAAAGGTGTAGCAAAATACTAAACATCAGTATTCAGTATTCCAGAAGAGTCATCTTATTTTAGATACCTTATTACCTTATTTCAGTCATAAAACAGGAATAATTTGGCTTCTGTGTGTCCTCAGCAGCCTCAGAGTCTCTTACCATGATCTGGGGGCAGAGGGAGCTCATCACAGATGACAAGACAGACATATTGAGTTACAGGTTCAGGTTCTAACAGGAAAGGCTTTGGGCAAAGTACTGCCAAGGAAATGTAATTCTGCAAAAGACCTTGTGTCTAAATCCAGGCAGCACCTAAAATACTGTATCTGGTCCATGCCCATTCTTGTTCTGATCAGATATTATATGTGCTTTCTAATGAAAGACCTTAAAGAAGAAGGTTTAGCAGAAACTGAAATTGTCATATTTTTGCCTCCCACTTCTGCAACCGTCAAGATCTGTGAATGAAAATTTTTTGAAGGGTTACATGACATTTGCTGGGGCACAAGTGTAATTCTATAGCTGAAGAAATTCTGCATGATAGAGCAGGCCCAGCGAACAATGACAAGCCCCATTTTGTGCCATATTAGTTTGCTGGAGACTGACACCTGAGCAAAAAAAGCAATTAAAACATTAAAAGATGGTCTCAGAAAGTATAAAGTGTAAAGTGAGAGACAGAGGCTAAACAGTCAGCACAGAAACTCTAGTGACTTGCCTTTTGCCATCTCAGCAATCTTCACTTGTTGCTGATAAGATTTGTGTTGCTCCTTGTTATCCTCAGTAATGAACTTTGACTGCTCGGAAGAGGTATTGGAATCCTTTCTGCCCTCTGGTTTTGCGAGGTGTTTCGGCAGGAACCAGAAGGGGATGCCAGCCAGAATGCTGATCACCCCTGCTATTAGGTAACCCAACCACCAGGCTCCCACCCACTGCACGTCCTTGTGAGTTATTGTTATATTATCTGGAAAAAAAGCCAAAAAAAAAGGAGAAGCAAATAAATGCTTTTTTGGGAATGTTTGCGGATAACAAGGAAGGTGATTTTTGCAGAGATTTTCTCCTGAGGAGTCCACCCCTATGGCATCAGGTTTACTTGTGTCGTGTGTCTTGTCAGTGTCACAGGAGAAATTGTGGGGCAGCAATAAGGACGTGCTGATTCCTGTGACCCATCAGTGGCTTTCCCCTGAGACCTTGGGGTCCCCAGATGTGCCACTTGCATGCTCCAAGAGAGTCAGCAAAGACCAAGGACATGAGATGGTACCGGAGAAGAGGTGGCCAAGCTCTTGTTCCTATCTGGGCTCTTCTGCACAAAGGTGCCAGAGAAAAGTGGGGTGGAAGATGTTTTCTTGGGCGGAAGGGTATCAGGATCCCTAGTACTCATTGCAAGACCTCTTTTCCAGGTAAGGAGACTTACAAAAAGTGTACTACAAAGTGCACACTCACAGCTCTTGGCAGGATCCTGAGTTTCATCCCTGCCTCCTCCTGGTGCCTACAGTTCCCCCAGAGATATCTCCTCACCAGGACATCTCCTGGGAGGCATCAGCCACAAGTATGATGGGGCTGAGGAAAAGTCAGGCCTCCTAATTCCTCCAAGCCCATGCCAACTTTTTCTTCACAGGGCACTGCACTGCTGTCATTTCATTTCATCAAGTACCCACTCCACCCTGCTAGCCCCTTATGCCTAGAAGATAACTAGAGAGTTCTTGGCCTAAAATAGGCATACTGGAGCCTGACTGTTTTTTTAAACCTTAGTCTTTGGACTTACCCAGATCTACAAAGCCAATGTCAACATAAAGTTTGGCACACAGTGATCCTAGAAGAAAGCCAAATATTGGTCCTATAATTGCAACAGTCTGTACGCAACCTGCAATAGAGAAGAGGGGACTTTTACTCCTCTGAGTTAAAAAGACCACTGGTTCTACTGCACCTGACAACAAAGTATGGAATATGATGGGAAACAGTCTTAAAATACAAAAAGAGAGAATGTGCTCTTTGACACACCAGTTACAAAATTTAGAATGTTTTCAAGAAGAAAAGAAATCTAAGAAAATAATTTGCCCACTGTGTTGACACTGACTTTTTTTTTTTTTTATCATTCAATTAAAGAATTAAAGTCAACCCAAAAGGAAAAAATTCAGAGAACTTAGTGGCCTAAACTCAATACTAATGTCAATCTCTGATTGCTAGAAAATCTTCAGATGATTAGATTAAAATAACTGGAAACCAAATGTCAATTATTAAAGGTAACTGATCCCTTGAAGTTGTGGTGAATCCCAAATAGGCAAAAAAATCATGGAATCAGTTTTGTTGGAAAAGACCTTTAAGATCATCAAATAGAACCTTTAAATAACTTTGGTTTGGTACCCACTATTAATGTGTTTCAAGATAACCTCAGCTAATCTTTCTGCGTATTTTGACTTTTCAGAATTGATCTGAAAATCTGAGGAGACTGAATCTTACAGAGAGAAGCTGAAGTTTTGCCTTGTGCCAGACTGTCAAGACAAGATGTTGATGGGGAAGGACTTTTTTTTGTAGTATCTCAGGTGAATGTGAGGGCTTCAGACAACAAACAGAACAGGAAAACAGTGATACCATCTTCTCAGAACCTCAGCACTGTTGTTTATAATTCTACCTGAATCTGGGGCGCTTTTCAGCACACTTTGAGTGCCTGCTGAAATTCTATTTTTAGTGCTTAAAATACTACATGGGTTTTTCTATCACTTTCCAGAGAAAAGAATGTGCTCAGAGGCTCAGCACTCCATATCCAGAAGAATTAGGAATATTAGGGTAACAGCAGGAACCTAAGGTCAAATTTTTTCCTTAAATTAAGATAAAGGAACTGTGCTGGTATAACTAAAAGGGAACTTGGTCCCTTTAGTGTACATACTGGTAAATAAACTTTAAAACTTCAATATTGGAAATGAGGCAACCAAAACCATCATGGCAACTTGTATCACTAGAACTCAGTACGTTATTCAGAATGACTCGTTTTCCTTTTGGGAAAGATCCATTAGGAAAAAAAAAAATTATTTATTTTACCAATGTATAAGGCAGCATTCTCTCCAATGGCATAATCATCAATGTATGTGATTCCCAAAGGCTGGATAGGAGTTTCACCTATCCCACGCAAAAGATTTCCCAGCAAAACATAGATCCACATGGAAGAGCCTGCTTCTTTTTCACATCCTGTATACATCACAAGAGAGAGAACAATAATGTGCTTTTCTTAACATTTTGACACTGAATGCACAGGACTTATAAAATACTTCTAATGTGCGAAAACCAGTGTGCGAACTGTGAAAAATGCTTTGTGTGAGGTGAGGATGGCAATTTTAACACAGTCAGCTTGAGATGGACAGGTTTAACATGAACTGCTACCACCAAAGATATCAGAAGCTGTCCAGTTTTAGAAATCTGATGCCATGTACTATTTTGGAAATCTTTTCCACTTCCTTCTAACCAAAAATTGGGATCTCCTAATGGAAAGTGTTAGGAAACAGTGATGATAGTGAGCAACACTGGTCACATCTAATCCCCAGATATGAGAATGCAAATGCACACACATTGAGTGACATTGTTCTGCTCATCCACAGCTTATTTGTGGCTGGGCATTGGGAAGGAAGGCTCCTTGCCTACAAGAAGCTCAACTCACCCGGAAGGGAATCACTTTCCAGGTGTGGAAAATGGAGTCAGTGGGAAGGGAGAGAAACAAGAGGGGTGACTCAAGCAGGTATTTCCACAGAGGTGAAGATCCAAAGGCACATTTCCCATAGGGAGAAGACCATGACTTTCCAAGGTCCCCATGGGAGATGGTTTGGTGTTTCTGTAAGGCACAAAGCTGCAGAAAGTTGCTGGAAGAGACAACAAGGATGAAGGAAAGGCTGCAGGCTGAAAAAATATTTTGGCAGTGGGTAGTGGCAGTTATATATTTATCTTTAATAAATTTGCCTCAGCCAGTAGATTTGGCTTTTCTATTGGAAAGATTTGTCTTTTTTTTTCATTCTAATAAACTGTTGAATGAGAGTTTGGGAGCTTTTTGAAGTATTTTTCCTTGTTTATTGTAATATTTAAAATAGATGGTACTCACCTGCATTTATTTTTCCTTGAGATTTTTCCAAGGCTGAGAGTAGAGTTTGGCTTTTATCCTGCAGACATGGAGAGATGCTAACAGTCGAGTTCATGGTAGAATGGAATCTCTCATACCGATATCTATTTAAAAATCAGAGTTATATTTTTAATATCCCAATTTATAAGAAAAAGCAAAGAGAACATTTACTACCATGAAAGATAGGGCCATAGCACTAAAATTAAGATTTCGTTGCTATCCAGAATTTGGGATAAATGGAACTCATTTTATACTAGGGTAGCACATAAAAATTGTTCCTTCGTTTTTTCTGTGTCACAGTGATGAATTTCAGTTTAACAGGTGCTTTGCTGTGCTGTAATCTGTCAATCTGTACGAGTTTATCAGTGGGGGTATCGCCTGTCTTGTGGGAGACAATATCCAGGTTGTCTCCTTTAGTTTACTCATCCCTTCCTCACTGAAGCTTCAACAATTCTTAACCCAGGTCAAAATGTAGCTGATCAAGATCACAGACTAACAAAACAATAAGTTGGTTGCAACTGAGAGTACCATATAGGTTAAATTTTCACTCTGCAGTAATTATTTTTGTACCAAATACCAAACTGAGCAACTACATCCACATACGCCTATTTCTACAGGCATTTTCACAATCAATGCCTAAATATTTCAGGGAGCTAACATTTCGTGTGCATAGTTCAGCTGGAAAATACTGATCACTTGGCACTCACCGTCCCATGAAGAACTGGGGCATTGCAATTAGGAATGTTCCAGCTGACATAATTAAGCAGCCTGCTCCAATTATTCTTGGTCTGTGAAGCTTCGCTCCAAAGTAGCTTACAAGAATTATGATTAGGAGGTTCCCTTGGAGAGTACAAAACCGAAAACTGAGTTTTACAGCTTATCGATAAGAGATTTTCTCAAATAATTATTTCTGGTGTATGGTATGTGTAGGGATCTCAAGGGAAGAGAGCAAATCAGGTGGGCTTGATGTTTCACCCTCATTTCAGGCATTCTTACAGGACCCCGATGCTGTCCATTGATAAGAAAATCATAAATGTTGGGATAGCAGCTGGAAAAGAGAAGAACTGTGGTATCTGAAGGAAACATTACTCCAGGAAATGGAAAAAACAGGAAAAGAAGGAAAAAAACAGGAAAAGAAGGAAAAAAACAGGAAAAGAAGGAAAAAAACAGGAAAACCAGGAGAAGAAGGACTCAAACTATACAACTGTGCTAAGATTTAATTTGTGTCAATATACAGTCCACAGAACCCCCCCAAGATAATCAGTAATCTGAAACTGCAAGGCACAATGTCATGCTGGAAACCCTGGGGCAGAAAGGAAGGGGATGGACCAGGCAATGACCATAGATTACAGCTAGAGGTTTTTACTCTTGCTACTTAATAAATTTACAAAGGACAAATACTTGTGGGGACAAGTTCTTATGGGGAGCTGTTGACAAGAGGAGAGAGGAAGCAGAAATCTGTGCAGGTAAATTGTCATTCAACAGTCCCAGTGTCCGATAGTATTGATTAGCCAGACACCTGCTTTGCAAATTGCAAAATATTTAGGACTATGTTGAATTGCTTGTGTTAGCAACTGTATCCTATTTGATATAATCACACTGAAAGTCATGCTGCTTTTCACTACATGACTCTTGCTCAGTCTTAATGGTTCAAGCAGATTGATACAAACACACTGATCCTTTCTGAAAACAAAAATGGGTTTCTACAGCACGTACCAATTTCAAAACTGCCATCAATAATGCCAACCAAAGAGGAAGGGATATCAAATCTTCTTTCTATTTGTGTGATAGTGCTCTTCAAGTAGCTTCCTGCCAGCGCTTTAGCAAAATAAACAAAAGACAATGCACCAACAAATACCTGTGAAAGAAATTGACAATAATTAAAGATCAGGCAGAAGGCTTTACTTTATGAATTTACTTTATGAATTATTTTTAAACAATTCTTGTGTTCTCACCTCTTTTTTCCTCAGAAAACCCACATCAACATTCCTCCTACTTTTTAATGACATGCTAGATTACTACTTCGTCCATTTCTCATAAGCAATAAACCTGTAAACTTGCTATCAACTACTTCTAGGTTCAGGTAGATGTCAAAGCTACTGATGATTTAAAAGATGGAAACAGCTATTGCCCTCCTGATCCCTCTGAGGAGGGGTTATCTTGTGCCATAACAGCAAATATTAAGTGTAGCTTGGTGGAGAGGGGAGTTATTATTTGGGTACTTTTCCATGGAAGAATTTTGCAGTTGGCTAGATGTGAGAACACTGTTGTGGCAAGCTGTTCCCACTGAAGCCCTGGGGTGGTCAGGAGGGAGAAGTCTCTGCCTCCTGCAACACGGCTCCAGGCATCAAAGAGTGACCTGCCAGGCAACTCTTTTCTAGGCTCACCCTTTACCCACCAGATCTCCTGCCAGCTCTAATATATGCACTTGTTTTTGAGTGCATGCTGCATTTTGCTTGGGGCAACTTTCTCTCACCTTCTTGCTTTGCAGAGGCATTTATTTTCTCTTAGTTATAGCTCTGTATCTGTCTTAGTGTCTTAGTCTGAATCACGAGTGGGCTTTGGAAATGAAACTCCCACTCTCTTCACCGTGCTTGGGTACAGGTTGCAAGTTTGCAGAATTAATCCCTTTTGTACAAAATTATACTTGAGGATGTGCTCTAGAAGGGCACTACTTTCACTTCAACAAGCAACAGCTCTTCAGTCTCTGGGACAATACTACAGATGGTCTGAGGAAACTAATTCCCCACACAGAAATGCAGACAGTGGGAGTGCAGGATCCTTAGCAACAATTGTATTTCACTCCTGCAGACCTATTGACTGACTTTGCCTTCATAGAATGCAGCTTTACTGAGTTTACAAGTTCCAGGGCTACTCTCATGCTCTGCAACTGGTTGTGGAAAGCACAAAATCGCTTTCTGCCCTCAGACACAGGTTGTGTTGAATGAATACATAGGGATGCTTTTTGTAAAACGTGTCAGAATACCCCCTAAACCAGAAATTAAGACAGTGATGTTATACAAAGAAGAGTAGATCTTTTTGTTGCTCCTTAGACCTGCTCTCTGAGCAATCATCCTCCCAGTAAGCTTCTCTGAAGAGATGTACTCACCTCCAGTGCAACACTTCTTACAGACTCTCACTTCACAAATCATACTGGTAATAAAACTGGTATCACTGTTGAATGCAAATTATTGTGTTGTATGTGTTCAGATATACCTGTGTCACATTCACAGCACTTTATCCAGTGCTAGTTATTCCTCCTTCAGAAACATTTGTGGGTAAATAAAGTGTATCTGGTTCTTATTACCCACAGTGAGGGATCCCAAAAAGTTCTCTAGTAAAACATTGCTGCAATGTTTCCTATTTTGTGTGTTGGTTCCCTTGGATTTTAAATAACAATATGAAAGAAAATATGGTTTTCCATAAGAAAATCACGTGTCAGTTGAGAAATGCAAACATCTCTACCTCTGGCACAAACATTTCCACTGGGTTTGTAGATGTCTTGGGAGGCAGATAGAGACCATGTAGAACTGATGGAAAAGTGTTCTTGATTTAGAGCTGGGACTCAAAGACAAACATGATTTCACATTTTTCTGTGGTTTGTTGATGACTGAAAGTAGATAATTCACCATAACTTTTTTGCTTAATAAAGGCATTTTTAACACATAGGAAAGATGATCATTGGTTAGAACAACCTGTTGTATCTGCATATTGTTTTGGTGTTCTAAAGGTTAATCATATATTTTGGATTCCAAAAATCATGATTTTTTTGAACAGAAAGAAACAGCTGAAATATTATTGCTTTTCTATACTTGGAGCTAATAAGCTGATTCCTGTCTGATTAATCTGTGACTGAAGGCTTATTCAACAAGGGAATCAGATTACTGTTGCAACAAATGGAAGAACAATGATAGAATTCCTATTGTGCTACAAATTTAATTAATATATCACATAATTAACATATCTTATTTTTCAAGACAGAACCCCATGTTCTGTCCCCAAGTATAAGAATAATATTCAGGAATAAAAAAAACTGTACAGGATTCATCATACTCAACTAATAAAAAAATATCTTTATAGATTTATAGACTTCAGGTCAACTATTGCTGAAGTCATTGACTGTATTGGGAGATGGATCAGTATTTTAAAGTAGGGGAGTTTGTGTGTTTGTGTAAAAGACTGTGCAAGAAGAAAAGAACTGGGTAAGGCCAAAGACATTTTTTCCATTGAACTCAAATCATCTCAGTTCACTGTGGTATGGTGACTTACTGAGACCTCACCCAAGAGACTGTCAGCATTTTGCAGCCTTGCTTTGGAAAGCAGTTAGAGAGTAGATAAAGCATCGTTCTGCCTCCTGTACCCCCGTGTCACACACAGGGAGGAATCTTCCTCCAAGGTGCAGAAGTCCTTCCATTGCATAGGTACATCTACATTGACAGGTCCAAAGCAGGGAGCTTCCATTGCCTTGAGAAGATCACAGAATCAAAGAATCACAGAATCATCCGGGTTGGAAAGGACCTCTGAAATCAAGTCCAACCCTTAATCCACTGCCACTGTGGTTACCAGACCATGGCACTGAGTGCCAGTCTCTTTTTAAAAACCTCCAGGGATGGAGAATCCACCACCTCCCTGGGGAGCCCATTCCAATGCCTAAACACCCTCTCTGGAAAGAATTTTTTCCTAATATCTAACCTAAACCTCCCCTGTCAGAGCTTAAGTCCATGTCCTCTTATCTTACTGGTAGATACCTGGGAGAAGAGACTGACCCCGCCCGGCTACACCCTCCTTTCAGGTAGTTGTAGAGAGTGATGAGGTCTCCCCTGAGCCTCCTCTTCTCCAGGCTGAGCTGCCCCAGCTCCCTCAGCCCTTCCTCACAGGACTTGTGCTGGAGTCCCTTCACAGCCTCCTTGCTCTTCTCTGGACCTGCTCCAGGACCTCAATCTCCTTCCTGAACTGAGGGGCGCAGAACTGGACACAGTACTCGAGGTGTGGCCTCACCAGCACTGAGTACAGGGGAAAAGAGATTCTTCTCATGGGTGAGAAAAATGCAGATAAGGTAGTGATGCTTCTGCCGCTTTGTTTCAAAGTCCCCTCATGCAGAGTTCTCTCAAGGCAGGAATATCACAATGACACTACAATAATATAGCACTCAAAACACATGGACCTCAATGCAAACACTGGTTTTCAAAGCCCAGAAGACTACCATGGCTGTAATCCTTAAAAAGTAATCTGTACTAAGAGCTGCCTGTGGTACCTGTCTGTCATTACTCTGTTCTTAACTTCAGGAAAATAGGAGGAGGCCATAAGGAGCATATAGTGACTTCAGGATGACCCTTGAAGATCTCATAACCTGAAAGACTCAACCATGTTATATTTGAACACTGCCAAAGCTTAGCCAAATACCAATCTGAAACAGACTTTTTTTGTGATAATAATTTTTAATAATTTCATGCTGACTCATCAAGACACAATCAGAACTTGAAAAGGCATAGTTCACAAAAAAAAAAAAAAAAAGGTTTTCTAAGTCCCTACTAGAATATTCAAAAACTCTTACTCTACCTTTATACCTCCACAACAAGACTGTCTTTCCTTGGATGCAGAAGATTCAGATTTGAATGATGATCGGTCAACAGGCAGGATGGTGTTTTTTGAGAAAAAATGAGTATTTTCTTTTGATGAAATCTCCATGATGATATCCTCTGCCTCTAAACCAGAAACACAGAGAACATTTTAAAAGGGCATCCTATTAGCTCAGCCTGAAAAGCTTGTCATGTGACAACAACCCCCTGCTGCACTGTTTTCCCTACAACAGCAATTATTGAACTTTACAACAGAATCTGACCAGTGCACTGGATGTCTAATTATGTAAATTTGTGATCCACTTGCCTATAATAATGAAGATTAAATCATACTCAGCAGTCATCATCTTCATTCTTTAGCTATCACCAATGTGATTTCATTGAACATTTGACCAAGCATTACCAGCAGAATAAATGAGGCTTGTTAACATTTGAAACAATATTCCTACAGCCTATATGTAATTTCCTGTTTCTAGATGTGACCACGTCTACAGAGATTTCTCAGAGCTGATCACTGAATTTCCCATATATCTGGGACATTAAGTAATTAGATCAAAGGAAATCTGGCCCTGTTAATGAAGGACTTGAATTGTTTTACATTGAAACATTAGCTCTAATCGTCTGATGTTAGCTAATGAGTTACACAAGAATAAAGAGGTTTAGTTCCCTTTACCATTTTAGATCGAGCCTTGGGACTCAGTGGTCAATTGTTGTAGGAAAATGTGAATTTGGTTCTTTGCAGGTAAATACAAAGAAGTAAAGAAAACCTAAATACTGCACTTTTTGAGAACAAAAGATATCAGTAATTCTTAAATCTCTACTTACATACTGCAGTACTTTGTCCTAAATATCAATCTCTAAATCAGATCTGAAAATATTTATGAAATCAGCTTCCACATTCACTTGTAAGCAACACTATGTTTTATGGAACTGCTGGCTGAACATACGAAGAGGAATTCTTATTCTATTATGTTTGTCTAAAGATGCAGGTCTTATATAAGTGAAAAATATATATATATGATTTTATGCATATATGTACATTCCTGTGTTTTTACAGCTTCCTGATGGTCTGTGCAATAGGTAATGGAAGTCAAAATAACCAAAATATATCTAGATGCTAAGATTTACTCAAGCAAGTACTTTACTTGGCTCTGTTCATATATGGACAAGATATGAAGGTTGTGGCTGTGGTACCAACATTTTCATTGGGGTCTCTCCATCACATCAGATGAAATATGAACTACTGACCATATGTGACAGACATATCTGCATTTGACACCGTCCTGAGCAGGTCTGTAATGTATTTCCTCATCAACATTAGTGAATATACAGATTTTCTTAAAACTACAATAACAGAATAAGATTGGCTTGTGTTTGCTACAGAAAACATAACCTATTCCTGCTCTGCTTCTGACATCACCTTGCTATTCCCTGCTTCTGAACCTGCAGGATGGGGAATGACAGCATGTCCCTCACAACACTCAAGTGAGAATGAATTCTTTCAAACTTGTGAGCATAGCCTGGGCACTAACATTAGGTATGTTGCCCTGTAAGAATGTCAAATAGCCTTTAGCTTAGGTGATGAAATGCTCTCCATATTACTTACTACAGTAATCTTGGGAAAAAAAAGAAAAAAAAAAAGAAAAAAAAAAAAAAAAAAAAAAAAAAAAAAAAAAAAAAAAAAAAAAAAAAAAAAAAAAAAAAAAAAAAGAAAGAAAAAAAAGAAAAAAAAAGAAAGAAAAAAAAGAGGAAAAAAAGAAAGAAAAAAAAAAAGAAAAAAAAGAAAGAAAAAAAAAGAAAAGAAAAAGAAAAAAAAGAAAAAAAGAAAGAAAAAAAAAGAAAAAAGAAAAAAAAGAAAAAAAAAGAAAAAAAGAAAGGAAAAAAAAGAAAAAAAAAAAGAAAAGAAAAGAAAAGAAAAGAAAAGAAAAGAAAAGAAAAGAAAAGAAAAGAAAAGAAAAGAAAAGAAAAGAAAATTACCTGAAACACAGTTAAGTGAATCGTTCTTATCTCTAAGCAAAGAAAGGTCCAGCAGAGGAGCAGGGGGCCTACACAGCCTCCTCCACCGAACCCCACATGCAAGATTGACCACAAAAAAGATATTAATGCCACGATTTTATGGAGTTGGAATATGACACACTGATGCTTGACAGCAGCATACAGGTTCATGCTGCACTGAGATGGAATGATTCTCAAATGGGTACATAAACAAAACTCATGCTCAGCAGTATCAAAATTGTTGCCATTTTTAATCTGACTCCAAAAGTCAACTGGAAGCCTGCTAGGAAAGACTGACAGCCATACAAGTTTGACAGGCTTTTATATATCCCCAGTGGTTTCTATGGCATACCTCTAAGGAGGTGAGCAGTTTTCTATCCCAGAGCAACCTGCAACATCAGAGCACCAGTTTAGTTCCCCTGACAATGATTCTGAAGGAAACTCTTACCACAAGGCAGAGAGCAGAGCAGCATGCCCAGTGGTACCACAGCCCACTGCAATATTAGCTTTAATCTTTTCACTCTTGTTCAACCAGTGTAATTATCTAAATACTTTTATTTAGTTTGCCCTGTGTCACTCATATATTGTTTTGGTGCCATTGGTATGATATTGAGAGTATTTGTAATATAGTGCCAGATGCACTGGAAAATCAGAAAGAGCTCTGTTTTCATTGAAGCAGATACCTGGCTAATACGGATGGTCTGTTATTGCCTTGGGTATGGCAGCCATAGGTTTTTGCTGTATCTTGGGTACTGTATTTCTCCAGGGGCATGAAACTTGAGGACAGATAGCCCATGCTATCTCTACTTTCCCAGATGTGGCAGGAATGCCAGCACAATGTAATCCTAAGTAGTGGCACATATCACTGAGGTCAGGTTACTGGACCAGTTTTCCTGACACCAACAAAGAACCAGTCTGCAGCACCTGGCTTAATTAAGAAAAGTCAGTTTTGTTCTCTACTTTCAATTTTTTACTTTAAATAGACAACATCAATGCAGTCATGTCATCACCACTGAAACACCCTGGGCCAAATTCAACCCTCTCATGCTCACAGTGCTAAGTTCAATGCTAATGTATCTATCAGCATCCGTGTATCTCTCCCTTTTTTTTTTTTGTGTGTGTGTGTGTGTGCATGCATACATTTGAGATGTATATAATCGTTTGTTCTTTACATGAACTATCACATGTATAACTACAGAAATGTCTGTGCTTGTGTGTGTATGAACACAAACAAACACACATATCTTAAAGATCAGTCTATTGGCAGACAAACTCCTAAGAGAAAGGATATTATTACATGGGTAAAGTCCATTATCTCTATCACTAGCAACTTAAAAAATAAGACCTGAGTGACCATGGCATGAGGATTAGATTTGCTTATTATTTTAAGTATATATCTTTACCACATAGTATCTGCAATGGTAAAAACACAGGCATTGGTCTTGTCAGTGGCTATCATTAAACGTGCACGCAATCTCCCCAAAATTCAGGATTTTGGGACAGTAATGATATTCAGCTGTTATGTAAGTAAATAACCACATGGGGAGAACAAAACCAAGTCTACCAAAGCATAAATAGCTAATGGTGTAAGCATAGGCAATGCATTTTCTCTTCCTTCAAGCAAACGTCATCTAAGTATTACTTCCTAATTACAGATAGCATCTTCTGGAGCTTGCTGAGGACTCCTCCAAAATCTTCAGGGATCTCTGAAAAAATTTAATCAATGTATTTTCTATGGATTGATTCTTCTAAGTCCCTTTTGTAACTTTAACCAGACATTAAGAAGGCAAGCAATTGAAGAAAGCACTGTATAAGACATTTTTCTGTTCTGACAAAGATGCTCCGCTCTGTGATAGTCAAGGAAGCACGGGTACATAAGTGAAGACAGAGTCTAATTCTATTAATGTATTCTGTACTACTAGCCCCCAAACAGATGCACAGAAAAAAGGTTCTTTTGGACTAGACTAAAGCAGGAATCATCAAAACCAGAGGCGTTTTAGTCTGTGTGAATCTAAAGGAGGGAAGAACATATTTTTTTATGATGACACTTGGGAGAAATAAAATCAAAACTATCAAATCCTACCATAAAATTACTTTTTGTGGGAGTACTGAAAGAAAGAGGGCAGAGTTTGCTCACCAGTTGTTCTATCAGAAAGGAAAAACACTTAACTGGGTGCCATGAGTGGAAGGGATCCTCACAAGCCTCATCACACTTACCACAGCTGAGTAAGTCCAGGTGGGTGACACTGTCGGAGGGATAGCTGCTGGCCATGCTCACACCTTGTCCCTGCTTGCCACTGGGGCACAGCTAGGGCTCTGACCTCTTCTTGCACCCCTGGCTCCAGGTGGCTGGGCTGCAGGAGCCCTAGCTGACAGTTTTGCTATTTTCTATCCCACCCAAAGTGTGCCCAATAACTCACCTGTGGCACAGCCCAGCCGGCAGCAGCACTCGCCCTCCTGAGGGCCGACATCCAGGACTCTCAGGTCCAAGGACCAGCTCGTCCCTCAGCATGCATGTGGTGGGCTGAGACACCACCAGGCAGTTCCTGCAGTGTCCCTCCACTCATTGAAACTCCAGGCAATGAAAAAAAGTCCTTCCCCCCCCCTTCAACCCTGGGAAACTCCTCCACTTTGCAGTAAGCCTCCTTAGACGTGCCTTCATTGTGTGCCAGCCGGCAGGCACAGGGGCTGCACTCACAAGAATGGGTGGATGCAGGAGACCCATACAGAGACTGTGTGTCTGTGAACCTGGATGAAGGACATCCTCTCTGAAAGGCGACTCAACAAAGAGAAGAAAAGTCAACCCTTACCTGGCAGCAGAAATCCCCAGAGATGGTGCCTAACAGTTTTTGTAGTAGGTAAGCTCCTTCTACTGCTTATGCATACCCATATGAGCATGCATGGGCATAGGTCCCAGATTCAAAGCAGAAAAAACTGGAGGGGGAAATCAACCCTCAGTAATTGCCCTGTCTGGGGATGGTACATTTTATACTGGAGGTTGAGAAAAGAAAGAGTATAGGGGTGGGGGAACTTATTTTGTTTCTTGTTTTGCCTGAGCACTTGATATTCGTCTCCCTCCCCATCCTCCTTCCCCACCTCCTCACTTCTTTCTTCCTTTCTCTCCTCCTATCAACTCCAGACATCAGGCACACAGGCAAAGAAAAGATGCCGGGTGCCTTAGCTGGAATTCCTGAAGAACATCTAAAAGCTTTCTGGGGTATTTTTCTTTGTAACTTGCTGTAAGTTTGATGGCTCACGTGACAAAGCTTTGTGAAGAGGAAAAAAAAAATTAAAATAATCCTGATCTTCTTAATTGCTCATTCTCAGGAAATGAAAGACTTCAAGAGGAAATGTATGAAAAAAAAAAAAAAAAAGGGGGGGGGGGGGGGGGGGAAACCCNAAAAAAAAAAAAAGGGTGGGGTGGGGGGGTTTGGAGGGCATGGGAGATGATAGGATGTAGGGTGAACTGCTGATTCAAAAAGCTTTCTCATTCAGACACTGGTCCTTCCCAGTATGCCCAGTACTCCCTGCTCCCCAAAAGCCTCAGGGCAAAGTCCCCATCAACATGATGTAAAACCAGAATGAAAAGACCCATTAGGGCAGAATTGCCTGGGAGAGTCAGTCAGGTCCTTCACCACATTGAAAAGAAAATTTTGCAAACATCATTCCCACCCTGTGTTTTTCCTGTCACAAGGTCATGGTTATAAAAATGGTGTTTATTTGCAAGTTTGTATAAAGGTGAAGAATGTGACTAGTTCCCTGTGTAGTTGCTTGAGTTGAGAGAGGCTATAAAATCTCTGCCTTATGCTAATTTGTGAGCTTTAATTATACAAACTATAAAATCTTCCTTTCCCTATCTTGCTCTCTCCCACCCTTTGCAGTAGGGTATGTTCCCATGGCAGCTAAAACCTCACTGACACCCAAAACGGTGCCATGCCAAACACAGCACCCTGGAACAGGCTTCTAGTTTCCTAGATTTAATACAAATTATTATTCATTCCTTCATTATATCTCCATTTTGTGTTCTTAATACGCTGGAATTTTATTACACTGCATGTAACTCACATTTTGTACCTTAACATGACTTATGTCCTTACTTGGCAGCTTTGGAAACTTGGAAATCTCTTTTCCCTTTTTCTAAAAGATATCAGTGTTCCTAATAGTCCACAGGAATTAGTGATTAGGAGAATTAGTGATTATGAGTTCTTTCAGCCTCTTTCAGAGAACAGCTTCCAGCCTGTTTCCTTCAATTATTAGGAAAAATGAATTTACACAATACAGGTTCTGTACTAGTTTTGCCTGACCTTTAATCTTTGCTGCTGACCTTGTCTCCTTCAATGATTTGTGACACAGGCTCCAGCTATTCTGCCACTCATAGCCTTCACCACACTGTCCCTTAAAATAGGTGAGACTCATGTTCAGAATCATAAATTCTTTCTATAAGCCCCTTTCACATAATCTTCCAATACCCCTTTACGCTACTAATCATATCAATGAACACCAGAGCATGGTCCTCTATTCTTACATAAAATTAACAAAACAGTAGTTTTATGCAGCTTAAGATGAAGCAATGATTAGAAGAATGTGTCCCACAAGGTTTAGTGCAATCTTTTCATCTTTTCTGGATGGTTGGTTCATTGTAAAAACCTCAGCATCAGCTTTCTACCACAGCTGGGCTTTTACTGGAATTAATTTATAGAGCCTTCTTTGACATCTTTATAGGTGTAGATAATATCTCAACTGGAACTTTATCAACACTGCCCTGGAGGAGTTGTTTTCCATTACAGAAAGTTTTCTTACACCTTCCAGGAAAGCACCACCATTCCTTTATGAGTCAATAATAGCAGTGCCTCAGAAACAGCTGTATTTATGTACTCTACAATACTTTTTGGGATGGTTAGATAAAATGCATACAAGATCCTCCCTAAAATTCAGTTAATTCATCTGACAGAGAAGAAAATCTAATCTGGGTAGGAATTTGCTAGCCTCCGTGGCCGTGGATATAGCATGGAAAGATGATGCAGTGTATCACCCACTACAGTTTATTAACAAGTACTGAGACAGGGGAAACAAATCACTACCATTTCCAATACAGGACACGATGCCTCATGTGTCACTTTTCAGTGCCTCCCAAACTAGAGAGCTTCCCAAGAACAATGACACAAAACCCTCTGGAAGCTTGCTAGACAATCCATTAGACAAGAAAGGTTTTTCTTTCCCAAAGTGCTAAATGAAATTGCTTTCTTAGACTAACTCTATAGTTGAAACAAAAACCTTCAAAGTAGCTATGGGACAAAGAACCAGACCAAATCTTGTTTCTTGAGGTCTGCTTCTATTTTCTTTGCATTCCTACATTGTATTACTTGCAGGAAATTAGAAACCAGACCACCTTCATTTCTAAAGCACAGGGTTAAATTAATTACATTGCAAAGCCTAGTCTAGCCATAGTGAATAGCTGTGACAAGAGTAATCTTGATTCATGGATGAATCAATACGCTAACAACATAGCAGGTTTGTGGGTCAGCCTTCAAACCATCCAACAACAACAGATATGGCTGTTTCTTTCATGAGCAAAAGCTAACCGTGTAAAATCTCAAAAAAGCCCAGCATTCAGAAGTATAAAACTTTTTCCTTTGTTACAGACATTTTGTTAAAACATATGCTAAAGAATTGGCTTGAATTCTAAGTGCTTGCTTGTGAAGATAAATTTTACACTTAAATCTGAATACATACGTACCAGCTGCAAATAAACACTTATTTTTATCTGATAGAAGGAAAGTATTAACCGAAATATATAAAAGGGATTTTGATGTAATGTATCAAATGTGAACTTCCATAATTTCTCTGGTCCAACAGAGACACACACACCCAGGCCTTAATATTGCATTGCAAAGCAAAGCTACACACAAACTCTTTATAGCATGGGTCCTAAACTACTCAGACTGACACTCAGCCAAAAGATCCTTTATTATTTTACTTATGCTAGCACATAAATACTCCAACCCTGGGATGGTCTATTGTGACTAGAATGACTCACAGAGAAGGAGAGATGGTCACGACAGCAACCACTTGTAGACCAGAGGTCTACTGCAATGACCTCCTAAACTCCTCAGAGCAGGAGCAGATGAGAAGGAGAGACCTGGCTACATAGCAAGTAATACTCACCTTTGAAGGAGAGGCATTGAAACCATTCATGTTTGCAGAAGGTCATGCAAGAAGTCTATGCAGAACTCAGGGAAAACTCCCAACAGATCCATATCTCTTGGATCCTTGTCCGGCAATCCTTGCCCCAGTTTGAGGCATCACACCACTGTTGAGTCTACAAATGCAGCTGCCAAAATAAAGGCAAGAAGACATGACAGCTTGTAAGCAGCTGGTTTTTTTTAAAAAAAATGTCTCTGTCTATTTAAATTCTAGTACAATTTAACTTTTATAATTAATAAAAAGTTGTATTTCTTCTTGCTGTGATTCCTAGGTAAACAAGGGTGCTTTGGTCAGTACGGTGTAGGACTGATGGCTGGACTTGGTGATCTTGAAGGTCCTTTTCAACCATGACAATTCTGATTCTATGTACTTTGGAGTCAATAACAAGCAGAGACAGCAAAGACATTTACAGTTAAATAATAAAGCAATCCAGTTTCACCATTTATGTAATTTTAATTGCTTTTGTTGTACTCACCTATTGTCACAGATACATTATATCTTGATATTAATTTTTCTCTTCTTTTTGTTGCCAGTCCCAAGAACATGTTTGTTAAAAAAAAAGGTGCAGGAAACCCAGTATCAGAACAAATCTCTCCCACATCAAAGAACCAGAGACAAACAGTGTGCTTTGGCTGTTGGAAGCACTTTGGGATTGCAATGAAAGTTTCAGACTTGAAGATAGTAATTCTTCCCCTAACTAAGGACTTTCAGGTCTTGACTCAAAGAATATTTGTCTTATCAAAACACATCAAAAGAAATAGAAAACTCACCTAATTTTTTTGGCCTAGCTAACTTATTATTAGGATATGCACAGGCCCCTATGAGATATTAACCCAAAATGTTAATCAAATTATTAATGACATTGAGTGTTTTCATCCCCTTTCATGAGATCTCAGACAGAAAGTTGAAAAATAGCAGTTGTAGTAAATGTAACATTTACTGCACCTAACCATATAACTACCACCTTTTCTATGTATGTTCTACATGCTGGGCACCTGAGGTCATGTATAGCATCACAGCTGTAGATCACCTTAAAAGCACCTGCTGAAGGTAACCAAAACTATGAACCCAGACAGATTTTGACTAGAATTTTCAAGAGAAGAGAAGTAACGTGTACTTATACAGAACCATACTTTGCAAAGATCTGAAGGGGCCCTGTAAAACCAAGCTCTGAGGGGGTGTAGCAAGAAAGATGAATGAGAGATCCAGCAACACAACTTTTAGGGCAGGAAGCGTTTTTACCCACTGGACCTTTGGGAGAATTTTAATTTAGGAGAATGTAATAAAAGAAACTGGAATTTGTCCAGCCACTAGGGATTAATACCATTAATCTTAATGAAAGCCCATAGCACTTTTTGTCATGCAGATAAGTTCTTTGAACTAGATTTAAACCCAAAGATTTTGGCTAAAACTGTGGAAAGAGGAGGTGCAGAGAGTTTACCGGTAGAACTTATTACAGAAAAGGTGTTGAATTTGTAGAATATGATGCCTTTGGCAAGCACAGCAATAAACAATTGACATGTGCAAAGGACTCTGAGGGGAAATAATTTACCAGCAACAACAAAAGAAGTCGCAGTAAACGAAGCCATCATGCAGATCAAACGGGAACCTTCTGCTTTGTGTTTCCTGGCTGTGGACAAACAGATGTTGCAGCAACCATTTTATCTGTATCAGATTTCCAAACCATTACAACCACATCTATCCCAGGTTATTTAGTGATTGTAACAAGCAGCTTGGACTAGGTGTGACACAATGATTCAAAACCTTGGATAAAAATTCAGGCTTGTATATTTTTTCCACGGCTCATAAATTAAATGCAATGTTAGTGTCACCCCTTGGCTGTGAAGCTGTTTAGTGAAGCCTCTGGCTGGCTTTGACACTTTCCTTCTTAGCATGCCAGGTTTTTTTCATGAACCCAGCATGGAGTGGTTAAAAATCTCCCTTGGATTGTGTAATGGCTAGCCCAGAGCTACAGACTCTATCAGTAAGGGTAGCACCTGGAAGGTATGCATCTGACTGTCAAAAGTGGTCTGCAGTTCTGCCCATACTGGAATTGTTGATGATATACAGGGTGGCATGAAGGATAAAGTAAATTTCCTCAGGATTCGGTGAGATAATTGAAGAAAAGTTAGTGGAAGAGCATTGCTAAATAGAGTGAAAAAAGTTCTCTGAGATTTCAATTTCTGTTTTTTTAATTTTTTTTTTCTGTGTGTGTGAAGCAATTTAAATGGTTTTAGGCAAGTGGATTTGTCTGGGCAATTGAGTGTAATTTGAACACCTAGAAAATGCAACATTTAATTGAGCTGCTACTGTCTGAGAGTCATGGCCTCCTCTACGTTTCACCAGAACCCCAGGAGAGGCATTCTCATGGGTGGTCTCATCAGCAGATTGCCCCCATCTGATCAGGGTTTTATTGTTCATCTCTTCCCATGGGAACCTCTTGCTGTTTGAAGAGCTCCAGAGGAAGTTGATTTTCAAAGACAAGTGCATTCTTGGTAGCCCCTACTCCTCTTGAGGAGGAATATTGAAGGAAAAGAGCTCTTCATTATTCCAGTTGCATACTTTTCTGTGGGCAGCTGTAAATCTCTGGATCAAATAATTCCATGCTGGGGAGTTATGAAGTGTCTGGGACAGGCTCAAGAGCAGTTCCAGGACAATAGGTATAACCATATTTTACTTCCATACTGGCAATGATCCCGAATCACTGTCTGGTGCACATTTCCTTACATTTTTGCCTTTCAGAATTCAAGCCAGAGGACAAATAAACTGATGGAACTTCAAAGCTAACAGGTACGCAGCTGATGCTTTTCCATGTGTTGATACCTGCTGATTTTTAAGTTACAGAAAAATAGGTTGTGAATAAACAGTTGATACGCAGGTAATTTGTGCGTAGTCATTTCAAAGAGGTTGGCTGAAAAGCTCTCCAGGTCTCTGATGAGAGCAGGTAAGAAAAAAAATTAGAAAACTATGAGATAGTTTTAATTCCAAAAAGTGAGCAAAAGCAGCTTAAATGTCAATCCTAGCCCACCTAATTGACTAGAAAAATCTTGCACTGAAGAATGACAATATACTTACCAATATAATAATACTTACCAAGAAAATGGATTTCACTTACTGATGTCCCACTTTAACAGATTACTTCTCTGATTAATAAGTAAACGCTGTTAAGGTAACTAATTTCATTTTCTCTGAAAGCATTAGTCACCCTGCATTCCTATGGCTGAACAGTACCACATTCAATCAGTATGTTTCATACTCATTGAACTGAAAAATACAAAAATGCTGGATGTCAAAATATTTACCATCATTAAAGAAGGATGTTTAAGATGTTAAAAATGAGGCCTCCCACAGATTGGTTGAGCCACACAGAATTTAAAATGGGATTTATTAGTGATCTGAAATAAAGTGCAGAATTTTGGTGGTAAAAGTTTCAGGTTATTGGATGCCAGTGAGTGAGAGCATGGGCCACTAACACATACCAAGCAGGGGCAGCAAATAATTGGTAATTCAATCTCTATGAGTTTTAATGGATTTGAATCAGAGTTTGAAGACTGGTCCTTTGCAGTCTGGTGCTTAAATCAAAAGCTGGCTACCAAAAGAAAGTTTGTTCAATAAAGGAAAAAGAAACACAGTAAACAGGATACCACAGAATTATATTTATGTTGTACAATTGTCTTCACATTGCAACATCCACATTGTTCATTTTGTGACAAGTATTTCTAATAATTTTGAATACGTATTTACTGTATAATACATTTTACCAAGAGGCACTTCCAGTAATTCTGGCAAAAAGGAGCTTCATTATAGTGTCTAACTTACAAAACAGTAAAAATAAATAATGTTTATCTAAAAGATTTTTTTTCCTGTACAGAATCTATTTTGTACAAAACATTTATCAGCCATTAACTAAATCACTTAACAAATACTTGTGAAGAGAATATATTAAGTATTGCTACATGTATCAAGTGCAAGATACTAGTGAAAGGAAAAGAATTATTCTGTTTATGAAAATCACCTAAAAATACAAGGCCTTTTTCCTGAAGTGTTTAAAAAGGAGAAGCTTGGTTACAACAATATTGACAATATATAAATATAAATTAACGTATGTAGTACTTCGTGAAAAGAACACTGTGTTAAAAACTGGTGTGTACAAATCCTGAACAAGATGGCACTTCTCTGCATTGCCACTTTGGCTGGCAGTAATTTCTTAAAATATTGCTTCAAAAGAATTATAAAGGTACACAAAACTCTTTCCAAATAGAGCCATATAAAATTAAATTTCTCCCCTTTCTCTCATCTTTTGAAGTGGAAAAAAATCAAGGAGGGATTAATTTTGAAGTATTTGGGTGAATTGCAGAAACTTGATACTAGAGCAAAGTCTGAATGGGCATCATAGAGTAATTGTGTCTGAGGCACAGTGCCTTGAGGTCCAAGGCTATAGGCCAAACCTCAGAGGATAGGATGTAAGATGACCAAATTCCTCAGATACAATATTTGTACACTTTGGCCCCAAAGTCCAGCGGGGGGTCAAATGCTTCAACTACGTTGACACAGGCAAAATTTGAATTCAGAAGAAGTTGTTTTGACTTTTTGACTAAATTATTTTCTTGAATACTTTCACTAAAATGGTATTACTTTTTTTTTTTTTTAACATCACATCTTATATGTGATATACATTACCTGCATATTGTTACCCAGATGGCCAAACCGTACTGGAAAACAATAATTTTTGAAAGGTACAACTTCTACTAGTGGAGACAAAGGTTACAAAAAGTGTTTCTGTTGGAAGATATCCTAGATGTTCTTCTACCAAGAGCACTAAAAAGAAAAAGAACTGCCATCTGTCAGTGAAAACATTAATCTGTTAAACAAACATAACCTATGGTATGAATCACATCTTTTTAGAAAGTGAACTTAAATTACGTTCTCTCATGCAAATATCTTATAGTGATTATGTAAGAAAAAGAAGACTTAACTTCAGAAAAGTAATGACCAAGTGTATGCTGACATGGTTGAAATATCAAAAATACCATCAACACCACACAGCAGTTATAAATGCTGTCTTTGATCTTTTAGGACACCATCTGCAGTACTATATTAGGGTTTACAAACATCTAAAATTGAAAGTTTTGCATTCAAAAAGGTTTTCATTTGTGTCAGAATCAGGCAGGAGTTTTGAAAAGGAAAGACAGCTTTAACAGGATGGGCTTTCTACCTAAAATAGTATGTACATGCATGGCAAATCCCAAAGTGTTTTCTCTCTCATCTTTTTTTTGAAAGCATGGGGAAAAATGGCTAGGGTCAGGGAAGAAAAAAAAATCAACAACAAAACCTAAAAACATCAATCTCCTTTAAATAAATATTTAAACTGCTGATTCACGAGAATTGTTTCTAAGTGTTCACTGTGGTAAAGGAAGACAGTGTTGAAAACCAGAGCATCTAACCACACTCCCTCAGGGCTTTCTCTGTGAGCTAACCATGGAGAGGTGGGTGCAGGCTTGGATTACATCACTCGAAGGTATTTCTATAGCTACATGGGAAATAACCTTCTGATATTTGACATTTGTTCTTTTCCTCCCACCTGTGCTGTGCCACTGGAACCTCACAACATTCACAGGCCAATGGGGCAAGCACAGCTGCCTCTGTGAGCCCGAGGAAATGCAAGCTAACACACACCTGCCTGCCTGGATCCACAGCCTGGGCTGTGCTTTATTTATTCAATCAAATTTCTGTGATTTTTGAATCAGGACAAGAGAGTTCAATCATAACAGTATATATGGTCTGCAGCTGTGGCAAAGTCCTTTCTACCTGCTCTTATCCTTGCAACACAGATTGAAACTAGAAATATTTGGATTTCCCAGTCTAATTCACTGCTGGGATACACCACTTTCCACACCTGCAGATTTAAATGATGCTACTTGGTGCACACAGATCCCATACACCATCCACAGCAGAACAAGTCTCGCCTGTTGTCCCATTTCCACACTTTGGACATATCAGAAGCTCAGCTTTGGAAGTAAGAAACAACTGTCATGGGCTAGCCACCCAAAAAGCTCAACTGAAATAAGTATTGTAATTTTTTCTTCCCACTTTAGCATGAAGCAAAGTTTTCTTTAATGAGGAGGAATTAGAATACTGCATTTAAAAATTATTCTTAGTTTACTATATCCCTCAGCTTGACAGACCACAGCCAGGGCCAGCTGGTTTTACCTGAACTCATCACCTGCCAGAAGGAACAGTTTTACTTGTGCAATTTTTGTGTGCACCTCCAGTGGTGCTGTCAAGCTTTCAAACTGCACAATGCTTATCCTTATTTCAGCTTTATCAAAGAAGTATTGTTAACTAGCTGGAGCTTTTGCCCATTTTTGTCATTGTGCAAATGGACTCTTCAGATACACACTCCCACTCTCCTGCCTGCAAGCTCCTGAGGAGCTTGGATCATCCTGAAGAGTCAGGTGAGTGTTGATGCAGGTGACGCCTGTGTCCTCTGGAGGAGATGTGGTGTGTTTTTTATTAAGACCCCCCTGCCAGGAAAAAGCCACTAATGGCCTCTGAATAAATTATAATTATGATGTAAATGGAGGATAACTCTCACAGTGCTCCCTCCAACACTGAGATTCAATAACTACCACAGCAGGGGCTAAAACCCTGCCTTTGATTTACCTCCAGAGGAATGTTGTTTTGCTGAAGGAAAGTGATGAATTCAACTATAGATTTATCATACTAAGGGGCACTCAACAGTACTGATTTTATTTTGCTCTAATTCAGCATTTGCCTCCAATAATCAGTATTTTTTTGCTATCTCTTCCAAGGATTGCTTGAGAAAGCTGTCACCTAATTTCAATTATTCCCACATCTGTTCAAAAACACTGAACATGCAATTTCTTCAGGAGGCCTGGACACTTTTTATTTGTTGATTCAACTGAAAGTATAAAAGAAAAAAAAAAAAAAAGAGATTTCCCCACCCTACTTAATGAGAACAATTATCCTTAATGCTGCCACAATTTTGACCAATGCTGCAACATAAAACTGTAATTAAAACCCCAGAAACTATATGTTTACTTCATTCCAGTGGGATTACACTTGATTTTGATAGAAAATTAAAGAAAATTCAGTGTGTTGCACAAAGCCTGTTTCATACTGGACTAAGATCTCCTCTTCTTCTTCCTACAAATTGTCAGTTTGACTTTCTCCCTGTCTGTCTTCAACCTCATAATCTCCAGGACTAATTACACCAGTGCTGTGCTGCCAGCTGAGGAATACCCAAGGTTTCAGGCCAGCATCCAGGTCCAAGACTGGAAAGATCAAGAAACCCTCTGCACCCGTCTCACAGCTGTGGTGCTTGCAGGAGATCTGGGAGCATCATGTAGCTCAACCTAAACTTCCATCCATGAAGCTGGGGGATGCTCAAGAAATTATCATCTTTTAATTGCAACCTTTCCTCCTCAAACAAGTTGTGCAAAAGAAATAGCAATAATCCTTTTCTTTTTTTTTTTTTTTTTTTTTTTTTTTTTTTTTCAATGAAGTAAAGGTTTTCCAGCAGTTGAATGCCTCTTCTGTCCCAGGAAGAAAAGCCAGAGTATGTTATTGCTGCCCTCCCAACCTGTTGAACACTATGTCTATCAGATGGCTCAGCTCTAGAATGAACTGCAGCACATCTGCTTTGCCTCTTCCACACTTCAAACAGTTTCTTGTCTTCTCTGGATCTCAGGCCTGGGCACAGCTGGATCTGCTGGGCTGCCCAGGCTCACACTGACCAGCACACCTGGCTGTGCCTACAGCAAGTCAGTCAAAGGGTGGACTCAAACCTGCAACCATTTTCATCAAAAGCCTGTGCCTACCACCAGCACAGGATCACACCATAGAGACCAAGCAGAATGTGCCAGGTAATTAATGAGACTTTGCACAAACACTTCATTAATATTTGGGACCAACCACAAACTGTTTGCTGAATTATACTAATGGCAAGATTTTCACAAGTGTCTAAAGCTCATTTTGAAAATGGAGAAAATTTTCTAGGATCCCAAGTCCCACTAAAATCTGGTGGGGCTCAGGCTGCTGAGTACCCAAGCTGACAGCTACCCCACACCTACTTAGCAGCATGAGCACAACACAAGGTGAAAATGTGCCTGGACTGGGAAGTCCTCATAGACTGTACTGCTGACTGTTGCTCAGTTTGGCAAGATCCTTGCCTTCTCCAAACTGCATTCTACTTTCTGGGACATTTCTGAAGGAAACTAAAGTCTCAGGCTCCTTCTAAAAGAAAAGGGAATAAACAGTTTGGGCCTTTCACACTCTCTACTTCCATATGTTCTTTCTGCAACGCAAGCATGATGAGCAAAGTTATATTCTATGTTAAATAGCACGTGACTACCAAGCAGAATGGGAATATGGGGACAAAAGAGTTAATATGTGACTATTACACGACAGGCAGAGTGCTTTTCTCACTGTGTGGGGAGCTGCAAGCACTGCAAGAAGACCTCTACTTCAGGGAACAGCAAACTTCTGGACTAGAAAGGAACAGGATCAGTCACCAAGTGACATTACAGTGAAGAAAACTAAAAAGCCAATTGGGAAAACAATCCAGTCTTTTCCTATTTTTCTACCTGTTTTTAAAGAACTGAAAGCTAAAATACATACTTTTTTTTTCTTTTTTTTGAATACTGCAACACAGTTAAAACGGGGCTCGCTTTTTGTGGTATCTAACAAACCTCTTTATATATTGTGTGCACCACAAACCCATGTCACCATTGTAAATATCTCACCTGAAATCAGAGCATTTTGCTGAAAGACTGCAATGATTTAGCTTTATTTTTCCCCCAAAATATTGCACAGGCTGTGGATTATTTGGGGTTTGCAGGACTGCACAAAGCAGAAAACCATTGAAGCCTAGCCTCCAAAAGGTTGCTGCCACTGCAGATCAAAAGTTTTTCCTCCTTTGGACCAGAAAATACCAAAAACAAAACCAAAACAAACTACAAAGTTACCTGCTTCATTATCTACTAAAAAAAAGAAACAAACATGGTATTCACATGTTTGATATAAAATCTCTCTAGCATTTTTTATTGGTGGGTTATGTTTAAGCCAACCTGGGAAATTTCCTGATCAGTGCCTATCAGAAATGCACTGCAAAGACTGAAAATCGGATTAATATCTGCAGATATCTGCAGAAACTGATTTATGTTAGTCAGCTTTTTACCAATTTAACAGCTCCTAGCTATTTTAACTTTTCCACTGGTATTCCTTCCTGGGTGGATAAAATCAACAAACATTCCAATTTTAAGCCTGTCAGCAATTCTTTCACTGTAAAAGACCTGAGCTAATCACACTGTACCCACAAACTGCTTGTGTAGCAATGCAGTAACAACTTGTGACAGCTGCACTGGCAATATGGAAAGAAAACTTAATTAGAACCTGAAACTGATTTTACCTAATGGCAACCAAAACTATGAATAGGAAAAGTATAATTCCATGTCAGTACAGTTTTAGGCTAACTTCCTTATTTCGACCCTGTATATGCCTATTTAGAGGACTATGTGCAAGATTTTGCCTCATTCTTGAATGTCTCTCTGTTATTTTACCAACTGAGTGCCCACTAACACTTTCTGCAATACCTTTTTTTTCTTTTTGTAGCAAAGGCAATATAAAAATCATTAATAATCCAGTCCCAGTGATCATGCACTCAAAATGGAGAAAAAAATGCCTTGGAGATGTGACATTTTAAAGCATCTCTGTAAGTTTAATATTTAAAGGACAGAATGAGGAATATTAAAATCTTCTCATACTATAAGGTTTGCATATTGCTTGTACAAGAAAATCCCAAATAAAATGATTAATCAAAGTGACTGAAGAGGTGTGAAAACAGTGACAGCTGGAACTGATGGAGATTTGCTGAGATCTTGGAGACATTTTTTTTTTTTTTTCTTTTGAAAATTAAATCTGCAATATCCTTTCCCTCGAAAATAATAGTGCAACCAGGACCTTCACTTTTCTGATTTCACTGCAAAACACTTATTAAATATTTCTGCTGATGAGAGCATTCAGTGCCACACTCTGGAGTCACTCTGTCAAAAGGCAAATGCCTCCTCTTCTGGTAAGAGTAGGAAGGGATGGCATCAGGCAAATGCAACCTACAAGAAACCAAAATCCTGTTTCCCCATGAAAGCTCACTCTAACAGAAACACCAAAGCACAAAGAAACTCTTAAGTGATAACACACACACTGATCAACTTTGATAGAGAATGTTTTACACTATTATTGGGTAGGAATCAATAGGATCATGAAATATGCTGAATGCATAACAATAGCAAGAAGTGATGGGTGCAATATAAGAAATTTAATATAGAAAGAACTTCTCCTACAAACTCTTTCTTTCACAAGCATTCTTACACAAGCAATCCTCTTCTTGGCAAGGGGCTGCGGGATCAAAATATAAAAAGGATAGGTAGTCAAATCCTTTTTGAGAGATACTGAACTTTATATATATAAATTCTTTTTGTGGGCATGAAACTAAATTGTGTGGTATTGGTTGGCGCTGCCAGTCTCCCAAAGAGTATTAATATCTTAAAGCCTTGATCCTGTAGACCACTGGCTTCCCAGAACAGTCTATACAAATTACTCAAGACTTTATTTCTTGGGTTTGTAAATGCCTTTTTTTTTTTTTTTTTTTTTTTTTTTTTTTTTTTTTTCCTTAAAGATATCATTATCTACAGGAACCCATAAAAATTTTTCCATATTTACATCTAGATAGCTAATCATTGACAAATATAATATCGTGAAATAAAATATTGAAAGTGAATATCCAACCTTTTAAATAGACATTTGGCTCACAGCATAAACAACAGAGAAAACAAATAAACAACACCAAAAAAAAAAAAAAAGATCTGATCTTTTTACAGGCCCGATCTTTTCCTTTTTCTTAAAGAAAAAAAAAAGAAAAAAAAAATGTTGGTGGGATCAAACACACTGTTTCTAAGCAGAATGCCAGGAACAAACTGCTCCCATCCAGCATCTCACACTGAAAAACCAAGTTCTCTGAAGCTCATGCGAGTGGTTGCTGAGACATAAGATTGTCCAGCCAATACAGGATTGGCACCTGTCCCCCACACTGCTCCTAATGCATCATTTGCCTCTTATTTTGAGGAAGGGCATGGCCCCCACACTCCCCATCTTTTGCTCTCAAGAGATGTAGTCTAGCTTTGTCCCTAAATGATATATTTGGCCACTGATGCACGGAGGCATAAGGTTAGGGCAGGAAGATGACAGCATGCCTCTGGTTTCTGAGTATGTACACACATTTGCTCTCTGCTCTCTCCTGCCTAAACAGACACACTGCCCCACACAGCCATCCACACACTCCAAAGCAGACAGAAGGCCAGAAAAAATTGCCTGGCACATCCTTTTTGCCATCAGTCTGGCAAGTGTAGAAGAGGAAGAGGCAGAGGAGTCTGCACCGGGGGCCAGGCAAGCAGCCCTGGGCACTGCAGCCCCGCTGAAAGGCTGCTGCCTGCAGCAGCACAAAGCTCCTCAAAATGCCCTCCAATTCCCTTGCAGGCATAAGTTCTCTAAAATTCAGGTCTTCTGTTTGTCATCCTATATTGGAACATGTGCTACAGCTTGTATAGTAACAACTCAAACTATGCTGCATTATGTTACTCCCACTCCCACTCGCAAACACCCACTCACAGACACACATATATGTTGGCAGGATGTATCAGCATTCATACAAAGCTTTGGAACTTTTAACCCTCAGCATTAAGAGCAAAAGCTACTGAACTGGTACCTTACTGTTAACTGCAAACGTGCTTTAGAAGCAGCATTTCCTTAGATAACTTTCTTCTGTAAATATCACAGTGACCATAATATATCATTAAATGTATTTTGCTGAAGTGTGCAGCCAATAACCCTGTCTCTCTATATATTTATATAATTCCACCCATCCCCGGATCTCTTTAAAGAAAGTCTGTAAAAGCCGGTGTCGCAGTGTGAAAGCTTCCTTGAGCATACAAGTTTAAACAAGGTACCTCACCATAAAAAGGAAGAAGAAACAAATTAAACAGCTGTAGGCGCATTATCCCATACTTCTACAGTGTAGTGTCTAAATGCTGTGCTGGCTTGAGAAGGAGTCTGTGCACGAGTCAATCTGTCTTAAAATACTGCTGTAAATATTGTCATTGGTTCGGTTCTACAGTTGTGTTCTCCTCTTCATCCCTCTTGGGCTTCCCTTTCTCTTCTTCCTCTTCCCTGATGGCTTGGATTTGTTCGGAAGATTGGTGCAGCGTGGATGGCTCTGCACCTTGCTTCTCTGTCCCAGATAACCTCTCCTCGTCCTCAATTACTTGCTTCCACATTTTATGGTTCTGAAGCAGGTGCTGAGTGATCTGACAGTAGATTTTCCTCCTCTTGAATGTCTTCTTACCTGTAAAATACCACATGGCATTAACACACTCTTTTCTGTGAGAGAAGGCAAAAGGACTGAAAATGCAGGAAGCAGAGAGAGTGTACTGTGACACAGAGGAACTGCATCAAGAGTTGTTTAAAAATCCACAAATTCAAACAGTTTTAAAATTCAGAAAGCTATGACTCTAGACATCTTGGAAAGCAATCTGGTTTCCAGCACTGTTTAAGCCCCAGCTTGATCCTGTCAGAGGTTGCTTGCTGTCCTTGCCTATGAGCTCACAGGACCTCACAAAGACATCTAGTGATTGAATGCTTATGCATAATTTGTTGCTGAGCTGTTTATGCTCATTCTTTTTCTATCAACTGGTTAAAAATTCTGCTCAACCTAGCCCATGACATTCTGTGCCTGCTCTGCTCCCAGTGGATCCCTGCTGATTGTCCTACAAAAAAAAATCCTGATCATGTTTTCTACACATTTTACATCTTATCTGAGCAGTAGAAGGATAATGAATGAGCAAGCATTAGTAATCAAAGGAGGGAAACTATTCCTATGTTCCCTTTTAAAAGTCAGAGATTTACCATTTCACCATCTCAGTGGACATGACCTTAAAGCCTTAGCACTCTATTGCTTTGGCAATGGAATCTGATCACTGAAGAGCTAGTCATATTGCCAAATAATAACAAGAAGTTTGAGTGGTTTTGGTTTTGAAGCATCAGACCCCTGCTGTCACACTTATCAAATGCTTTTGCCACTCTCATGATTCCTGGCACAGCTGCACTACAAGTGTTTTGCTTTCTGAAGTGTGGGTTTTTTTGGTGTTTTTGGTTTTTTTTCTGTGTGAATATAGTCTGTCCAGAACAGATTGTTAACTCCTTAACAGTACAAAGCTTGAAAACTTTCCCAGGTCATTAACAGTGGCTACAGCAGTCACAGAACTGAAATAATAAGTCCTCCAAAGACAACATCTGATTTCTTTTTAAAGAAGGTGACGTAGAGGAATGTTTTGTACCAAATAAATTTGCGTGGATTAGTATTTGCAGGTTGCCTAAAGTATGTCTGTGTCAGGATCCAAAACGTTTAGCCCTTGAAGCTTTTGAACTAGAAACAAAGAGCTTTTCATTGAGCACAGACCAAATCCAACTCAATCCTTCATTAGAAAGCCCTTGGTTCCCTGTAGGAAACATTCAGGTTTAGCACTAATAAGAAGTGCCTACCCTGCCAATGCCTCAATGGGACATTCTCTTCTGGGTTTCCCAGGTGACTCCACATCTTGTTTCTTCTGAGGACACCAAAGAGCACTTTCTTTGTGGTGGTAAAATTTGTCTGAATCACTAAAGACTGGGCCGGTTTAATTCTTATAATTGCATCAGAACTTTGGGAGAATCGCATGGTTCTGCATAATAAAAAAGATTGCAAGCTAACTTAAGATTTTAGAACTCTTAGATTTACCTCAGATGCTTTAGTGAGTTCTCAGGACCTAGATGAAGTGCTTTCTACCACAATTATATTTTCACCTGCCTAAAAGAGATTTCTATCATGAAAAAGACCTTCACCAACATCTGTGTAAGCCTCAGTATGTATGCATTATTTTACTAAGAAAGTTTAGGACATCCAAGATTATGTTAACGATAGGTACAAATTCCTAATGACCTGTATTGACACAAAAGATGCTGTAGACTCCTGATTCAGATCCAGACAGTCACAAAGAATTTTAGGAACCTGGAAGAAAAGTTTGTATGGTTGGGAAGATGAGCACCCTACATTTGGTAAAAAGGAGGTGGTAAGAGTTTCTTTGGATATTTCAAAACTTCTGATACATTAATTTTTAAGGTTTTGAAAAAGATAAAGATCCTAGGAGCACCAGGTTGCATAGTGACATACTGTCACAAAGTAGGATGTGAAAAATAAACCAAAAGACAACTGAAAAATTATTTGTTTTGAATGTGGCAAGGATTAATAATGTCCTGTGCTTTTAACCTGAAACCAGCATTATTGGACTTGACAACCAGTTACACAGAACATAAGTACAGAGATCCTGAAAGGAAACTAAGGACTTCAAAGTAAGGTTTGACACTCTAATGAGAACATCTTTTATCTTTCTTTTTAAACAGCAATATCAGTTTCAGGAATACACTTTCCCCTGGCAGACAATTCCATAAATACCAATCTGCCACAGAAACATGTGTCTCTGCCTGTCATAACAGAGCTGATAGATTACTAGGTGATCTAAAATAAATCCATGTGTGCTATATTGCATAATGTTTACACTTCTCAGCAAAAAAAAAAAAAAAATGTTGTGTATGTGAGCCTGCTAAACTTAAAAAATATTCAAGTGTGTACGTGTGAACAACAGCAATGACGTCTTAAATACAAAATGTATAGCCCTGGCTCTTCCTACAAATAAAAGGTCAGTTCTGCACATAAGGAGATACAGACTGTAGTTCCATGTCCTCATGTGACTTATTGCAATCATCAAATCTTCCTGTTTCTGTTTCCCCAACAGAAAATAGGAATGGCACTCACTAGGGCATAAAAGATATAGGAAAGAACAGAAAAAGTGAGGCTGTTAAGAGGAAAAAGCTATGTATCAGTATTTTACTAGGGCACCTAAGGCTGTTGCTTTCTAAAAGTATTAGAGATAGGGGAGGGAGATAAGCATGATCTGGAGGAAGGAAATAAAAATAGGAAATTAAGAGGGAGGAGGAACACAAAAGAGGAAAAGGTAACACATGAAGGTTTACACTGGTAAAAGAAACAAGTCCCCAGTTCTGTTTCTCTTGAAAATAATTTCTAATGGGTTCCTGAGATCTCCTTTCAAGGTTCAAAGTTTTCTCACAGTATGACAAATCTTCTCGAGGAGAAGCAGAAGGCTATCAGTCTTTAATTACTTATTAGCCAGAAGGGCCAAATGATGCAGCTCCAAGCACACAATACAGCAATGCTCAGTGTTGAGTCTTTCCCTACTCTCCTCCATACATTAACTTGAAGACATTTCCATTTTAATACTCCCATTGCTAAAAATTCTTACACTAGATGAGCATCTCAGAGCCTCATTCAATTATTCCTGTACATTGTGCTAACTGATGAAAGTTGAGCGTTTTCCTCAAAAAATCTTCTCCTAGCCATCCTTTCTTCAGCTGGAATTGTTGCAGTCTAACATATGCTGAGATAGTCTAAAAATGCCTCAGGCAAAGACAGGTGATCCACTACCAGTAACCTCGAGTGAAGGTATAAATGAGTAGTAGATATGAACAGCAATGTGTATCAGTCCTGAAACCATGGGATGTCTCCATTACCAATGTAACAGGCTACATGCCAGCTTCTCCAGACAGCAGTGAATCACTGGAACTGTAGAGAGGTTCATGTTGACCCTGACCAATTCACCATCACTATGCTTTTACAAAACAGCTGCTTAGTTTTTGGTCACAATATGGAACTTCCTCTGTTGAAATATATTAGTGTGAATAACTTACTGGACTCAGTATTTTCACAAGTTTCCATTTCTCCTGTTTCTTCCTCTTCCTGCTCATCAGTGTCTCCTGATTCATCACTATCTTCTATCCATTTCCCTGGCATCAGCCCCGCTGAGTCATAGGAGTTACATAGTGGTCCCACAATGTGAGTGATGAAAGATTCCTGGAGGTGTGCCAGCTGAGGAGCAGAACGATCCATGAAAGGACTGATTGGCAAGCCCAGGCTAGCCTCTTCATCACCCTGGAGATGAAAAATAGAAGTAATTTCTCTGATGTAAATGAATCAAAACCATGTCACGAAAAGGAGTAATGCACATCAAACCGACTGAAAATGATGAAAGAAAAATAATCCAACTCCAATGCCACTTCCATAGCACAACAGCATAACATTACTATCATGGCATACTATGCCATCACATCAATACTACAACTCTTCTCTTTTAAGAGGACCCACTACCAACTGTTTGAACTTGACAAGGATGTTGGTCGACGGCTGTTCAAAATGATGCTCATTGGCCTTGTCTTGTTCTATACACTGTGAGTGTGAAAATTTGAAAATTATTTTCTCTCTTTCTTCACATTACTTTGAAAAAATTCCTACTGATTTTATGATTGTTAGCTCACAACAATCTTGTTGTCAGTCACCTGTTTGTAGGGAACAAGTTCTATCTCATTGAACTTGTTTCCATTTTCATTTTTGTTCTTACTATATATAACATGGAAAGGTCATCTTGTTTTTGGGTCATTAACTTTTGTGTCCTGGGTCTATGAGAACAATTCCTATGAAAGCAGGAGTTACTCAGAAGCAGTAAATTGTTCTCATAAAGGTTTTTGCTGGATTTGCTCAGAGAGAGAGGTAGAGGAGAGGCATAAGAAGACTTTTTACTTCCTCCTATCACGGTGTAAAAGAAGGTAAAACTTTCTTGCAGAATCAAGTCTGATATACTCATCGCTTTCACAACAAAGCTTCTGATGATATCAGTGAGTTTTCAGCTGAGTAGACATGTCAAGTGACAGGTGACTGGATGCCACCTCACCAGGTAAAAAAAATTAATCGTACTAAGCCAACCTGATAATCCCACTAAGCAAGCCCGATAATGGCAGATTAATACAGAGATCTATATTTGAGAATATGGATAAGAATTAGGGAAACATTTACAATTTTGATTATGTTATGGATGGCCTGAGTATGTCTCATTGTAACCTAAATTTTCCAAAAGACATGGACAATGTATCTGGTCCACACCCTGTAGATAGCTCGGAACGCCGAAGAATAAGACTTAAATTTTTTAGTATGTACATGAGACAAGTGTCTTATTTCCTTGTGCTTTGTTGCTTTTATAATAACCTACCCCAAAATGTTATGGTCAATCCTAAACACAAAATTCTAGTATTAACAAAACACTAAAACCTGCCATCCTTGAGACAGCAAGTAAATTACGAAGCGGTGGCAGCTTGCCACTTTTGCAGTGACACATCTGAGGTTTCGTGGTTGCGAGCTGTCAGGAGCAGGAAGGAAGCTGACTATTGAAATGTTTACAAGTTCTTTTGCCATGTTCCATTAGAACATGATTTATTATGTGAAATATTTTGCAGAGTATTTTTTTATTCTTTTTAATATGTCTAACATCCTCAAATAAGTACGCTGAGCATGTGGAGGGAAGGAAAGGAAACCTGCTGTAATAATTTGAGACAGGATTTTGGATGTTTCTGTGCAGCACTTCTTAAAAGAAGAGCTTTTATTTATATTGGAGTTAAATTCTTCAAAGAAATTGGTGTGTGCTAAAGGAAATTCAAGAAAGATACTTCATTATTTCCACAGCATACATTTAATGGACATACGTATACTTTTTGACAACAATTCTAGGGAAATTCAAACTTCCTGTAAGATTATCCTTTTAGAAAATAAGAAATTTAAGACTTTTCTCAGAAAAAAACCCCCAAAACGATGATCAAAAGCATGGTGAGGATGGTTTGATACACCTCTCACAGAATTTTACATTAAAGAAAACCAAATTTTAATCTAGGTTAGATTAACTGAGATTCTAATTTAACCTCCTGAACCCTGAAATAAAGTCCTAGGAAGAAGTCTTTCTCTGTTTGAAATCCCACCAGTATCCTGTCAGCACGGCAAGTCATGCCATGAAAATCCCAAACCAAACAAAAGAGCAGAAAATGTACCAGGACATATTAACTTCTCAGTAAAGTGAATAGACATCTATTAAAACAAGATCAAAAGCAAAACCTCTGAAGTCTGACTACCTGATCTCTTAGAATTTGCAAGCCAAGAGTTCAAATACAAGTACCAACAATCCCCATGCCAAAAGGAATGTCCTTAACAAAACCAACTGATGTGCTGTTCTGAATTAAATTTTGCAGAGAGGATAAATCTTATTTTTTTTTTTTTAATTTATTTATTTATTACAAGATTAGAAGAATGATAATCTCCAATAGTCCTTTGGAGCACAAAAACATAAGTAGCACACCTTTCTGACTGATGGAAATAACCCAAATTCCTGCTGTGGAAGATACAACACAGTATCTTCTTACATGTGTTTGTTGCAAGTTTGAGTAAGAGCTCACTATCCAACACTTTGACAGTACTAATGTATAGAAGCACTTACTGCCCTCAGACATCACTTATCTTGGATCAAAGGAGAGTCATATCATGTACCTGACTAATAGTTTTTGTCTGCATGCAGTAGGCACTCACATTAGCTATGACCATCACCAAAATTAAGTGATGTACAATTTGTTGGAAGAGTTGTAATGGTAACAGACAAATATTAAGAAAAACATTTCTTGAAAGAAAATTTGGGAGATGAAGGTTGACCATTCTTGTTTGGAGACCCATTGTCTTTAAGAAAAAATGAAAAGCAAAATGAAACTAAATGTACATGTAATACATGTAAGGGTCATTGTTCTTTCTTTTTCTCAGGAGATCTGAAATAAATAAAGGAGCTGCAAGTCAATGCCTGTGTTTTGTCCCTTTTCCCCTTTCTTTCTATACTCCGGAAGGCAGCAGCAGAAAATCCTTTTTTTTTTTTTTTTTTTTCCTTTCCAAACTGTAGGACAGTAAATTTAATGGAAGATGAGAAGAGTTTAAAAGGGGTTAGTCCATGACTTCAGTTTACTGCACAGCCTCCCCAGGCAGTCTGTGGTGTGTCTGTATCAGTGACTGAATCTGCCCACTTCCTCTCAAAAAGACAGGATCAAGAGCTTAGAATAACCAGCACATTTAAAATGTATTCCCACTCAGGAAACAGGGGAATAGTGTGGGAACAGCTCTGTCCCTAGCACTCGGCAGGGTTATAATGAGTAAAGGTTCAACTGAGGGCTCCCTTACACCTGGCAAGAGAAGAGCAGTTCCTGGCTGTATTCCCAGATATTTGTAAATCTATCTGTGGCTGTCCTCCTTCCTCATGCTACCATCACCTGAATCTTGCGTAATTAGTGCAGTTTGCAGTTGTACTGATAAACCTTCTGAAAGCTGAAAGTGTGTCTTAGAAAATAAAGTCTGAGTCTGGATCAATGTGCATGAAGCAGATCTGGTTAGTCTGTGAGAAACTGGAAGTCAATGTTACAGTCCTGCTTAGTACATAAAGGTTCTGTGAGAACAGAGAGGTGGCCCACAAGGATAAAAAGTAATTCCTCTGCTCTGTTTTGAATACCTCAACAAGAATGTTGTGTGCAGCTTTGGAGAACATAAGTCAACAGAAATGTGAGCCACCTGGAGAAACTGCAGAGGAGAGCAGTGAAAACAAGCTGATGTCTTCAAAAGACATTGGAGGAAGGATGAAAGAATAGTTTGGGCTAAAGATGACTGAAAGGGAGATATGATGACTGTCCACAGAAAAAAGAGGAAAGGAAGCCATGTCCACTGTAAGGACAGCGCCAGACTGGAACAATTAAGTCTGCAGAAACTCCATCTTCAGAGGTCTTTGAGGAGAGATCATAGAAGCTTCAGTGACAAATGGACTTTCACTGATCCATCAAAAAGATACCCTGGTGTGACCCTTGCCATTCCCTTCACCCATGGTCTCCGTGATATTCACTCTTCACCAGCACTAGCATGCTGTGGGACTTCCAACTAGCAGGCAGCACTTTGGACATGCATTTATTTACCTGTTCATAGAACTCATTGACAATGCCTTCTGTCCACTGCAGATGCAAATCTTTGCACTTTGCAGGCCCATTTATGTCAGCCAACTTAATACACATTTGGCAAACCAGCAAGCGGTCGTTCTCATTAGTCCAGTCAATTCCAACATCATCATTCACCTAGTAGACAGAAAAAGGAAAACCATGACAGTAATCCTGGATGAAAGTATGCATCCACAGAGGGAGTTCAGCCCTGGGACATCTTACAGCAAATTTAGCAATTTAACAAAATCACAGGTGTAAGCAGGTAAGCTAACTCAAGGTTGAATTTGCAGTCATCTGTAGAGCAATGTGTTAAAACAAAAATAAGTGAAAACCAATCAACATTGACACAAATAATGAGAAATTAGTATTTAGCAAATGTTGTGCCTGTCTGAAAGGTGCTGTTACAGCACCACCACCCATATACAAACATGTCAGATATGCTCTCTGAGACCATTCTGGTATAAAAGAGTTTTTTCTAACCAAGCATAAATAATCTCTTTCTAAGTCAGTGATTACTCTGGAAAAGCCAGGCTCAACCACAAGCACTGGTTAATATGTTTGTCTTCTCCACTTTTTATTCCATACATGACCACTCGAATATTCAAGCAATAAGGAGAGAGAAGGAGGTTAAGAGATGTCCTTATAAATCTATAATGAGCTGGTGGAACATGATATATCAGACTGTTCTCCTATTTAACTACAGTGTCTTGGCTATCACGCAGTCACCACAGTGGTTCCACCTACTGTTGTCCAGCCCAATACATTTTAAGATAAATTCAGTTTTCAATATCCATGATTTACATTTGGTCTTTACATTAACTCTTCCACAGTTAGAACAGCTAATATCTGTGATAAAGCCACAGTAATCACTAGTTTAGTATGGGTTCTTTTTCATTCCTTACATAGGTTTTGATACAAACTGTCAAATTTAAAGGATATATTCAGACAGCCTAAATTCCTCATGCTTTATCATCATTGTAGCCCTGAGAGATGAGAATCTGCCAATACTGTTGCACACTTCACAGGGAAATTAGGCAAGCAAAAGTGATCCCAGAGTTTAAAATTAAGACCTAAAGAAATCCTCACGATACGACAGGAGGTATTGGGTCATGACTAGCAGGGATGCAGAAGGAATTCAAACTTTTGAGAATCTGCAAATCACTTTACTGTCTTCCCTGCACCACAGTTTTAAGGTTTTTTTAACAGCTTCTTAAGGCCCAGCAGAGAGAGATGTGTTACAGGAAAATGGAAAAATAAGAAGTCATGCATGTGGAGGCTTGAAAATTTCAGAATACGGGCCCATTCTATGCAATGCCACAAGAAAACATTTTTTCTATGGTCACCAAAAAAGCTGGGAGGTCCTGAATGAGAAACACACCACGCTTCGTGTGTTTCTCACAAGGAGCAAGAAGGCAGTACCATCTCAAAAAGTAGGTATCACCTGGGCAACATGCCAACAGTGTTGATGGACGATGGAGTTTATTAAAGTAACTTTACAGGTGCTAATTTCCACTAAGTTTGGTTCAAAGTGTACAATAATTTCTAAGAATAATTTTCCAGAGTTGCAATTTTATACAGATTGAATACAGCATTCGGGAAAGATGTTTAGTGGCCTTTCTCTGAGGTTTACTCATTTG
The DNA here is from genome assembly GCA_038090715.1 of Florisuga fusca. Lineage (NCBI taxonomy): Eukaryota > Metazoa > Chordata > Aves > Apodiformes > Trochilidae > Florisuga > Florisuga fusca. Next base: position 14,006,686 of record JAAWXA010000019.1, read on the forward strand.
AAGCAAAGTAGGAAATAAAGATTATGCTTCCATTGCATTTGAAATTAGAATTTCAAAACTGTTATGACTTCTGTGCTTTGATAATATAACAGCATGATTAAACCAATAAAAGTTCACATTAAGTATTTAGTTTTTACGAAAACTTGGTAACAGCTTTGATTTTTGTCCCTCAGTGCTTAGCTAACAGGTCTAACGAGCAAGTGAACAAGAAAACAATGATAAAAAACAGAGCATAAGAGGCATTTACAATCAAATAGTCCAGGCTTAAATAACTTTCAGAAAAAAACTAAACATATATAAGAAAAGAAGCATTGCCATTTAATTTGAAGAAGTAAAAAATAGTACAAGTGCCAGATTACTGCTCAACAGGATGTTTTACAGCAGGCAAAAGGACATTGAGTAGAAAGAGCAACACAGCAGCCTTTCTAGCTTTTTCACTGTGATGCTACTAAGCCCCACAATCTTTTCTGACCCTGCACCAGTAACCCGAGCCAATCTTCTTACCTTGGCATTGAATTTGGCAACAAAATCAAAGTGTTTCTTCAGGTCAGTAGCCAAAATTGCCTCAATGACAAGGAAGCGGAAATGCTTGAACTCCACATGGTCAAGGTTGACCAGGAAGTTGTACTCTGGCCTTGACATGAAAAGGTTCCAGGCAGCAGCAGCGTGGTGGTTCTCCAGGACGGAGCGGTCATTGTACAGCACTGCCTGTGAAAGCAATGTGGGCAGTTGAAAGCTGAGAAACCCTTTTAGCAAAAGAAACACTGCAATGAGGAAATAACATGGGGGTGAGGCATGAGGGAGGTTCAGGTTTGGTTGTTGATTTGTTTTGGTTTTTTTTAAAGAACTTCTCAAGGTCTGAAGGTGTGATTTTGGCAGGTCTAGCAGCAGATACTTGAACTGTTGTGGTGGTGAAGATTTACTGAAAGATCAGTTCGAAAAATCTGGGCTTTTCATTCTCAGACATCTTTGGTTCTTGACTGAATGGCATCATATAACAATACATTTTCCCGTTTCAGCCCACAAATTAACAACTAAAACACTATAGGCTTTTCTTTACCTCAGAACTAAAATCGCTTAACTGGGATTATTATCTTTGGTGTTTGCACCTGGCAATTCTGTCCATATTGGACAGATTCCAAGAACAGGAACAAGTGAAATTCCAATTTTAAACCTGACAAGACACAGACTGACAGGTTTCTCATTGCTAAAAATAAAAAACTGTTTAAATCTTTACCAAAACCCTCTTTGCAATGACAATCCCACTCAGAAACCCAAGCAGCATCTAGAAAACAGACTTTATGGGACAACAACCACCCAGGAAATCTCTCCACTTCAGCAGGATTCAGTGTTTTGACAGTTTTGGTTTATGGAAAGAAAAGCTTTTGGAATCATGTTTTTATGTAAAAAAGATAGAAATTTTAACTTTTCACAGAAATACATACTCATGTGTTCCAGTGGCTTTTCACTTCAATTATATCTTTCTGTCATTTAGGGGTGAAAAAATTCAGTCCCTTCCTAAAGTATAATATCTGTTCTTTACCCCAGAGTTGCTGAAGGAACTCAGGTTTACAGCCCATCTTGCCTTACTGCACAGCAAGCATTTGAGATGGGTATCTCCTGTTATTTGGGCACAGCTCCTGAGGGCAGATTTTTAATACTGCAGTACTTTATCATCAATGGAAGTTGACATTGCTTCGCATGAAAAAGAATTAAAAAAACCCTAGGTGCCAAATAAAAATTCAGCAAATTTCAGGTCCTATCAGACTTTTTAAAAAAGCAAACAAAAAGAAGCACAAATAAACAACAAAATCAAACCAGCCCCACAAAAAGAAAACAAAACAAAACAAAAAAGCCGAACAAACAAAAAAACCCCCAACCAAAACCAAGAAGAATTTTACTTTTTCCCTATTAATTTATTTCCAACAAAAAGAAGAACAAATAAACAACAAAGTCAAACCAACCCCACAAAAAGAAAAACAAAACAAAACAAAACAAGCCAAACAAACAAAAAGAACCCCAACTAAAACCAAGAAGAATTTTACTTTTTTCCTATTAGTTTATTTCCATACTAGGGACAATAAATGAAGGCTAAGCACTTAACTTTCCTTGTTGATGTTTACAACCAAAATGCTATAGAACGCCTTAAAATAGATTTAGATTAGCATACATCTTCTGTCAATCTATTTACCTAGCAGAGTATCAAAATTCTCAATCACAGACAGATGTTGCAAGGATGACACGTATTACTATCAGTTTATTGACAGAAAATGACACAGAGCAAGTTCTTGCTCTTGGTTAGAAGTGGAAGTATTGATCCAGGCTGGGGAGGAAATGTGGAATTTCTGCATCCCTTCCTGACTTCTCACCATTAAGCCATTTTTTTTCTTTCCTTGTCCATAGAAATGCTTTTCAGCACAGTATGCTGAAGCCAGGCAGGTCAGCTAGGTAAAGTTAGGAAAGATGATCTCATAGTGAAGTCAATAAACAGTGACTCAGAACTGTTGAATTCAACTCCCAGCTTTGGCAGCAACTCCTGTGTACCCTAAGGTGAGTCTCAATTCATCATTTACAAAACTGAGATTATTTTATACAGACACTCCCACCTTGATGGAAGCATAGTGTAAAAATAAATTCATAAAAGTCTGCAGCTGCTCAAATTCTACAAGAACAACAGAAAATTTGTTATGATCAAGCACAAATGTGCATGGTGCACTGTGAAATGTACAGGTGGTGGGTTTTTTAAATTTTATTTTAATGTTTCCATGCCTTGCTGGTTAGAATAATTCTTTCCTTATTTCACAGTAAAAGATTCTGTATCAGTCAGCAGAGCTTTAGCTTCTTCTTCACAGAGACATTTTATCAGTACTTTTTTTAACTGAAGTTGGTGAGGGTGTGTAAGAAGTTTCTTACCAGTAATTCCCAAGTGAAGTGATTATTTCTGTCACTTGAATAAGCTGTTTCAAAATATTTGGTAGAACTCTGTTTCAGGGAAGCAACAGGCACGACTGGCAAGGAGAAGCTGTTAACAAAGACCTTCCAAACTTAACAGCAATGCTGCTTGAGATTTATTTACCTGAGGAGCACTTGTTGCTACCAAAAAGGCATTGGTCCTTCCTGGATGATCATAATCATGCATGGCTGCAGCTACGTAAAGAGCCATCAATTCAAGGGCAGGGATGTTGCCAGCTAGGCATCCATAGCTGTCATCTGTAGGGGTGTATGTCTTCGAAAACACATAACCCATATGGCCATGAGTGATTCCACTGTCAGAATCTGAGCAGAAATAAAGAAATAAAATCCTTAACGCTTTTTCAGTGTCTTACTGAAACTGAAGCAACAATGCAGGAAGAGAAGGAGCAAAATTACAGCACATAAGAGAAGAGTGAACACATCTTGACCTGAAACCTTTCTGGTATTGTGCACCTGATCCAGTGCAATAAGGCACACAATAGGAAAGGAACAAATCCTGATCCCACCTGGGGATCTTCCAGCCATCCAGCAGAGTCTGTTCTCAAACTATTTAAGTTACTAGCAATTAAGCCATAGATTCATGGCTATGCAGAACATGTCGGTAACTTGATCCACCCACTCTTTCCCTTCCTTTATAATATAGATTAATCTATGAAACTCTAACAGTCCTTAAAGCAATGGACTCACATTTATTAGTTCAAATACGGTGTATGTTTTCCAAACCAAAGGTCTAGACTTTGGATCTTTGCTGATACTCCTCTTAACAGCCTCTTTCTGAAGCAGCTTGAACATGCCTGTCAGAGGCAGATACTGAGTGAGATGCTTTGCTAATTTAATCTGCTTGAACAGATCTTACATGCAGCTGAACAATGTCTGTCAAACAACAAACACCAGAAAGCCCTCAAACTCAGCCCCTTTCATTCCAACCATCTGCAAAATTTCTATCTATCTTTGCAACTAAAATTTTCCTGGAACAAGATGCTCCTCATGCCACTAAAACCTTCTGAAGAATTTCAAAGATTATATATATACGTGCCACACAAACATCAACAAAAAAAGCTAAAGCAGAAGCGGTTTCTGCAGAACAAACTCCTGATTTTCCCTCAGTACTCCCACAAAATATTGACAGGTCCTCTATAGCTAGTGCCATAGACAGTGCTATAGCTGAAACTTGAGAAGTTAAGATTAAAATGCAGTACGAATAGCTTCTTGTAAGGAGCAATCATAAAACAGCAGACAAGTGGTCCTGCAAACTGTTTTGCAAAATGGTAACAAGTCTCTTTCTTTGCAGACAGCAAAGGAAGGCAAAGGAAAACTTCACAACAGCCAAGCAGCAGCAAGAGCATGGTACTGTACTACCTACATGCCCCTGTGTTTGTAATAGCAAAACAATGCAGGGATTTAAAAGTCTAAATGTTTACATCAAGCAGCATGGAAAAACACTACTCATACAGTTTTCCTGGAAACAAACATATTGTAAAAACAAATGGTAACAAACATCTGCTGTTATTAGTGACCATAAAGGCTTGAACCTACACATCATTAAACATAAAGTATTAGGTTCTGGAGGACCAATTCCGTTTTCTTCAAAGTCACATAAACTTAACTCCTTAACTCCTTCAACATCCAATGTGCTACTGAACTTAAAACTCTATATAATAACAAGTACTGCACACAGTCCTCAGTTGTTGGCTTTCTTACAGCAAATTCCACAACAAAAACTTTAAAAATACAACATACATACTTCCACCTTTAAATATACCTGAATCGCTTGCTGACCCATGATCATTAATCACAGTTGGGAGTCCTGGGATGGGTTGAGTAGTAAGGTACCAAACAGCATGGAGAACATCAGTTGCATGGATTCGGTTGTGATCTGTGTTACAAAGCAAAGGACCCTGATATTAAATATGAAGGATGTTTCCAAGAGAGGGAAATCAGCACCATCTAGTGGGTACCATGTGGTAGTCAATCCAGCAGAGCAATCAAACACTGTCACAAGAATGAAAACCAGCTGTATTCTGCAAATGCTCAGTGTCTCCTTTACTGAAGTTGAATGGTATTCAACTCACACCATTAGAAAAAAAAGCAGCTGAGAATGAGTGGGATCTGCAATGTAGGAAACTTTGCAAAGAAAGTGTTAAACAAGCGGCCTGAGCTAAGCAACTCCAGTCCTCCAATGGTTCCTTTTACCTAGTTAAATGCCACCGGGTAAATGTGTATTGTTAATCTCTGATTCAATGAAACTAATGGGAAAATCTGATCTGCTTCAGATTTCACCTACTTTCTAAATGCAAGTCAGGTAGCACTTACTGACTGTGCTGGAGCAAAATTAGGTTCTGTGCTAGAAGCTGCACTATAAAAAAAAAAATAAAAATCAAACTCAGGATACGTGTACACTACACAGTTAAATAAGGGTCTTTCTTCAGTTTTCTGCCCAGAGACAAGAATCTAGGCCTGGATCCTGTAATCTGCCTTACCACAAGCTCTCTTTATGGAATTGAGAGATGAAAGTTACCCCAAAGCTCATACCATATGGTCCTTCAAGGCCAGATAAACTATCCCAAAGTCAACATAACTGGCTGAAAAAGAATCACACAGAAAGCACTATCTAAATATACACTGGCAAGAAAAAGCAACAATGATGCTGGAAGAGGGGGAATGCTTTGCTGCACCAGGACCAGAGCTTACATCTGGGGTTAAAAAACTCAAGGACAAGAATTTCAGATTGTGATTCAGGCTAATTTTTGGCAGAGCAGAGGTAACTTCCATAGTGGCTATCTAAATTAAAAAAAAAAAAAAACTAATGTGAATCATATGCTGCGGCTACATTTCTGCTGCTGCAGTTCTGGAAAGATGCATTTCAGAGGACTAAGCACAAAAATTGGGGACTCCACTGCTAGGTCACCCCCATCTCTAAAACTCACAGGGACTGGCTACATCTCTAGCTAATGAGTCCTTTTAGTTGGTGACACCTTGGTAATGCTAATCAGTCATGAGTCTTCTCACTGGCAAACCAAATGCTAACAGGCTTGATGGGAACAGGTGAAGAACTTGGCTGTATTATGAAGATAATGGTCAAGAATCAGGATAGCAATGGAGATGATATGTATCTCTCATTAGGAGAAATTAATTTCTAATGCCTGCCATCAGTGGGGCAGGAGCCACCGGCCTGTATTTCCCTGGTTCTGGCAGAGGAAACATCACCATCCTGCTGACCCTACCCTCCAGTGCTAGAGGCTGCTGCTGGCTTTGTTTACACCTAAAATCAGGAGTGGAGGTGGTTTGGTAAATTTTATTTGAATTAGTAAATGCTTTAGGGATGACTGAAAGCAGGATTTCAGTGAATAAATGATTCACACTGAAAAATACCAACTGAGCTGTAGTTGCAGAACAGGATGCACTCATCTGTTTCAAGTCAAGCTTTTCTCAGGGGTGACTAACAATGGGACAAGGGGCAATGGTTATAAACTGGAGCACAGGCGGTTCTGTATAAATATGAGGAAGAATTTTTTCACTGTGAAGGTGACAGAGCACTGGAACAGGCTGCCCAGGGAGGTTGTGGAGTCTCCTTCCCTGGAGACATTCAAAACACACCTGGACAGATTCCTATGTAACCTGCTGTAAGTGACTCTGCTCTGGCAGGGGGGATTGGACTAGATGAACTTTTGAGGTCCCTTCCAACCCCTAACATTCTATGATTCCATGTAGCCTATTCTTTTCTGCTTTACAAAGCTCATCTCCTTTAGTTTAGTAAAAATACAAATTGCTTATGGGGGCAGATGTTTCAATAAACACCAGGTGGGGCACTGGGTATACCTGCACAATAAGGAAACAGTTCTTTGTACCCAGAGTAGACTTATATGGTCTCAGGCTTGCCAGAAGCTGCCATTAATTATTATGAAACAACATGAAACATCAAATGCAATGAGAGAAAAGATGGGAGATGGGTGTTCACCACCAGCCTCTGGCTAGAGAGCCATTCAAGTAGTCATGATACAGCAGAACAAAAGAAGAAGCTGTTACAATTAAAGAAGAAAGGTTTCAATAACAAAGTGTGTGGACAATACCCAAAACTTCACAGAAGCACCCATATCTGCTGGGAATTTTTACTTACAAGGTATCTCTCGGTATCCACATTCCAAGGCATGAAAGTAGTTCATGAATTCCCTCACTGGTATTTTAAAGGTTTCAAACAGCCCCATGTCTTCAAAAAGCCTGTATGATACCTGCAAAATGCAGAACAACCATGCTGCTAGAGACCAGAAGAACTCATAAAAATTAGATTTAAGAATCATTCTGTTGAATTGTCCCAAGAAAATCCCACTTTCCTGGTAGTATTTTCTCAAGCACATCTGATCCAGCAGTAAGTGCAGCTTTTCTTGCATTTCCATAGGGATGTGGCTGCACAGCCAAACAGACAACCTATTTGTTCCCAACAGTCCTACTCGTTCCTACTTGTTTACAGGCAATCTTCTTGCATTGGTTTGTCTTTTGTATTTGCTTTCTTCAAATACGTGTTTCTTTTAAGTGCTGGCTCTAACAAGTGAAAGTTCTCACAAGGGTGGCTGATCCCAGGAATATCCCATCCACAAGGACTGATTTCCCTTATTCCTTCATGTAACTGCTGAACTTTTTTTCTGCAGAAGCTATGCATGATAATGAGATGACCAAACACTCCTCTTGGCACCATGCAGGGACCAACTCACACGCTGCAGTGATGCCACCCCCTCACTCAAAGCTTCTCATGTGCTGAGAACATAGAGCACCACCAGCATTTCTGGTCTCTATGGGGCCAGTAATAAAAGCTGATCTGAAACCTTGACCTTAGCCTATTCTTTTTTATTTCTTTTGCTTTCCAAGGCAAAGAAGTTTCTCTTCCACTGGTTTTCATTTTATAGGAGATGTAAGAAGAGTGTTTAGTGTGACTGAAGACATTATCTGACTTTATGGCTTGTGGTGAAGCATCAACTCAGTTGGAGACCTCTGCTGTTCCTTTCTGAAATGAGACTGGTATGTAACTTCCTCTTAAAACCCTATCACACATATTTTTAGTGTCAAATTCAGAGTGTATGCCACTGTGCTTTGCACAGATGCTTTTAGGGCTGCTGACTGCTCTGGGGTGGTTTTGTTTGTTGGGGCTTTCTTTTGGTTTTGTTTTTTTTTTTTTTTTTTTTTTTTTTTTTTAATGTCTAAATGTCTAAATCAATTCAACATTCCCAAAAAGAAAGAGACATCTCAAGCAGCTTTAAAGATTCTAAGCTAGCATTTGCTTTCTAAAATGAATGCTACCCTAGAGGCACATGTCAACTCTGCTTTGTTCCATCTCATAAATTTAACCTACCAAGGCAAACAGTTAATTAAGCTTGTTAATTTACTTATTTTTAATGGATGGGTCCATTTCATGGCAAAATACAGAGAATAAATCATTGAAGCTTTGTTTTTCTTTGTTTATAATATTCCATGATTTAAAAATTATACAAGAAAAAGACAATACTTTTTTCTGGATAAAAAGATTTATTTACTTTAATTCTCTTATTTCTGAAAACAGTCTTGTTAGACAGATCTGAGTATATGGGAGAAAGCAGTAAGGGATCTATATTTTATGTTACAGAAAATGTTCAATTTTGATAACAAATATTATTTATTAAAGCTGCTCTATTTTAATTAACATGCCTCATTTTGTGGCACTGCAAAATGAATAAGCTGCTCAGAACCTGTGTAAAAAGCAGATCCTGGGAAACAGTGTGGAGCTTTAGTGCATATATTGATGGAAGCATGGGGAAATAGTCTTGAGAGGTACAAAACTCCATGCAACTTGGTAAAATGCTTAGAACCTATACAGGTAACCATGTAAAACCAGAACAAACTTTGGCTCATCCAAACTGTTGGCTTTGCCACTAAAAAAAGTTTTGTTTTCCCTTGTGTTTCATTTTTCATGCTGTTACCATTCTGTGCTTAGAAAACAACATGACCACTAAAATCTAGAATTGTATTTTAACCACAAGCCCATTGTCCAGCCCAAAAGTATCTCAGTAGTCATAACTGAATTGATATTGATATTCATGTCTAGCCATAGTTTGCCTGTTTCTCTAAAACTGATCTAGAGAGCTGGCAGGCTGTTTTAAATATAGATGGTACTTGCCAAGCTACAGGACAATAAAAGGCAGACCACAGAATAAATCTGAATTCATGCCGTGGTTTTCCTGGTTGGCTACTAGATAATTGAATTTAGCAGAGGAACAGCTCATCACCAAGGGACCAAGATTTGATACAGCATTCTCTGGAGCTGGCTGCACTGAGATCTGCCTAACATACTAACCTCTGTGTTTGGGGCAGGGGGCGTGCTAATTGTCCCATATTATACCAATTAACATAGTCTCTTTTTTTGCCAGCAGTTATCACTATGTAATGTCTTGTAAAGTGATAGTAGATTCTCTCAGATCCTCTTGTGGTCTTTGCCCTTCATTTAGGAACGATATCAATTTACTATCAAAGTGCTGACTCTAAAACTGAGAGAACACTGAGAAAGGTTTATGTAAATTCATTGGCAGAAAGCAGAAGGTAAAATAGGTGTGTGGGGTTTCCTTTCACATTTAAAAATTTTAAAATATAGAAATTTTAAAGTAAGGAATGTAATGAGATGGCCTTCATATTTTCAACTTTGAATTAGGTGCCAGTGATCCCAATTCATTGGACAATGGGTCTTAACACTATTTTGTCTAAATCTGTTGACAATCTAGCCAGTCATTGCAGACTATCTATGTCCTTCTCACCTGACTGAGAATCCGACCACATTTCTTTCCGATTTTTTCTACCAAATCAAAGATTGGGAAGTTCCAATTATTTAGCTGTTCCATCAGGGGATCCAAGTTGTCCATAACCAGGGGCTCAGGAGCAAGTACAGGTTTGTCCTATGCCAGAAATCAGAATAAAGAGTAATTTTAGTTCTGTGATGCGTCTCATGCAAAAATTTATGCTCTTAAAAACTAAAGTCATATTAGCATCATCTGTAAGTCAGTGGTACTTTACACAGCTCAGTGGAGATGTCCCCATTTCTACCAGCCCTGTAGCTAGTCACTCTCCTTTATGATTTGTTTCACTTGAATGAAGAGAAAATTCTGCATATGAAACATTAGTCTCTCTCTCTTCTTATCCATTCATTCATTCATTCATGGCAATCATTCATTCATTTCCAGGGGAGTCTGTCTTCATTGTAAAATTTGCTGCAGTGCAGAGGGAAAAATGCTGTTTCTGCTGCAGCATCAGGACCCATTAATTGCAATATAACATGGCCCGTGGAGCTTGGTCCAAGTGACAACTTAGACTTGTTAAACTGAAACCTACCTGGCTTTCAAGGTCTGCAATAGAAATGGGTTGTAACCCTCCTTTTTACATTTCTCCCTGTATACTTCTTTCAATTTCACTATTGACACCAAGAAACTGTAGATGAGTAAGTGCAAAAATATCAAAAGACAAATGCCTTTTCTCAGCATGTCCAACTCCAATAAATTACAGTAATTTTTTCAAGAGCCCCTGTCAAATTTATTAATTCAGTTGTACAACAGGCTGTGGAAAAATTAACTACACAAAGCTTTCCCTTTACATCTCAGCTTAAAGCTGAATTCAGTAATGATGAGAAGATTATAACTTGTTCCCCATACTGGTATATTCTTATGTTCAAGCCATACACCAACAATACTACCATGCAGCACCCTCAGACAAATGTTGATTTCTTTTAAAATAAGGACCCTTGTACATGTTAGCCAGGACGGTGAGGCCAGTGAGATGCTGAAGTGACTGAACAGGAAGACTACATATCATGCTGGCAGTCTGAGAAGATACGATCCTTCCAATCCATTCCCTTTAAGGGCAATGCTATAACACAGAAAGCCAAATATTTCAGAAAAGCCCAGATCCAGATCCAGAAACTTATATTTATTCATCAAAAGAGATGGTTAATAATTCAGAAATGACAAGTGCTTAGCAAGTCTCACACATTTTAATAGTTCCTTACAGCCTTAGGGGTTTTTTGTGTGGGTTTGGATTTTTTGGTTCTTTCTCCCTGCCCCATTCCCGCAGCATCAGGATTTGCTCAGCCTATCATGTGAGTGGGACTTGAACAAGCTACCTCAGGTGGTATCAAGTGATGCAGAATGATGGTCTCAGGTGTGTAGGTCCTACAGACGGATCCCTTCCGTGTCTGCTCTTTGGAGCACTCCGTCTCATCATCATTTTGTACGATATCGCTGCTGTCGCTGTTGTTGGTCTCATAGTCAGAAGTGGCTTGTGCAGGATCATCTGCAACACAAATCACAAAACTTGTTGTGTGACCAGCAAGGATCACATGAAAGTCATCCTGTGACCTTCTGAATAATAGCAACAGGATCTCTGACTCATAATACATATGTGCGCCTTGGCGAGGTCCAAAATCAGGCAATCTGTCCACAGGTATCAAAGCATATGCCCTGCAGAGTGCAAAAAATGGGATCAGGGACTGAAGAGTGAGAAAAATTTTGAGGACCGTTATTTGGGCTGTCCAGGTTAGATGAGGGAAACTTCATTTCCTTTATGTTTTAACTCTATTCATTGGGATTTTGCACATGGTACACCAAAAAAGGAAAGAATCCTCAAAGACAATTTGAATAGTTTCACCCATTTACACTCTCCTCTTATGACACATAGGCATATCCACTGTTTTATAAATGATTATTGAATATTAAGAGATGAGGAGTTTTTGATGGACAAAGAATTACCTGTTCTGTTCAGGGTGTGTGTGGTACCATCATTTCTACCTAGTGTCCCATCACCAGCTTCTATTTGGTTATAGGGTCTGCCACAGCTGTAATAAATCAAGACATATACAGAACATAAAAAATAATGCACATTAGACAGGCCTAGGTACAATGACTTCCTGCTGACAGTGTAAGATTATATCACACAGTATAAGCTTTGGTATTTTCCTGCCAAAATTACGAGAGCAAGTTGAATTTTTATTGGAAGTCAGAAATGTTGAAAAACAAAAATACAGAAAGACTTCAGAATAAGTGGCCATCACCATTAAGTATGTGTTGCCAGTATTAAGATATATATAATTATATATTTTAAATTAATTTTTTAATTCTCTAAGTTTATCAGTACAAAAATAAAATCCCCTGGTTTTGTGTTACAGCTGCTCTACAGACATGAATTAAAATTATTAAAATATGTCAGAGTGCTATACAATCTTATTCAGTGTGAACCCAATCATGATGTGGCTTCACTCTCCTTTTCTTGTTTAAAACTTGAGTATGTTCATCTTAAGGAGGAAAAAGGTATTTTGCCACTACTTCAGTGACAACATACCAAATACATTGAACCAAGGGGGCGTTTTGGAGAGAATTTGAAGTGAGTGATCTGGCATCCAGACATCTAGCAATGAAATCAGAAGAGAGAGTTTGCTTCAACATTCCCAGAACAGAAAGACATTATGGGAGGGATCCCAATGTCTTGGCCTTTCCAAATGACTGGCTCTTCTATTCCATTAAAATACTTTATTCCTTGTGTGCAATTCCTCTTTAAGTCCTAAACATGAATTCAATACCAGATGGAACATTCCAGATTACAGGGTCCCAATATGATTAAGCCAGGACCTGAAGAGACAATGAGTTCATGAAAACACAAGAGAACAGATCTGAAGCCTCATTTAGTAGTAGTATATGAAAAACCGTCCATGAAAAATTGACATTTTACCATTTCTTTTTCTGGTTTGAGTCATTATTTTGTGCAATATCTCATATACAACAGCCTTTAGAAAGCAGTTTAATTTCTCGAATTTTGTACTAGACATTTAGCACTAATGTAAGTTCACAGTATAAAAACTGCTGAAATCCTACACCAGATGGCTTTTGACTGGGTCATCCAAAATATTCTGGAGCTTGGTATGCCTTGCAAACATAATGAATTCCTGAAAGCATTTTAAATAAAAATACAAATCTGTATACAATGATACTTGTAGTACATAGCCAAGCAAATAAATCTTGTATCACTCAGTTTTATAAAGAGATGAAAAAAAAAGTATTTTTTTCGCTCGCCCACATTCCTTGTGGTTTCCATATGGTCAATGTTTACAAGCCAAAATGCAAAAGAGAAAGAGAACCTTTCATTGGTTGCAACGCTACAAGGCGTTTGCATTATTATGAGTGTAACTTCTAGAACATATGCAAATTCACACTGATTTAATACGTATGGTTCATATAAAGCACTATATTAAAAAAAAAAAAATTACTGGGCTACATAGTGGAACACTTGAAATCTGTTCTATGTCAACAGCTAACATGCCCATGCAACTTTAATTCAATGCCCTTTCATGTGTGGGCATAATAATACACTTTTTAATCACAGGATTGTTAAACATTTTTTCCACAGGATTACTGCCTCATACACTAAGAAAAATTAATAATTATTATTTACAGGTTATTTTAACATCATTTCCTGGTACATAATCCTGTTCAATGCAGTTTTCAAACTTTGCTGTCCTACCACATTTAATTTTCTAAGTGAAAAAAAACCCAACAAGAAGTACAGTAAAACTGACATCAATGCCAAGACCTGGGTCAATCTGATTTGAAGTACTGAACCCATTAAAAAGTTCAGTTCCTCTTTTGTTGTTGTTGTTGTGGGAGGAATTAGTTTGGTGGTGGCAGAGGTTTGCTGATTTGGTATTGTTTCCTAGCAAGGCAGATTTTTGGCAGTAAATGTAGGGGATTTCATACCAATTTACAGGACTAGAAACCTACACTGTGAAAGCTCAAACATTAAAAGATTTATTTCCATTGTTTATTCATTTAACTCTCTCTGTTTGTCTTAGCCATTTAATTTCCTTTTTTTAAAAAAAAATTATTTAATTGTGCTTACATTACTAAGTGGTACCTTATTTATGTGCAGCTGGTTCAGCTTGTATCTGTGGATATGTCATCTCCATCTACTAATGGCTAGAAATGTGGCAGTGCTTGTGAGTTTTTTAAATGGATGTGAAAGGAACAGTGATTTTTATTAATAGAGTATGCCAAGTCTATCAGCAATCGTTACATTATATTTTAAATAACGTGTTTGTTTCAAACAACCAATGGGAAGTTCTGTGCCAGCAATGTACCTATTTCTAATGCTTAGACAGTCTAAGCATTTTAAAAAAAGGAAATGAAGAACCTAAATATGCTATGGTACCTACCTAGATCACATAAGATAGTAGCTACATGTGCTAATAAGCATTTTACCTATTATTACACTGAAATCAAATACTACACATATTAAGAAATTTGATTTTATTACTATCAATAACAACTTGACATTGGTTTTTTTTTACATTTTTTATGTAACTGTAATATAAAGTTTCCAGTGATAACTGTTACTAGCTAAAGTAATAATATTTTGTTAAATAATAACAAATGCACAGTTTAATAAGACAGTAGCACATTTACGGCCTGTTTCTTATGTGTAATATAGTTTCATTTCAAATTAATACACGCAAAACCCAGTTTTCAAATATCTTTGGAAAAATGTTAAAGGCACTTAGATTCTATTTAGTCACCTAAACACATCTCAAAAGCCTGTCAGGATCCTAGTCTGAGCTCCAGTGAGGATGACTCCCTGGAGCAAATTCACAGCCTTGATTTTGGGTTTCTCCCACCCACTTCCTCGGTCTGTGCGCAGCACACTGAGACACGTTAAAGGCACGTGACTGAAGTCAGAAATGAAAAACTATTTCCAAAGATAGTAAAATTTGATAACATTTGATGCATCCTCAGATGACTTGCTGCCCACTAGCCAGCCAATAATCACAAACCACTCGTTACTATGACCAAAAGTGACATCTAAGGAGTGAGGCAACCTTGACACTGCACTAGAACAAGCTTCTAAATCCCACTGTTTCCCACTATTCTGAACTGGACAAATATTGCAAACTGCAGTATTCTAATTTAGCAATGGAGAAGATAAGCAGAACAACTTTCTTTCCAAAAGGCTGATTTTGCAGAGCAGGTCTGCATAATCTAATAATCACTACTTATAGTGTGAAATTAAATGAAGTCACTGTAACTCTTATCAGTAGAAAGAAGTTGGCTACAGTTGATTTCCAAAAAAAATCCCAATGCTACATAATCTGACTCTGTCTACAGTGGACAGAATCCACTCCTGAGACATGAAAATTACATAGTCTTCAGGCATTTTTGCCTGCAGGTGTGCATTTTTGGCACACCTTTATCAGAAGGCAATGGGCCAGCAGCTTTTAAATTGCAGCAATCAGATTTTTCTATCAAACATCTGGTGCCTGCTGTGAAAGACTTGGCCTGTGACCGGAAAGTGACTGTTCATGTTAAGGGCATGGGATGAGAAACACAAGTTGTTAACACAAAATTCAACTTTGGGATCTGGAAGTAATTGATGAAGATATTATTTAGGAATCCGCATCTGACATGACTAAAAGCTATTCATGAAGCTAAACACCTTGCACTTTAAAAACACTTTATAGCGTGAATCTACATGATTACTCATAGACTAGGAACTGCTTAGATATGGTGAAATATCTGTGATTCTGTGAAATATCAATACACAATACCCATGAAATCACAAAAACCTGCACATGGGCTGAAAAGAGCTTGCTTGTGAGGACAATATGAAATGATTGCAGTGCATGTTAAATTACTGTCTTACCTGCTGCAGATGACAGAGGGGCTGATAATGGGGTCTGAGAGGCTAGGTGCACTCTGAGTTGAAGTTAAGACTTTGTGTGGCTTTAAGCCTTGCTTGGTATCACTATCTGTAGAGTCTGGAAATGACACAGAAGATGTTTTTCCGGTAGGACTTGTGGCAGGAGTTCCCTGAATTGGTGAATGGCACGGGGAGGTGAGAGGTGAAATGTTTGGTTGGATACCTGGCAAGAGAAAAGTCTTGTCAGTTAACAGAAGTGGATGATGGCTGCATGAGCTTACTGTGCTGAACTGCTCCTCTTGAGATGCAGAGCTGCCAACATAGCTTTCAAATGGAAAAATAAAAGAAAACCATCCTCTACTCTGAGCCAAGCCCATGGCTGTGTCAGAGAGATGGAACTCCTTTACTGTCACCCACTTCTACCTCTGAAAGATCTGGTTCAAACCATGAAGCATATTCTCCCTGCTGCACTAACTGGCAGGCGTGAAATCAAAGGCATGAGTTAGTGTCATGATTATTGGTATCAATGTGCTCTCACCAAACCCCAAACAGGCAATTGCCAGACCCATCTGTAGTTTCTCTGTGCTTCACGCTATTCATCTGTAATGCAGGGATAAGAAGGGCCTACACACGTTGCCAGCAAATTATAATTTCTACATATGTGAAGACTAGCAATAAACAAAAAAAAAAAGCAATTTTCAGTAGTCATACTTTACATGAATACATAAAATTGCACTTACAGTGCCATTTCTGCATTCTTCACAGAATGCAGCCTCGATCCTGTGGAGCCCGAGTTTATTTTTCAGTACGCGTTGCTCACTATAGTAGACGTGCGACCAATTGAACCACGTGGTTCTGTACCCCTGAGCTAATGGATCAGAAACTGACAAGATCCACATGTTCAAGCACTAGTAAGCTATAGTTTTCTCTGTCTCATTCTGTCTGAGCACCACTGCCAAAATGAAGTGCATCAGACAGCCCAGTGTTTGAAACAAAATGCTGCTTTCTTTTTGAATCTAATTTACATTTTCTAGTCTTAGCTAAAAAGGTTCCCTTCACAACCCAGGGCAGAGGAGCAAGCATTATCTATCTAAAAGGAAACTCATGTGAACTGACTTATCACCTGTTCTGAAGTTGGTAAGAACTCAGCCTGACTTCATTTACCATGCCCATTGTCAAAGCCAAATGATATACAGAGATTAGGAACGATTTTATGTTTGAATTATGTCAACCATACAAATGTGTTCCAGACACAAAAATGACCTTAGAATAAGGCAATATGTTGATACAAATTTATGAAAAACTAAGCAGGATACATTCATATAGTTCCTGTGTTGTTTGCTTTTTCGTTTGTTTATTTGGTTTGTTTTGTTGTGGGTTTTTTGGTTTGCTTTTTTTTCTGTGAAAAACTTAATGCAATGAGGTTAAAATATGATTTACTATTTAATACTGACAATCCAAGAGTTAAACATAATCTCTGACAGTTACTACCCTGTAATTTTGAGATATCAAACATCTAAGTTTTGCTTAAGGTATTTCTCCAGCAAACATGTGGTATGTGTTACTGTCTTAATTCAATGACCACAACTAGGATATTACTCTAGTCTTGAGATCAGAAGCCTACAGAGCAATTAAGAAGTTATCAGATGGCCATGACATATGGAAAATGCTCTAAAATACAGAAAACCTCTGTTTCACATTTACTAATCCTTTGAGATATCTGCTCTCCATCCAACAAAAATATGTCTTCAAAAGCATTCTGCAGGCTGTTAATTGCACAGGGTTTTGAGTTGGATTATTATCCGATTTTGAGCTATATGTTACCAGGTAATCTTCATGACTATTAGAGAATACTATATATATACATGGTCGTCTTTCAACAATTTAAAGCAAGTCCTGGGATTTTAAATGGTAATTTTGACTATAATATTTCTAATCACAGGTGGCTTTCCACTGCTAGTCTGGCAGCCTGTCTCCTAAAATATATTTCTTTGTGGGTTTTATTTAAAAAATAATTTGCCAAGGTAGGTGACCAAAATTAAATAAATTTAATGGGAAAAAAAAAGATTTTCAGTAACCCAATGTTTAACTGTTTATTGGTAAAAGTGAGAGAAAATGTATATTTCTAGAACAAGTAATTTTCAACAATTGAGATCAAAGAAGAGAAACAATACAGGGAGATTTCTTTTAAGTACATCCATCTGCTTGGGTAAACCAGAAGTTTTACACATCAGCAGGTTTGACGTTGTAAAACAGTACCTTGAATGGGATGCAAAATTACATATAAAAACCACTTGAGTTTACCTCAGAATTTTGCCAAAATAAGTATGGTTAGTATTATTTTTAAACGTTTAAATCTTTTAATTAAGGACATATTTTGTACACTAACAGATTTAGCTCAGCAACTCCTACCAAGAATTTATTGCCCATGGAGGTAATATACCGAAACTATTATTAACTATTAACTGTATTAACTATTGTAAATTGATGCAGTGCTTCAGTTGAAACATTAAACAATACTAATTATAAATTCATGACTTGATAATAGTCTAAACCATCAAAATATTAAACTTCTGCATAAAATGCTGAGCCAAAATTTTTATTCTTGTCAGGCATTGTCTTTAGGAATTGCTTGTGATAGAATGGGGCTTTCCATCACAGAGAAGCTCATGTATTTGGGCAACAGATGTGACTTAACACTTTCTGGAAGAAGAGACTAAATGTGACTGATGGGGTTGTTAAGTCATGTTGTCCAAATATTGAACGTTATACACACACTGCCCCTTTTAAGTTAATGGATTAATATCTGAAAAACACAAGCCTAAGTAAGATTTGTTTTGTTCTATAACAAATTCCTGGATTCTTGGTACAGTATCCCCATTATATCCCAGGTTCAGTTGCATTCATTTGCCTATGTGCCTATTATCTTTTTAAGATGATATTGTCTTACTTCATCTTCACTGTGGTATAACAAAGCAGCTTTTGTACAAGAGGACATTATATAAATTCTTCAGTTTGAAAAAGAGATGCAATGTGAGGGTACTAGACGTGCAGAGTAATTGTGCAGCCTCATCTTCCAACCCAGCTCAAAACTGAGATTCTCAGAGATGCTTCAGGCATCGATCAATTTTCAGCTGAAGTCTGGGTGGCCAGTATCCCTGAGTAACATTACCTCAACGGTTCCACATTTGGAAAAAGAAGAGGCTGATTTCAAAAAGAAAGGCCTTGTGATAATTTTTAATTGCAAGTTAAAGCATGGGCAAGCATTACTTTATCCTGCATTTGTACAGGCAAGAGAACCACATTACTGTGCATTAAGACTGCTTCACGGCTGTAGTATTGCACTTTTCAATTAAGAAGTCATTTTTCCCCAGTTATAAGGAGTAATTTTTTAAAAGGCCCAAGAATCTGAGTAAAAAGCCCCATACTTCACATCCCTAAAAAACCATAAGAACTACCTGTTCTTTTTCAACAATAAATACACAGAGATAGACCTCTGAGTTATAATGGCTTGTCTTAGATATGTTTGTATAAGATGGGTCAGTTGCTGCTTACAGCTCTGAATGGCATTATGTAGGTTCTGCTTTAGGAAATTTCAGTCAGGCAAGATACACAGTTAATCTAACAAATGCTATATAAAACACTGTTCTCAGCCCAGGACATTACATGGACTTAAATCACAACATTATTTAATACTGCACTTGCCACATCACGTCATGACTTACCTCCACCAATCATAAAAGTCAAAACATTCACAATGGCATCACTATGAGCTACAGTATTTTAAGCCATGGGGTTTTGTTTTTTAAGTAAGGAAAATAATTCTACCTATACGGATGGAAAAAACAGAAAAGACACAGATTGGACAGAGATTAAAAGCAGCTGTAAGTGCTAGTCACAGAGAAGCAGCTGAGTGAGCCTGAGAGAGCCACAGATTCCCACTCACCTTGCCGGCTCTGCCTTTTGGCATTCAGGTGGTTGGTAGAAGCCATGGTGTAGGAGGTGGAAAAGGACCTGCTCTTCGTGATTGTCATCAGAATCGAGTTGTTCCAGGTATCAGTGCTGCAAAACCAAAGTGCAAACAAGCATGGTTCGATACAGTAAAAAGCCTCAATGGCAGATCTTAAGAAGTTCTGGGAGCCACAGCAAGAAGTATTTGACACTGAGATAGCACAAAAACAGAGAAGGAAAACAGCATCTATCTTCTGGCTTAACTGCTATTTGCGAGGCACTCAGTATTGTATTCAGAAAAAAATATTTACAATACAGACACCCCAAAGCTGGAATTCCTTCAGTGCTGAGGCCTGTTCATTATATTTAAGCAAATATGTCTTCATTATATTGTTCTGATGGTACAAAGAGGCTTAAAAGTTGACTTGAAATAAGTTAAATTTATATTCCCTTTTAACGCTTCCTTATAAGAGCCAGAAGTTCTCAGTGTAAATGAGGGATCAGCCTCCTTGACTCCTCTGCTGCAGTCACCAAGGGAGATGTCCAGTAACCCTTTGGGCACCAGAGGAGCTGCTCAGAAGGCTGGAAGAGGCTTGGAAAATCCCTGCATTGGTGTTGCTAGTGGTGTGCCTTTTCTCTGGGTGAAGCATTTCATGCTCTAGCCAACTGAAATGCATTCTGCATCTCAAAAAAATTAATCCTCTTGACAGACCCTAAAAACATTGGTCACTGATCCAAGGGAAACTCACTGAAGGAAAATAGGGTGCATGCGTTTGTATGTGTGGAACAGATGCTGGTCCCCTGCAACAGGATGGGCACATACTTTGAGCCTTCAGGCTGCAACTGTGTACCAGAAGAGGCCAAATATGCCTGTAAAGCAAGAGAATTGTATTTATCATTGTTTTCCTGAATGACACTCATCAAATGTCAGCTGCTTGGAGGAGTGTAACACTGGCACTTATAATGAGGTCTATGACTTCTCTGGGCAGAGCTACGAGGCCTCTCAGGCTCTACATTTCTCTACTAGGTTATGAGATGACATACAAGGTGTAAGATAGACTTTCAATGCAGTAGTCCCAGCCGAACTTGAAAAAAACCTGGAAAAATTAAGTGTTCTCAAAGAAAAAAGCATGTCACATTATCTTACCTCTACAAACACCTTATTTTTACAAAAGAACAAGTACTTCCTACAAAGATATGTGCTAGCTGTCTTCATAGGCCCAAATCCCTATAATCTGTGATCAAATAAGAGAAAGAAAGAATCCAGCTGCTTTTTTAAATAATGTTTTTGTTTCATGTGTTGGTTTTTTTGTTTGTTTTTGTAATCAACAGGAAGAATATCACACACTGGCCTACCGTAAAGAAAAACCAAACAAAAATCCCCAAAATCCCATTATGATTTTTTAAGGGGGGAGCACTGGATATAGAAATGAATAAGAGAAGGAATGTAGAAGCACTATTAATTTTCCCCAATGATTTTAAGCTGTAAGAAGACCATGTTTTAACAGTACAGTGACATGGGTTTAGGAGAATACAGGATTACTTATCTTAAACAGAGATTTAAGAGTGATTTTTGCAAGCTGTGACTAAAGAGATCTAAACGTGATGTCCCAAACTGTGAGGAACAAATTGCAGATTTTAAAACTGCATGTTCTGCCACAGGGCAATTTCAGTGTCATTTTCCCCCTCCTGCCCTTCAGTCCATTAAACTTTCTTTTTCTGCGATAAGTGGTGTGGTTGAATTTGGCACAGGGAAAGTGGCAGATAACAAAGATTTTCTTTTTCTCCTTCAGTTGAAAATCCTTTTCCTTGAAAGAAAATCTGCACTGGCCTGCCAAACAATTTCAAGCTAGACTTATAGGATTAATTTTTCCCCTTTCTGGAGTACACATTGTTTCTCCTACTGTAAAAGAACTTCAAACAGTAGGCTGGGAGGCTTGACAGAGCTATATTTATACAATTGTTGACACAAAATGTAGGAAGAATTGATATCCTGCTTAGTTGGCTCATCCTGCAGAGTTATATAACAACTGTAGAAAAAGACCAACAATAATATTTAATTGATCTCCTCGTCCCCCTGATTTCCATCTTACAATGTTTACATACTACATAAGAGTCTGGGATCAACAGTATAAATTAAATGCATCCTGGGAACCACAAGCAAGTGACTGAAGAATACTTCTATTTGCTTGTATTTACTTCGTATTTACTTATATTGAGATACATGGAACTCCTCACACAGGGAGCTATGGCTACCCATGTATTTTTCTTGAACCAGACATTCAGCGTACTCTAAAGGTTGCTTTGAGCACGTAGGCACCATGCACAAGACCAACCTCTTCGGAAAGATTTACTTGTCTGTAAGAAAGGCCAACCAAGGCAGCAACTGGGGTTGCATTCATACAGTTATCCAACAGAAAACCCTGGTGATGTTGGGCCTTCTCAGGCTCTACCTTTTTCTATACTACTAGCACCAACTTTTAACTTGCAGAAAAATATGTGTCTTCCGGTATCATGGCACTAAATTACCTTCTTGAACCTGGTGCTTTTTCTCTGCTCTTCCTTTCCCCATGGCAAGACATGTCTCCACACTCTCTCCTCATCCACCACCTCAAAGATGATAGCCCCTGCTGAGGTGAGATGGGGACCTAAAATTTATTCTCATAGGGTGGCACCATAACTACCAGGCTTCATGACTGACTACCACCATTCCTTTGAGGGATCTGCTCCTTTCTGATGAGAACAGAAAAATATTCATGGAGCGAGAAAGGAGGAAATCCTGTTGAAACAGCTACATAAAATATCACAGTTACCAGTGTCTAGGATACAAGCCTCTCTTCTCATTGGCAAGAACCCTTCCCACAAGACTTATCCATTTCCTACAAGAACGCTGGGGCAGGGCTTTTTTACATGCCTGTGTAGTGAAAGTACAAGGGGAAATGGTTTAAAACTTGAAGAGGGGAGATTTAGGTTACATGTTAGGAAGAAAATTATTAATTTGAGGGTGGTGAGACACTGGCACAGGTTACTCAAGGAAGTTGTGGCTCCCCCCTCCCTGAAAGTGTTCAAGGCCAGATTGGATGGGGCCTTGAGCAACCTGGTCTAGTGGGAGGTGTTCCTGACAATGCAGTGGGGTTGGACTACATGATTGTTAAGGTCCCTTCCAACCCCAAACCATTCCATGATTCTGTGATTCAATTCATTCCCTGTCTGCTACTGGATTATCTGTTGCAGCCCTTTTGGAGAGTTACATGCAGCTCATCTCAGGCTATCTGGTACCATAAAAGTCACAAAATGTGAAGTGTCTATGTCTGAACAAATCCAAGCAGGGAAACAACTTTTTTAGGGTTCTGTAACTCTGCAAACGCCCTGAAGCAGCCAGCTGCTGGGTATAAGCAGAGGAGCAGACACAACCTCTCGCTCAATTTCATGGGAAGACTATGTGTTTTATTTACATACTGCCTCAGATCATATGTTTACATATACTGGCTCAGTGATCAGGTCCTGGGAAAAAGAGAATTGTTAAGGAGTGAGCAAGGAATACGTAACTGATGCAGTAAGTAATGAGGGACTGCAGCCCTAAAATAAAACCCCATCTCTTCAGCATAGCGAAAGCCAGTAAGGTTCTGGGTAACTCAGAAAAACTTTCAGGGATGTGCTTTAGGAAACTGGAACTAAATTTTGTGTTGGGCACAAAAGGGAGTAGCTAGATACCTCAGCCTATTCAAACCTTGCAGGTCTAGTGCTCTTCTTCTATGATGCACTGTATGAACACAAGATTTAAGTGTATGTGTTGTTATAGAATCCAGAGCTCTCTTCCAGGCAAGACGAATAAATAATGTACAATTCGTCCAGTGATTTTGCTAAAATTAATTTCCAGGCTTTATTAATTATTGCTTTGTACGTGTTTCCTTAGGACTAGCACCTTCTTAGAGAACCCCTGAAAATATGGAGCATCTTAAATGAATAAGTAAATAAATACACCTTACATAGAATCAGGCACTCCCTCTACACCCCAACAAAACAGCTGTGTGCAATTGCTGCTTGTGTCAAATCAGGCAGAGCCTTTTAACTAGATAAGACAGTTGCGATTAAGAATAGTCTGAACCTCAGAAACTAAACTCTGGTCAATGACCAAGAAGTGATACATAGCAATGCTTAAAATTAAGGAAAGTACAGCAACTGACCTGCAAGAAAAATTTTCACTGCTCATTTAATTTTCAGCTTTGCTTTCAACTTCTACTAGCAAATCTTCCTTTGTAATTTTTCTCTTAGACTATACTTTTTTTTCCCCAATAGTAACAAATCTACTTCCTTCTCTAAATCACTTTTTCATTTATCTAACTCAATGGCTTATCTAACTCAATCTATTGCTGGTATTCCATTTCCAGGAGTTTGCTCAGGCATCCCTAAGCACTGGGATGCAGGTACAGTGCAGTCTGGCCTGATGACACTGCCTCCACTTCTATGGACAGAAAACCACACAACTGTGTTTTAAGAGGGTCCACCTAAAATGAGGGGTTGTGTTCTGGAAATTTAGTATCTAGAGGATGGAGAAGTGCTTTATGACCTGGTTCAATGGTAGGACTACATAACTTAGAGGTGATGTTTAGAGCTAGGTTAATTGATAGAATTTTTTCTTGGCTAGGTAATGCCCATGGAGGAAATCGCTGCATACCAAGAAGATTTTAACCAGATATCTTTGTTTCCAATTTTATTGTGAAATTCTGAACTTTGCTAGCATAAAGACACTTATCTATTTAATAATTTATTGGTTGTAATTTTCCTTCCCAATAATAACAACAGTTTTGCATAATCTGACTGAAATTGGGAAAGTCACTTCTTTGGCAACTGAATTTAGAGAAACATGAAGGAGTAGCTCTAACACACTTTGGAGTCAGCATTTTGAAATGAGGGACATCATCACACAGAACCACATAAATTTACTCAAAGAGAGACATGAAAGATAGAGGAAGTAATTTTTAACCTGGATGAAGATGATTCATGAGGTTTGATGCTGCCACTGCGATCCCTTCTCACTGGAGCTGGCTCCAATGTAGGTAATCCTGTTGCTGATGTTGTTGTTGTCCAAGTTGAGGACACCCGTCTCAGCAGTCCTGGAGGCAAACTTCTCCGTAAGCGCTACAGAAAAATCAGTTGCTCAGTTTATATATGCTACAAAAACTTTAAATATGCAGAAGAAAAACATTTCGAGTTCATTAATTCTTCCTGACAACACCTAGTGATGTACCTTATATCTCGATTCTCCCAGGTAATATGTGCTCTCTTTCTATTCAGATCAATACAGCTGGTGCTTTAAATGCTTGGAGGGTCTGGAATATCCTCCCTGTTTCAAGTTTTAACAAGTTATCTATCCACAGCCCCACAGCCACAGATGTTCAACACCTGGAGTCAGCCAATGTTGGTTGGGCTCTTAAAAAATTTTGCCCTTATATGACAAGGCCAAAAGCACTTAAACAAGTCATAAGGGCCACAAAGGTGACTGAGGAATTGGTGCATCTGGTGAAAAGAAAAACTGAGAGAGCTAGGATTGCTCAGCCTGAAAAAGAGGGGACATCTTACCAATGTATACAAACACCTGAAGGGAGGTGTAAAGAAGATGGAGTCAGGCTCTTTCTAGTGGTGTCCAGTGATAGGAAAAGAGGCAATGGGACACAAATTGAAATAAAAGAAATCCTATTTAAATGTAAGAAATTATTTTTTACTGTGAGGATGACTGAACACTGAACAAGGTTGCGAGAGAGGCTGTGGAGTCTACATGCAAACCAAACTACATCAAACCCCAACTGGACATTGTCTGAAGGAACCTGCTCCACACTGAGCCCAGAGACCTCTGCTCCAGGCTCACTTTGCTTGAGCTGAGGGACTGAACCTAGATGATCTCTGGACTGGACGAGATGCTCTTCAGACATACTTTCTACATCAACTATTCTGTGATTTAAACTGTCATGAATGTTTAGAACCAGAGATTTAAGAAAAAAAGGCTATAAGAAAATAAAGGGGAGAGGAGCTCCAACTTTTTTTCCTGTTACATCTACCCAATCCAAAGATTACTCTCTGAAATAAAACTGTCATACTCTGGAATATGATGTCTTCTGAAAAGCTTATAGAAAGTATCATTGTTTGCAGAAGATTTTCTTTGACCTGCATTTTTCTTTCATCTGACTCTTCCTTTTCTCCACTAATAAGACATTATTTTTTCAAATTTTTGAAGGCAAAAATAACGAAGGATGATGACAGAAACTCTTTGTGGATCCAGATTTGCTCTTGCAGATCCTTTAATTTCATACAATATTTCTCTTGCAGTTCTCATGAACTGTTTATAGTTAAGAACTAAAATAAATGTCATCTGATGGAGAGCTTTAACTTTGCCAGAGTGTTAAGAGAGATAGAAGATACTTGTAGTTCTGAAGCTCAGACTTACAGATAAATATGTTAACATACTGTCTCCTTACCCAAAATGCTCAGTCATGTGCTCAAGGTAAAGACCTTAAATCTATATTTGGACAGTTAAATAAAGGACTGAAAACTATTAAATTTATGAACCGTAATACATTTAGGTCAGTGAATTCTTCAGTCACATTAGTTCTCTGTAGCATTAACTCATTTCTTCATCCTTCATTTCTCTTCTCCTCACTAGGTATTATGCAACAACAAATTGGTATCTGTTCTCTGTGTTTGCTCATGTGATGGCAGCATTCTTCCACTTAACTTTTCCCCTCAGATCCTAGACTACAGCCATTACAGACACGTAAACAAAAATAAACTGGAAAACAGGCTTAACAACCCCTGAACATCCATTTCAAAATACACATCTGCTAAAGAGGTGAACAGGGTAATAATTATCATCACACTAAAACATATTAAAAAAGGAATCAGAAGTGTAATTCAGATGCCAGGAAATGATGGAATGAATGCTGGCTGTGCCATTTGAACTTTTAAAACTCACAAGCATTTTCCTCTGCAACATCCTCTGCCTATATTTAATTTTGCCAGGGAGAATGCAGTACAAAGGTATTTTGGGTTCGTCAAAAAAATGAAATATAAGCATTGCAGGACAGCTAATTAGCAACAAACCTACCATTCAAACTGCTTCAAAGCTGATGTGTTCTTGCTAGTTGTTCACTTACAAAATGTGGGCGATTAATGCTGCTTATTTCCTGCCAGATTAATGAGCATTCATAAAGCCATCTGTCAAGGCAGTAATATATATATGTGTATGTATATAAATATATATAGATATATGTTTAGCTCAGTCTTCTTTTTCTTCAAGACTGCTTCTCATGATTTCACAATACTTGTCCTACTAAGTACTGTGGTGATCTTTTCTGTGTGTGTGTGTGTGTGTTTGTGTTTGTTTTGCGATATTTTAAGTTTGACCCGAAGCACCTGGAGGTCATCAATAGAGACTTTCTCATTGACTTTTAAAGGTTTCATATCTCTAGCTGAGAGAAAGAATACATCAAAATTCACACAGAAATTCCAATCTTCAAAGCGGGCAAAAAGGTCCCTCACATTACTAAGTTCCCTGCTGCTCCTAGACTAGGTAGTGACTGCACACGCAACTGCTCAAATCTTTTGAATGGGAGGGGAATTTCTCTGTGAGATGTACAGAGGCAGACACTTGAGTCCAGATGCTGAAAGGCTTTTTCTTGCTCTGCTTCCTATCTTTTCTTCTCTCTTAGGCTCCCAACAACACCTGTGAGAAAATATTCACACCGCGTATGTGAGCTATCCTGTGTTGAATATCATTTTCTGAAGACGCCTGAACCAAAGTTAACCTGGCCAGGAGTTTAAGGATACACAAGCACTGTCTCACTATGAAACTAACAGTCTACTTAGCTGTCTTTCTATGGTGAAGCATGATTAGTACATAACATACTAATTTGAAATAAATAAGAAAAAAGCCTAGAGACTTCTCCCACAAACTCAGCACTGTCCCTTTAGGAAGGGCCAAGTTACAAGATGATAGACAAGGTCCAGTACTCACCTTGGGAATAGCTAGTTTCTCTCCTTTCTCTGGACACTCCTCTGAGTCAGAGCAGGTGTAGTTCTCACTGAATGACACCAAAGGGTTCAACCTTGGCTTGTGGATGGCTTGGAAGGTTAACTGCGTATTAAGCAGGTTGCTCACTGTTCTCAGTGAAGTACACACATTGGGGGGCAGCGAAGGGTCTGCCAGAAGATCTGTAATGAGCCCATGTGCTTCTCCCATGACAGCGATATCCACTGTGATACTGGTACCAGAAGACTGAAAAAGACAAAAATAATAGATGTAAGACAATAGAAGTGAACATCCTGCTGAGCAGTATCTAAAGCTGTGGAGAACTCTCTTTACAACTGTTGTTAAAGCAGTTACCCACAGAGTGGAAAAATAATAACATGAAATAATTCTTTAAATAAAGAATATCATGCTGAATAGGCTGATCACCAGACATAATGCTCACAGTCCACAAAGAGTCTGGTATTTTATCATATCTGATTTCACAGCTTTCACCATCTGCATCTGACTTAACCCATCTGAATGAGTTGTTTGGGCTCCCTACAGAGACACAGTCAATGGCCAGGGGCTATTTGCACAAATAATTTTGGAGACATAGCTTAGTATGGGATGAGTCTCTCTTAAGAGATGGTGTTCTACTAACTACACAGACATCTAGAACAACTAATGTTTTGTGCTTAAATGAATGAAATTAATCTCAACCATATGCTGAAATCTTTAAAATATCTGCAGTGTATTAAAATATAGCACTCTGCTATGGTGGCAACATCATTGTTTTCCAAGCAATTGTGTATTGGGCAACTATACCAAAATGGAAATGGAGTAAAAAGTGGCTTTTCCAGTCCTTATTTTATTTAGACAGAATCAATGAGAATAGTTATTCTACAGATTTGTGGGACCATTTCAGATGGTCCTCACTTTCTGTCCATTTTGAAATATATACCTACTTTACATGTATAATTTAGGAAGAATTATTAACTAAAGCAATTTGGTGAGTAGAAATAATACCAAGGAATGGCTCAGAAAACCAGAAAAAATCTTACACACCCTACCCATTACCTGCCTATAATTGATCTGTAAATGTTGCACTGGAAACCAACTGTGGCCCAGGCAAGCTCTCTTCACATTCATCATGGAAACAGGTAACCTAACACAACTGTAGCACTGGTCTTCCAGTAGGTGCATGAGAGGGTTGATCCCTAAATGCATCTTTGAGTTTCTCCAGTATTTCCTGACCTCTAGCAGCTATATGTCTGTCCTAAACCCAGTAAGACAAAATATTGTCACTAAAATAAACACTCTATTGCCAACAGCAGAAAAGTTGTGAAGTCTGTGAATGGACAGTTGTATCAAACAACTGCAAAAGACTAAGGATCTTTAAAATCTCCTAGAACAGTGAGGCTGGAGGCACACAGAAGTAGAACAACCGGAAAGGAAGAAGGTGTACAAACTTCCAATGCAGCAGTGACATTTCAGCTGGTGCACTTTAAATCACCATAAAATCTTCATGGAATTGCTAATTCAAGACACTCCAAAACTGAGAATTTTTCCTTTGCTGTGTTTCTGACACATAAGCTCCATCCTGCTGCTACTGTTTTGAACTTTTCAGCAGGTGTACATGAAGTTTGCCAGAGACCATTCCAAGAGATTTTGTAGGGATTTGCTTTCACATATTTCTTAGAAAAAACCTAAGGTACCCGATTTTCCAAACAGGGAAATTATGCATATGAAGAGTGAATGGGTTTCTTGCAATGGCAAGTACATAGCATGGAGACTTGGGCTTAGCAGAAGAGCCACCAGAGCCCAGACCTGGAGTGACTCACCAGTGACAACATTTATGGACCTCACAACACATCAAAGAATAGCATAACACAGCTGGGCACTGCTTTGTTCTTACAAAAGGCTGAGAAGAGTGGTGTATCAGTACAGCTAAACCTCTCCCCACTGTCTTCCCAAGTGCATAGTGCGGACATCAGGCCCTTGGCAATAGCTCTCTCATTCCACTGATCCACTCCTCGTGTCCCACTTCTTGCTAACTGCTGCAGGACCAGAAAACAGGCTTCCTAATTCACTGTCCTCTCACACAACCAGAAAACCAGGCTCTTCTTCCCACATTTCTTTGTAATGATACAAAGTAAAATAAATCAGAAACTGTTTGATATACTGAAGTGCTATTTCATCCTACTGAAAAAAATTAATGGCTGAAGTTAATTTAATGGCTCTTTCATTGCTTAACTTCTCAGGAGTGCATGCAGAAGAGTCTTCCAGATGTTAAAGAAAATTCTTAAATTAAAAGAAGGAGCTTGGGATGGGAGTAATTAATTATCTATCTTAAACTCAGCCCTGAAAAACAGACCATAGGGGAGTGAGGGAGAATACATCATATGAGAAGCCTCATACTTTCAGCAAAACTAAATAATCTACAGTTTGAAATTCTATTAAGGCTGGAGCCTGGAGTTGCTGATTGCCGATCAAAGACAGAGATTAATACTTCAATGAAGTAAACAAGTCTGACTCAGTGGGCCATAAGCAGAGGCCCAGATTTTGCACAGCAGTACTAATATTTTGCATAGCAGCCAGCATTGTTCTCCATGATTAGTACCAAGTGGGGAGAGGGAGAGCCCTTCTCTTCTCAATGGTGAATTTCTGCCACGTGGCCTCTGACGTGTGAGGAGGCCTTGGCACATCTTGGTGACCCCTGCCTTTCCTCTGGGACCCAGCAGATTTATCCAACTCAAATGCTAGACTGCACCAAGTTACACAAGCAGCTGGTGCTGAGGCTATATGGCCTAGGAAGAGGGATGCCACACATGGTGTCTGCACCCTCCTGTCTCGTGTCCATGAAGGTCAGCCTGCTCTAAAATCAAGTTACACACATAGCATGCAGTAGCACTGCTGCAGCCCATGACCCACCAAAACAAATCAGAGGAAACAAAAGTGCCTCTTTCTCTGGAAGCGTGCCTTGCACCTGGGAAAGGCTTCAGATCTTGGCAACGGCACCTACCCCACCACCTCACCCTTTGTCCTTGGTGTACAGCAAGTTGGGAGGACAGTTTGTGTTTTTCACCAAAAGGCCATTACCTGCGGGTCAGACACCTTCAGTTGACACCTGACAGCAAACCCATGCAGCCACCCATGCATCCATCCATACATCCATCCACTCTGCCTGCATGAAGCATGGCCAGAGAGGTTGGACTTCAACCCTGTATGGAGCTGCATGCTGAGTGTCCCTCATTGGGGCTGAAATGAAACATATATTCTGCCAGCACAGCCCAGCCAGGGTCACTGTAGAACATCAACAGGTTTGTGCAACAAAACACACTGCATTGCACAGTACTTCAAAGTAAAAAAAAAAAATAAACTTATACAATATTTCAGGAACATCACAGTACTGCAGCGATCTGCTTTAAATGGTACTTAAAATAGTCACAGTATTGTTTGAACTATTTATAATGCTTATAATCCTTAGAATGAGAGTATATGTAAAAGGAGAATAGCCCAAGCTTAAATTCCACTTGAAGAAACAAGCAGAAGAGGGTAAACATTGCTCTAACCCACTAGCTTCAGTACATTAACACCATATCCTGAATTGGTGTGGTTTACATGTTGCAATTTAATTGCACAGAACTTGTATACAGGAAAACAGTTCGGGGTTTTTTTGGTTTGTTTTTTTTTTCAAGCAGTTTAAATATTTCACAGAATTACAGAATGGTAAGGGGTTGGAAGGGACCTCTGAGGATCATCTAGTCCAACCTCCCCCTGCTAGAGCAGTATTCTCTAGAGCTGTTTTGACAGGAATACATCCAGGGGGGTCTTGAATGTCTCCAGGAATGGAGACCAAACAACCTCCTTGGGCAATCCATTCCAGTGTTGTGTTACCCTCAGAGTGAAGAAGTATTTTCTCATATTTAATTTAAATCTCGTTTGCCAGTTTCTGTCCATTACCCCTTGTTCTGTCACTGGACACCACAGGAAGAATCCAGACCCATCTTCATGACACCCATCCTTTAGATATTTATAAACATTGATAAGATGCCCCCTCAGTCTCCTTGTCTTTAAGCTAAAAAACCCAAGCTCTCTTAGCCTTTCCTCATAAGGCGGATGCTCCAGTCCCTTATACATCTTAGTGGCTCTGTGCTGGACTCTCTCCAGTAATTCTTTGTCCTTCTTGAACTGGGGAGCCCAGAACTGCACACAATACTCTAGGTGAGGCCTCACCAGAGCAGAGTAAAAGGGGAGGATAACCAGCCTTGACCTGTTGGCCACACTCTTTATAACACACCCCAGGATGGCATTGGCCCTCTTGGCTGCCAGGGCACATTGTTGGCTCATGGTGAGCCTGTTGCCCACCATGACTGCCAGGTCTTTTTCCCCAAGCAGCTTTCCAGCAGATGAACCCCTAGCCTGTACTGGTGCATGGGGCTCTTTTTCCCCCGTTATTGAGCTTCATTTGGTTTCTGCCCTCTCAGCTGTCCACCCCATCCAGCTGGAGAGCAGCACTGCTCTCTGGCATGCCAGCCACCCCTCCCAGTTCTGTATCATCGGCAAACTTGAGCTCTGTCCTTCAGCCTGTTCCTAATACATCTTACTACCCAATTGTTGAATCCACATTTCTCAAGTTTGCTTGTGAGGATATCATGAGTGCCAGTATTAAAAGCCTTGCTTGAGGTCAAGGTAGATGACATCAACTGCCCTTCCCTCATTTAACTATATGGTTATGACATCATAAAAGGCTAGTGGATTGGTTAAGCATGACTTTCCCTTAATAAATCCACGCTGGCTATTCCTTATAATTTTTCCTTCATCTAAGTGGTTAGAGATGGCCTCCAGAATGAGCTGCTCCATTACCTTTCCAGGAATGGATTTCATCTAACTCAGCATGAGTATCAGGTTAATATGACTAAATAAAATCACAGGTATTTAAATTATTATTTTCTAAAACCAGTTACAAATTAAATGCCTGAAATGATTAAAAAAATATTTTCTATTTTAGATTATCTACTACGGAACAGTAGACAACTGTATATATTTGACAAACCATTACTCAGAAAACTAAAAAGTGTTTCCCTAAAGGACAAGGAAATCTGGATTTTTTTTTTTAAAAATACACATGATTATGTGTAAAGATTCATGCAAACCAGTAAACTGTATTAAAACAAATTTTAAATTGATGTAATCATATATATGCATATTCACAAATGTGCACACATATATACACACAGTCATTTTTTAGGGCTAAAGTACATACAAAATCCATGCACTAAATTTTTATGTAGTTTTCTACTAATGTGCATAGCCTCTGCATGAACTGATCTGGATTCTTTCCAAATCACTTTACTCATCAAAACTCAAAGGCTCGATACTTGGGAATAGAGGCATGAATAGCATGTTTGCAATGAACACTACAAAAAACTAACTTGATGGACCAAACCAACCAAACCAAACCAAAAAAACTCCACTCACAACAAAACAAGAACTAAGCTAAGGTGGATTTAATTTCATAGTGGTCAGTATTTGTTTACCAATCTATGCTAACAACTTCACTCCCATGAATTTTGGAGAAGACTGGCTTACTGTTCACTCTGTGACTTCATTCCAACTCTGATTTAAGTGATGTCAAGGCAGTGACTAAAACTAAAATGCTCTAGGGCATGAGAATGAGAAAGCAAACAGGCTGAACACAAGGAAGGAAACAAGGAGGGAGGGAGGAAGGAAGGATGGAAGGAGGGAAGGAAGGAAGGAAGGAGGGAAGCAAGGAAGGATGGAAGGATGGAAGGAAGGAAGACAGGCAGGCAGGCACCAGCATTATCAAACACAATTCATTTGCACACACTGCCTCATGTTAGGGAAAAAATAAAATCTTGATTTGATCTTGGAAAATCACTGAAGGCAGAGATGCTGGCCTTCCACCAGGTTACAGTCAAGAACACTCTAAATGAAAGAATAGAGGAGATGAGGAAGAAAAAAAAAGAGAAAAGCAGCATCCAGCATATCTTCAATCTTCACACAATTACGAGCAACAATAAATCACAATTTGATACAGTTTCCAAGTCACATCATGAAGACTCAGGCCAAGCTGTCTGGAAACAAAATTAAAAGCAAATATAATTCTCCATTTTTTTTTAATGTCCACAGAGCGATTTGAAGGATAAACATGAATTGGCTTCTATGGAAATAATGAATCATTTTAAAGGCGCCACAGACTTAACTACTCCACCTTCCACTGAATGGCAATGAAGAAAAGTGTGTGTACAAATCTTTGACATTTCACTTTTCTCTATTTAAGGCTGAAGATCCAGAGTCCTAGCCAGATTTCTAATTTTTATTTTATTTTATTTTAATGTTAGTTTGCACTAGCACAAGATTTCAGGTATTCTCCTCTCTGGCAAGCAAACAGGACATTCATGAGAATCTTTCCTTCACCTTAATGGAGCACAGCACTGGAGGTGGAGCAGCTGTAAGCTCTGGGAGGCTTCTTTGGTAGGACTGAATATAGCACCTTCCTACTGTCTCATCACATTGATCAAAGCAAACCTTTCTTAATTATCAGTGTAGTCACTGATTATTATGCTGATTCTTTAAAGAACCCAGAGTCAGGAAACTGAAAACCAGGACACTGAAGCAGAAGATGAGCCCACAGTAAGGGAAGAGCCTAGATCTTGTGTGAGCCATAATGATTATGATTTTTGACCCTGGTTATATGAGGTTTAGGATGGCACCACCATAACAAAGCAGACCTTCCTGGTAACAATTACACTGGATGTGTCTGTAATCTACAGAACAGAAAATTTCATGACTGCTACATGCAGTGTGTCTGTAGCCTGAGCACCTGCCAGCATGATGCCAGAGTCCAAGGATCACAGCATAGCCAGAGGAATTTGAATATTTCTGCAAACAGAAGATCTAATGATATGGGTCTCACTGGAGAGTTATATTTTTCATCCCCCTAGCCCTCACAGTGTCTGGATGGCAGAGCCCAGACATTTGTAGTGAATGGAGTTAAATCCAGTTGGCGGCCAATCACCAGTGGTGTTCCCCAGGACTCAATTTTGAGGCTGGTCTTGTTCAATATCTTTATCAGCTGTCTAGAGCAGGGGACTGAATGCTTCCTCAGAAAGTCTGCAGACAACACTAAGATGGATAGGAGTGCTGATCTGCTTGGGCTCTGCAGAGGGACCTGGACAGACTGGGTTGACAGGCTAAGGCCAACTGTTTGAGGTTTAACAAGGCCAAGTGTTGGGCCCTGCATTTGCATCACAACAACCCCAGCCAACGCTGCAGTCTTGGGGAAGTGTGGCTGGAAAGCTGCTTGGATGAAAAGGACCCGGGGAGTGCTGGTTGACATCTGATCAAACATGAGCCAACAGAAGGATACTGCATTGCTAG
Organism: Florisuga fusca; assembly: GCA_038090715.1. Lineage (NCBI taxonomy): Eukaryota > Metazoa > Chordata > Aves > Apodiformes > Trochilidae > Florisuga > Florisuga fusca. The sequence goes on from JAAWXA010000019.1 coordinate 14,041,706, forward strand.
AATGTGTTCAGAGAAGAGCAGCCAAGCTGGTGAAGGGTCTAGAGAATAAGTCCTATGAGAAAAGGCTGAGGGAATTGGTAGTATTTACTTTGGAGCAGGCTGAGAGAAGACCTTATCACTCTCTACCTGAAAGAAGGTTGTAGTGAGGTGAGTGTTAGCTTTTTCTCCCAAGTACAGGATGATAGGACTAGAGGAAATGGCCTGTAGTTGCACCAGTGGAGATTTGCACCAGTGGAGATTTAGACTAGATATTAGGAAGAACTTCTTTACTGAGAGGGTAGTCAGGTGCCGGAACGAGCTGCCAAGGGAGGTGGTAGAATCACCATTCCTGGAGGCATTCAAAAAACATGTACATGAGGTACTTCAGAACATACACTGGTGGATATGGTGTATTTTTTCTGCGTTGTATTTTGGGCTCTATGATCTTAGAGGTCTTTTCCAATCATGACAATTCTGGGATTCTGCATTGCAGTGACCCCTTCCCTCAGCAGCAGTCCTATGGCCACACAGAATGCAACAGGCAGTTTTGCCTGGGGCTGCATGTGTGTTGATGAGCAGGCTTGTACCAGGCTCTCTCCACAATCTCACTCTATGTTAAACTGTCACTCATCTACTACCAAGCAAAACCACTAGTTTGGATCTTCCCCTGGTACGCCATCGTAAGTTTAGTCTAAAATTTCTAGCAAGATGACAATCTCTGATGCTTCCTCCCATCTGCCACATTCACTTGAAACTGTTGGACAACATGATCACATAAGCCTGCTTTCCCTAGAAAACCAGGATGCAAACATCGTTCTTAAGTGGCTCTAACATTTAGTATCTTCTGGATCATCACAAAATTTACAAATATTGAACTTGGGGCCTTTAAGAAAGTGGCACTGCTTTGACGAAAATACTTTTTTTTCTTACTTGTTAGACCTGTTTACAGCACACTTTGGGGTTGCAGTTGCCATCACCACATCCTGCACCTCTGCCTTAGGTAACACCATGCACAGAGTTCATGACTCCAGCTGACTAAACTTCTTCCATTACAGGACCTTTCACTTCATGATAGCTTTGTCAGCCAAAGAGCTCAGGCCGAAATGTATACTGCCAGGTATTTGTCTGGGGTGAATTATTTCAGTGTTTGACGAAAATTGTTCAGACATTTACAAGAACACTGTTGGAGTGTTTTATCCTTGGTAAAAATTTGTTGTAAACTGATACCATTTCAATCTGCAGCAGGCACTGAAGGTGCAGTAAGGCCTTTTTGCTTCCCCTGTCCTGATATATCCAGATCTAGTTATATAGCCTCTGGGAAAAACAAACCCAAAGCTAGCCTTGCATAACTTGTGTGGGTTGTTAGAAGCCAGACACGCCACTGCCTGAAGATCCTGCCTACCCTAAATGTGCACACCTCTGCATGCTGACCCCTTGGCCTTCTGCACTGTGCTCGACATCCCAAGGGGCAAAGGATCACATTTAATACAAACTGCACTGTCAGTTTGCAGCCCAGACTTACAACCCAATTATTCCTCCCTCTTGTTGAGTAATGGTGTCACAGTAGTCTTCAGCACTGATAACATCACAATGATTTCTACTCCCTTCAATGCCCAGGCTTGGGTGAGCATTTCCCTTGGTGGGTCACAGCTGCTCAGGGAGAAATCTCACACCTTTAGCAAAGACAGCTACATTAAAAAAAACCAACAACAAATATATCGGAGATTCTTTTGCGTATCATACTCAACAGACATGCCAACATGCCCTCAGGAAAGCATGGCTTCAAGGTTTTAGCAGATAAGCATTAGAAATTAAAAAAAAAAAAGAAAGAAAAAAAAAAGAGTGAAAGACATAAAGAAACAAAGAATACGTTTAACACATTTTAGTCCTAAACCATCTGCAACTTTCAAGGGAAACACTTTCAGGTCACCTAGAAAGCCTTCCTGGTTTTGTAGTAACATGGACCAAAAGAAATTATCTTTGTAGTTGACAACCAAGCAACATCCCGAGGACTGAGATGATCAGATCTGGTAAGATTCAAGACTCACACTAGGAAAGTCTGTACCCATGTGAGTGCAAGTACTGGACGTAACCCAACACATCAGAATTTCCCACCATTTTTATCTGACAGGAAAGATGTCAAATTAACTAACTCCACTAGTACTGACTTATAGTACCTAATTTTCCTCATTTCCTCTTGCCACAGTAGAGCACAAGTATCTTGGACACTCCTGGAAAACCCCAGAAAGTGTAGGGGAAAGGGGCAGTGGGTAGCACTGCTGCCGCTCTGTGGCACACAGGAATGGAGAGGGACAAGATGGAACCATACATACATGTGCTCTGCTTTGGGCTCCTGGAGAAATCTGAGTTCAAATGAACATCCTCTGAGAGTTCTGGTGACCTTCTGTATAAGGCATCCTGCAAGAAGGATCTGGGGAAAGCAGCTCTTGGACAGATGCAAGACCATGGGGTGAACTTCCTGGCTCAGAGCCACTTGTTGCAGCTTGGAAACCTTGTGGAAAGTCTGACGTTGATGTCTGATGTTCTCAGCAGAGCCTTGGGAACTCAGTCACCCAATTCCACGGGAATTTCATGCAATTTGGCTGCCTAAAAACCTTAAACTATCGTGATTATCCCAGCCTAAAGGATGAATTGATGATATAGAGTAGATCACAGAGTCAGTCACAAACAGAGTTTATTATTCAAAGTAGACACCACTCCAACTAAACTCAGAACTTTAAAAATTGCAACTTTTCTTCAAAACACAGCAGATGGGAAAAATTAAATTCTAAACGGGGCTCAAATCTGCTTTGAATAACATAGACTGAGGAAAACAATTCTGTACTTCAGAGACTGTCCTCAATTGTCTTACGTTATTGTTCTTCAATTTGTACATCAGATGGCCACAAATTGGTAGCTTGAAGCTGATAGTTTGTTTACGTGTGAAGAAAACAGTGACAACTGTCTTCAGTCTCAACTGAGTTCCTTCCAGCACCAGCTGGGACCCAGCAGGAGTAGATGCTGGGTGCTTGCATAGCAGAGGATACACCATCTATTAATACCTGGTGATCTTAGCCATGTGAGTTTAAAGCAACAACATCCCAAATGTCTGCAGAGCACTGCAAGCTATTTTAGTTCTACGGTGAACTAAAACAGAGGAGCCAAATACACAGCACGAGTTACAAAAAGATCAACTGACAGCAATAATCACTATTCTGCCTCCTGCGTACTAACTAATCCTCCCATGTTTTCAACTTGACAGCCTCAGTGACACTACAACAAAGCCAAAGGAGCTGTATACTGCCATCGTTTCTCCCTTTCAAAAGAACTCACGGTCTTTCACAATGCAGCTTGAGATGCAACATCACAATTAGCAGCAAGTTGCAGAAGTACGTACAAAAATTATCCCATCTAAAGATTGACATCCACCTCAGCCTTTCACTAAGGACTGTTTAACAGTATTAAATAGAACAGCATTACTAAATATCATTATAAAGATAATGGAGATAAATGCAGCCCCTAAATTAAGAGAAGATTACGGGGGAGATAAAGAATTTTCACGCAGGACATCAGATCTGTCTTTAAATACTAAAAAGGAGTTGGTATCAGGGGAAAAACTGAAAAAAAGTAAATGGTGAAGTTTTAAGAAGTGCTCATTGAGTGCTGAAAACCACTCAAAAAGAAAATTAGAAACTAGCAAATAATCATCAGTGAAGCTGCAGATGCAGTGTCTTTATAAAGTTCAGTCTGTTCTTAGTGAAACGACTCCAGGGATTTGGAAATGACAGCAGAAGCCAGATGTATATCTTGGGCCATGTTTTGCATATGCCGTAGTAACAGGAGCAGGAGGACCCCATGAAACTCTTCAGGTGACCAAGAACAGTAATGATGCTTAGTGACCCATTTTGCAGAACGTACTATCAGTGAAGTCAAAGGAAGCACCTTGTGAAAAAGAGAAATCCTGAGCTTGGGAAACTCAAAGCGACTGTCTGACTGCAATAACATTGGTCGAATTTTAACACTGTTTTCTTCTCTGTCAGACCTTGCGGTTGGTGTTATTTTAGTTCCCCTGATTTAAATTGTTCACACTAATACCAGTTAATAACCATGTAGTGTTACAGATGCCTCCTCCTCTTTCTTACAGCTTTATGCCACTAATGAACTCCTCTGTGAAAAGAATTAATAATTTTTTCTTTGAAACCTGGCTTTGGATTCTTGTATTATGACTCATTCTGTAGCCTTAGGGACTTGCAGTCCCCAAATCCTTCATCATCAGTGCTGCAGAGCTGTCATTTCTCCAAAGTACAAACTAGTTTAACATCTAAAGCCAGGACCTGCAAAAAAGCACACTGAGCGAGGGCTGTAAGTGAAACCCCCCCACCTCCTAGATTACTGGTAGGCAGACACTTCAATGAAGATCAGAACAGTAATTCATATACAACAAAAATAAAACACTCTCCCCTACCTGTCTTCTTTGATATTAAAATTATTTTTTTATTTGCACAGATACAAGCTGACAGACTGGCAAGCCCTGAGGATTCCTTCTAACCCACTTCATCCTTGACCTGTAAAGATCAACTTAAAGACACACTAGGTGCTATTTTGCCTTTGTTGTCACAAACGACAAAAAATCTTTGGCTGCTGAGATATAAAGGTATACACAGCTGATCACAACAATAGGTCATGTTTGCATAAGATAGCATTTTTCAGCCACTACAGTTCTGGCCTATAACCTACAAACCAGATGCTAAAGGCTCCAGGACTTTCTAAGCAACTTCATCAATCAGTATTCTTTCAAGAAGGCGGTGATGATTTGTCCTATGCAAAGTCTTAACCTAAGGAAGTCTTACTTTCAACTTGTGGCTTTTATATTGTCAGCAGTTCTTGACTGGTGTTTTAGAAAAAGAAAAAAAAAATACATGCAATATCTGTAATCACGATACGCTGGCTGCTCCTCGGTTCTAATTAGAGATTGATCCAATCTGTTCTTCTGCTTCACAAAGAACAACATACTGAATTTTGATCATCTGGCTCAGGGTCTGCACTTTTTGATGAGGGCAAAACACTTCTGTGTTTTTGGAAAGCTCGGATTCAAATGAACATCTAAATTTAGCAACACTGGCTTCTCATTTTCAAAAGGCAACAGAACCATAGAGACCAAAAAACAGACACAGATCATGAAGCAGTGGTGCTTATGCTGGCAATCCAAATGGTCAGTGATTTCTATTTCTACAGTGACTTATGCCTTCTGCCTGGATGTAGGTGCTAAGAAGAGAAAAAAACATCAACTGTGGGTTACATGTGCTTTTTTAAAAATGTTAAATCACCTTGTGAAGCCGAACTTCAGTGGTTCATGTGAATCTACTCCAGTAAGAAATGACTGATAATGTACCAATGAGTCAAATAGAAGCCCTGACTACTACTGAGTGGAGTAGGTAGGCTGAATTTGGAGGGACAAGATGACCCAGTGCAACTCTATCAACCAGGACTGTTACTGAACTGTCACAAGAGAAAGATGAACTCCATTTAAAAGAGAACAAGTGAATGCTGACAACGTAAGTCATCACTTCTTTCCTAGTATCAATCTGACACAGCAGACACAACATCAGTACTGAACCTCTGGCCCTTTAAAACTTAAAGCCCAAAATGCTACTGCCTTGCTGATAATGAAGAACCATGTGCTGCAACAGTACTGCTATAAAATCACTGAGAAGTCCTACGTGACAACAGAATCAGCACAAAATAAGCAGCACTGTACGATGGGTAAGTCACCTGCAGCACCCACAGCTACTGCTCTTCAGACAAGTAATAATTTACTTCTGTCTCAATGCAGGAACATGCAGCTAAGTAAATAACAAAGCACTTAATTTCTTCTGCAACAAAATGATTGATTACAGACTGGGGAAGCTCTGCCAAGAGGGTCACAATGCACAGAGCACCCTATTCTGCCCAGCCAGCTGGGACACCACAGACAACACTGGGACCAGGGGAGCAGTCCAGTGCACCACCCAGCCAGCACCAGGTGTTACCAGTGTCAGCACAGGATTCCAGCTATCCTAGAAAGTAAGAAAAGCAAACAGAAGCATGCCGAAGTATGGAAATATGGAGGAGTGTGGGAATGTATGGAGAATCCAAAAAGGTAGGAAGAAAGTTTGGAGAAGGAAAGGAAGGCACACTGACAAGTTGAAGTCAAGGAAGAGGACATAATGAGGGCCAGTTTCAAAACAGCTGGACATGATGCATTAAAACCATACAGAAGTTCACATTTCCTAGCAGATGGGTTAAAAGGCTGCTCTGAATTTTTAAAAGGAGGTATAGAAAAGCTGTATCAACATACAAATCTCTCTTTTAACACAAAAAATGAAGCACTTTAAAAGATACAGCAGTACAAAGCTTTCGTATTTTAACTCATGAGGAATTCTAGTAGCCAGTACACACTGCATTGAGCTACTTGCTGATGACACTTGACTTCAAATGACACAGATTTGCCATAGACCTTTCTTACATTGAGAACAGTGGTATCCTCACAAACAAGAAACAGTGGTTCAAACCAGGCAGCTCGAGGATTCTCACAGCATTGACAGCTTTAGACAAACAACAAAAATATTTTGTACTCTGACAGCAAAATCATTGGATTTGGAATTTCTGGCAACTGAAAGGGCTTGTTTTGGCATTGTTTCAGCAATTTTAAAACATTTTTATTAAAAAGATAGGAACAAGAAGTCATGTCAATGTTGCAAAACTTAAATCTTTGCTTTGAAAATGCTGAACTGAAGTTACTCAGTTTTTTTTTCAAAAAGGTTATGACTTTTTGTCCTGCAGAACAGCCTGGTGCCCACATTAGCATTTTTTGCTGCATCAGACTTCTGCAGAGGCTTAGAGTGTCTCTTGGAATCAGAGGCTCATTGTTGACTTAAATGGGACTGATTCATAATGCATTAGACCCTGGAGATGACTTCAGTATTCAGGTTTGCTAACACTGGTGACCTAACACTGTGTATTGGAGTAAAAGGTCTGCCCCTATAGTCAGTTTAACTTTGGGAGGTTAAACTTAGGACAACAAAGATAAAAGACCACTTTAATCCCAAGAAGATGCTTGAGAACCACTGACCTTGCTGGAGAGTCACGCACATCTCTCATTGCAATGTTTTATGTAAACATATTTGTTAACAAATTGAAACAGACCACAAGCAAGATTGCCTGCCATACGGTGCTCTGACAAATCAGCTGATGAAACATATGGATTCAGTCTTCTTGCTCCTATATTATCTCCCTGACTGCTTCAATAAATGTTACAAGTGGCCCCAGATACCCCACTTAACCTATTACAGTAAAATAAATAAATAAATGAATAAAATTTAGCGATCAGTTCTCTCTGTACACCCTCTTCTTCTCCTAATGCATTTGGTGACATTTTTGGTAATAACATTAGGAAACCTTATCTAGAAAGAAGAATTACTTCAGTTAAATTATTTCTGCTTTTAATCACTGCCATTCCTAGCAAAATGTGAACGCAGAGCTGGAAATGCATATTGGTAATGCTTACTGCATGCAATGTGCTGGCAACATGCCAGTAATGTGGAGACTGCCCTTAATCTGAGTACAAATTTATTTGTATCCATTTCTTCTTTCAATGCAAACTACTACTGCTGGAGAGAGACTAATGCTGAAACCACCTATATGTTATTAGAACAAAATGAAATGCCTGACAAATTAAACATGCACAACACTTTATCCACTTGCCCTCTTTATCCTCCCTGACAGATCAAAGAAATGTGTTCGATTTCCTGTCAATAAAATCAAGGTGGCACAAGAAAGCAGCATGACAGGGTCCCCCTTTGTTCTGCTTTTTAGGAAAGATGCCTTCAATTAGGGTGGGATTTCTCCAAAGTGATACAAATATGCCTTTAAGCCATAACTAACTATATAATGATCCAATTCTATACAGAGTGATAGTCATATGCCTCACACTTAAACATGTTAATAGCTCAGTTTGAATGGGGGGAGGGGAATTAATTGGAGATAAGGGAATTAACATTTTGCTATTTTTTTTTTTTTGTTAGCAGAGAAGAAACTACAAATCAAAAGCTGTCTCTAAAGACTAGATATTCTTTTGTGTATAAACAGAACCCTATGAGTCCATGCCAACTAGAAACAAAGAGACCATTACAAACAGGACTTTGCGTTTGACTCTGAAGCTTGATTTGTGTAGACTTGGGTGTACTTAGAAACCAGTCAAAAAAGATAAAATCATGTTTTGACTCTACATATAATTTAGATGTTTCTGCTATGCTTTAAAAGCTTGCTTATGGGATCAGCCTAAATGAGAACCTGTTAAAGGACATTTCACCAAGTGCAGAGAATAAATTATTTTAAATAAAACCTGTCCACTGGCAGACTTTAAACTACACACAGTAACTGGTTTTGCTTGTAAAATGACGTTCCTTTCGCTCTGTATAAACAATTTATGAATCAACCTTTAACATAACACAACCTTTTCTGCCTGCACCAAGCTGACAGCCACGCAAAACCCCACATGGCTCCAGAGCAGCAAGGCTGAACTCTGCTTCCCCTCAGGCAGCAGCAGAAGAGATGATCTGGATGCCAGCCCTTCATTACTGACAATCAGGTAATGAGAAAGGAGAGGAGAGTGCAGGTCTTCTGCTGGAGTGGAGCCACCGCCGTGCTTACAAGCCAAGTGATGCAGTCCAGGCGTTCCCAGCGGGATGGAGCAAGGAAGAACAAAATGTCACTTGTCTTTCCGAGCCTCCCAGATGGTTGGCTAGTGTCTCATGGGGTCAACGGCACAAAAAAGGGGGAGAAGGCAAGAGAAGGGGCACACAGCACATCTATGAGGACATCCAGCTGCAGAAGTGAAAATCCCAACAGGAAAAGGGGATGAGAGCTTCACAAGCAGGCAGTGAGAAGACTACAGCACAGCTGGTTTAAATACATATTGACGACTAGAGCACAAATACTTCCAAGAGTGAGCACAAGACCTGGGATGCCTGATGCTAGGTGGCTGCTTGAAGTGAGTCCGTGCTTCAGAAAAGAGTGTAATCCAACAGCAAAGACACAACCGAGCAGAACCTTTAACACACTGCATTACGATCCTGAAGCTATAGACGCAGAAAAGCCTTTCCCAAGATCACCAGGTGGCACTATTCTTCCTTCAAACTGAGACTGCAATTCTGCTGGGCACACGAAATGCTCCCATCAGTTTGGGGAGGAAAAGTCTCTTCACCCATGTTTTTTTTATATTAGCCCAGCAGTCTCTTGCTGCTCGCATTCTTTCCAATGATCTCGAAAACCTTAAACAAACAACCAAGAAATAACTGCATCTGGGGGAGCTGGAGGGAATCTCATAACATTTTGAACTGACCCTCATGCTAAAATATTCTGTAGCAGAATGATTACAGACATTTCTGTAGGAACATAAAACTCCCCAGCAATACATACAGTGCTCGACAACTGCATTGAGAAAGCATAATTTCTTTCAGAGAAATAAATCAAACATATAAGGACAACATATACATGATTCTCTTCTCCCTGTTTTTTTATTTCTGACTGATACCAGAGCTGTTGAAGATGCTGAAGTCCACCTAATATTGTGCAGAGCTTAGTATAAAAACATTCCCTAAATTTGCTTGAAGATTATTGTACTTTTTTAAGAATATATAATAAAGTTGCTGAGAGTATCCACATATAAATAATAATGGAAGAGAGAAAATTAAAGAACATTGCAAAAAAATGCTAATAATGAAACATCAGCAGATACACACAAAAGAACAGTGTTTATATGTGCACACTGGTGTGAGCATGATTTTTTTTCAGTCTGTTGATGCGATTTGCAAATGGATGCAAAGTATTCAGCAACACATTTGCAATTAGGTACATACAAGCAACAGAGGCTGTGGAACCAAATCCAGAATACAGCCAGTTTGGGGTGGAAGTACAGAAGGGGCACATTCAAATCGAAGTGTCAAAAGCCTCTCATCCCAGATGTGCAGAGTTTTAAGAGTTTTTGGTTTTGGTTTTTGTGTGTGTGTGTGTATGGTTTTTAGTTGGTTGTTTCATTTGTTTGTTTGTTTTTTAATAATCTCAGAGTGATTCCTGTAACTTCAGCAAGACTCACAGCAGAACTGGTCTGGTCTGCTCACTGTGTGCACGAGCCGAATTCCCTCATAAAACAGATTTTTGTTTTTCTCCAAGCAAGTCTCCCCCCTTCCAGCTCCCTCGAAGTTGACAGGCTGCTCCCTGTTCTGTGATCTGTGAATCACGATGTGGACGCCAATCACTACTCCCCTGTGAAATTAGATCAGGTATCAGAGCACAGTGTGAGCAGTACGTCTCCCTAAGACACCAGCCCTAGAGAAACTGCACTCTTTCTTCCCCCAGCTGAAGNAATGATTACAGACATTTCTGTAGGAACATAAAACTCCCCAGCAATACATACAGTGCTCGACAACTCCATTGAGAAAGCATAATTTCTTTCAGAGAAATAAATCAAACATATAAGGACAACATATACATGATTCTCTTCTCCCTGTTTTTTTATTTCTGACTGATACCAGAGCTGTTGAAGATGCTGAAGTCCACCTAATATTGTGCAGAGCTTAGTATAAAAACATTCCCTAAATTTGCTTGAAGATTATTGTACTTTTTTAAGAATATATAATAAAGTTGCTGAGAGTATCCACATACAAATAATAATGGAAGAGAGAAAATTAAAGAACATTGCAAAAAAATGCTAATAATGAAACATCAGCAGATACACACAAAAGAACAGTGTTTATATGTGCACACTGGTGTGAGCATGATTTTTTTTCAGTCTGTTGATGCGATTTGCAAATGGATGCAAAGTATTCAGCAACACATTTCCAATTAGGTACCTACAAGCAATAGAGGCTGTGGAACCAAATCCAGAATACAGCCAGTTTAGGGTGGAAGTACAGAAGGGGCACATTCAAATTGAAGTGTCAAAAGCCTCTCATCCCAGATGTGCAGAGTTTTAAGAGTTTTTGGTTTTGGTTTTTGTGTGTGTGTGTGTATGGTTTTTAGTTGGTTGTTTCATTTGTTTGTTTGTTTTTTAATAATCTGCCAAAGGTCTCATCTGCACTCAAAAGTCTAGATATTGATAAGCTGAGAGGCAAATCAATCTGCAGAGTGATTCCTGTAACTTTAGCAAGACTCACAGCAGAACTGGTCTGTTCTGCTCACTGTGTGTACGAGCCGAATTCCCTCATAAAACAGATTTTTGTTTTTCTCCAAGCAAGTCTCCCCCCTTCCAGCTCCCTCGAAGTTGACAGGCTGCTCCCTGTTCTGTGATCTGTGAATCACGATGTGGATGCCAATCACTACTCCCCTGTGAAATTAGATCAGGTATCAGAGCACAGTGTGAGCAGTACGTCTCCCTAAGACACCAGCCCTAGAGAAACTGCACTCTTTCTTCCCCCAGCTGAAGAATGGAGTTATGAAAGCAGGGTCAAGTTGGTTATTACTCTTTGAATCCACAACATCAACCAGCCTGCCCTGAGCCAGCTTAAAATAATTTTTCCGCTTCCTAGTCACGGATATAATGGTACCAAATTTAAAGAGTCCCATTATTCATTATATTTGTTTGTGTGTTCTGCTGTAACAACACCATGTGAATTGCAGCAATGCCTAATGTACACAGAACACCATGATAAATCACCAGAACTTAGTGCACGTCATACAGCTGGAAAATTGGTAAGACGAGGGTAAGCAATATTAACACATGGCTTATCAAGCAGGAAAGAGGAGTATGTGATGCTGCTTGTTTCATGGCTTTCAATAGCACTTTGTTAAGCTATAAAATATTCGCACTTGGAAAGATCACAGGGTTATGTTGCCCCATATTTTTCTTCAGACAGATGGCCCTTGCTAACTTACGCACATTTCTGTCACTGCAGTGTACTCTGGGAAAGAAGTCACCACAGGGGAATATTTGAAAGAGGAAATTGGTAGAAAGTACAATAGTAATGTACTGAAAGCGGGTTTATGAGCCAAGATTATTGCTTATTCTGGAGCTTATGTTACTCTCCTATAGGTTTTGGGGAACTTTAGTTTTAATTGTGGCCAGCTTCATAATCCACAAGAAGAAGAAGGCTTTGACTGCCTTGTGCTCCCCAAAACTAAAGTCTGGCTTTTCCTTCTCCAGGGCTGATGTGTCCCCCTGCAGGCTTTAAAGCTTCAGCCAGGATCACTTCTCCAAGTCCTCAGTCCACTGAAAATCCAATCATAAGCTCTTTCTCTACTGGGTTAGCTGTAGACCCCCAGACAAGGGCTCCTGGTGGAGTTACCACATGGGCAAGAGATTCTTCTGGCCTTCAAGCATGTCCCCTGCCCAGCTGCTGTGGGGATGGCTCAAGCACAGCAAAGTACATTAGTTTAATCTTGGGCAACTGGTACCAAGTTCCAAGTCATCTGTTTATGCGTATAAAGGGAGAACATTCCAATTCAAAGCATTGATCACATCACAGTCCAGCTCTAATGTTAGAGCCTGAAAGCTTCAAAATCTAAACCCAGATAGCTCCTCTGCCAGTGTTTATCACAGAGTTGGACTTGCATGTTCTGCAAACTACTGAGCCACCTGGATCTGAGAGACTCTAAGCAAGCTAAGCCGTAGGTCTGTTTACTACCCTAAGTCCACAAAGTATTCCCTTGTCATTTTAAAAAGACACCCACAAAAACTCTGCAAAGCACAAGTGCCTGGAGGCATTCAATATTTGGTAGCCAAATTAATGTGAAGCAAAATCTTCAGTCTGTGCATGCCTCTTAAAAGCTTCAGTTCAGGTAACAATACCCTACAAAAGGTCCCCTGGGTGCAGAGCACTCTTTGCCTACACAGTGAGCAAAAGCTTTAGACCACTTCTGGGAATGCAAATGAATGGGATCCACGTGACTCCGGTAATAAAAGGCTCCTGTCTCTCTGCAAAGCATTGAAATGCCATCTGGCAATTTTGTTGACGTCAGCAAGCGCAGAAAAACAACCACCACCTCCCCCAAAAAGGCAAAAGCCTTGGGCGGGAGGGGGAGGAATGCAGCCTTCCGTGGTGTCTCTGTGTGTGTGTGTGTGTCTGTACCTCAGGCTGATGCGACTAAAAATCCGCAGCAGTTCCATCAGCACAAACCTGTAATTCTGCAGGAAGCAGCCCAAGCCAATGCACCCTCTTCTCTGGCTTTTGTCTCTGCAGACCGCCTTGAAAAAAACGCGGCCTTTCTTTCTCTTCTCAAAGTTACGTTGCAAAGTAACTGCTTTAAGGCTCTTTCCCAAGTTTTCCGTTCTCTTATGGAAGGGGAGCTGTCGTGGGGACGGGGGAAATGGAGAACGCCGTGCATTTAATCTCCGATCTGGCAAAAAACAGGAGCCTGTCACCCCGTGGTACTCTCCATCGACAAAGTCCCAAGGCACACACACAAAGCAGCTGTAAACTCCTGCCTCTATTTTATACCGTTCAGCCAACATGGGTTCCCTTGCATGCCAGTTTCAGACTGCTAACAGGAGTCAACAACATCCTCTCCTTTATTTTGCTTTGTCACTCTCTCAGGATGCTGAAAGTTTGTATGCAAAAAACAAATCTCTCAGTAGCCTACAGGGAAAGTTAGGAAACTTCCAGCAATACACCAGTAACTTTGTAGGGTTTAGAGGATGCACCACTCATCTGGCTACTTTGACTAGATTTTTTGCGTATCAATCTGGAACACACACACAAAATCCGTATTTTTTTAAGTAAAATCCCACAGAAATATTCATGATGACAAGAGAGAAATGACCCAAGATGCTGTAAAAACGATGCTCAGATCCTGCAGGATCTTACAAGCTGCAGCTACTACTTTTGTGTTATATTTAATAGAAGGCACAATATTTCTCCTAAGTATTACATGCCACTGGGCACAGAAAAATACCCAAATATACATGTAAAATGCCAATATTTTAAGTCTGTAATGTAAGCTGCTTTTCCTGTGATGAACAGGAGAGTACTATCAACATGCATGCATGCAGACTAAGCAGGTATCCTTTTTTATTAAGGTACATTTTCCTTTAAGCAGAGACTTTGTCAGTTACTTCTGATCCCTGGTAACAATTCACATCAAAATGCAGAAAAGGGAAGCATTACACCTCCCTAAACCACTCCAAACATTAAAAGGATGTACGTATCCTCCATGTGTCACATTTAAACCCTGAAGTAAGGAGCTTCTGATTTACCCTTAACAAAGGATGAGAAATTTTACAGTAGCTTTGTGAAAGAAACTCAGTCTCCTCAATACTATTTCTTAAAAGATTAGGACCCAGAACCACACAAGATGAGTGATGGGGAGGAGGGAGAGATGGAGGCAGGAAGCTGATCTGTCATCTAGGGCCACATACATTACATCCTCTAAATTGTCTCACTGGATCAGTGTAACTTAAAGAATATTCCTAAGGCTCTACAGGATAAAGATCTCACAGATTGACGTATGCAAACCTGCCTCAAATAATAGTCCTTTTTCTTTACCCTGTTCACTCTCCCCCCCTTTCTCCTTCCTTCACCACATCCCCTCTTACTGAATGAAACCCAGGCATTTTTGCTTACAAACCTGCTCTTTGAATTCCTGATCTCCATCTCAGTGCAATTTTTTACCAGCAAGTCAAAGCAGCACTGTGTAAATAACTGCAATGAGACAGCTCTGCCTGGAAACTGGAAAGTTTTCCTTGCTCACATCTTAAGCTTGAAAGCTTATGCTCAATTCAATTAAGAAAATTTATGGGTAATTCCACAGTTTCTCCCTAAGCCCTTATGTTCTCAGGCAGCCAACCCAGAAATGAACAAAACCCCAGACAACCAACTGTTTTCTGCTAGCACATGGGCAATTATGAGGAAAGTGTGTGTTTAATTGTTAGTCGTAAATCCTGACACAGGAATGAATCAGAGGATGGAGAAGAGATACAGCTATTTCCCCGCTGCCATTTCAGGTATAATCACTTCTTCTTAACATATATTTACTGACTTCATAAAATACATACAACAACAAAACCATCTTTCCATAATTTTATGGACATTAAACCTCCAGTTTGAGTTATAGAAGAAACTTAAAGCTACAATTTGACAGATAAGACAGAGATTTTCCAAATTCTCTCAGGTCTGCATCATGTCATGTCTGTTTCAAATATAAACAATTTTTAGACTTCAGAACTAAATCTCACTCGATGATTCTGCCTAGAGCAATCTCCAGTAGAGCTTACATTTAGCAATAAATATTAAATTGCCATGCCTTCTTTCACTGTATTTGTCACTCCTGAGAAACACAACTCCTAAATGGTCACCTGGAAGATTGTGCTATCTTCAAAAGAAGCAAGATGCCTCTCCCTCCATTCCAATCTTTCACTCAAATGTGCATCCATATAACAAGTGTGTGAATTGCAACTTCTGCAGCTGTTTCAGATCCTGGAGCTCCTCAGCTAAGAGAAGAAATGGTTTTCATGACACCTAGGAAGACTCTCAGAAGCTACACACTAATAAACTTTCAGCTTCTACTTAACCCAAAGTCCAGGCAGATAGCCAAAATTTAGGATTCTGAAATTCAATTAAGTTTCAAGGTTTGTGAGGATTATTAAGACATTGACATTCACTGTAATATGCACAAGTTAATGTAACTTATTCAAAGGGAGACTGTCACTTTGACAATACTAAGTAGTGTGGGAGGAAACCAGTGCCACTTGCAGATTTCTCTCTACAAATATTTCTTCATTCTTGTTTAGATAGCATTTTTAATGCTTTTTCCTGTTTTCCCATTTCAGTGCTGTCATTTTCAAGCAAGTCATCTCTCTCCATAATCAGTGTTATACCTTCCCCTGCCAGGCACACATGAAACTTTCCTTGAGCCAATTCAACTGCTTTTTTGCATCCACTGCAATATGCAAGTGGCTTCCCTACTTGTAGGAAATAGTTGGGCCTCAAGGAAGTCACTTGCTCTTTCACAGCCTTCCCTGAGAGGTTGGTTGCTCTTGCTTGGAGATACTTCCATATTTCAGCTTGGAGACTAGAGCTGAGCAAGTTAAAATTCATGGAAGCTCAGCCTGGGCTGGGATGAATCAATTTGGCCATTAATGGAATAAATCCAGCACAGCAGGTTGATAGGTGACCAGATGCCCTGAACAACTTGACTAAGCTAGAAGGCCTCAATAGCATACAAAGACAGATCCAAATTGACATTAATAGCTTTCATTTTCTTACATATACATTGGGTAGTAGAGAGTCAGTCCTTGTTTAACTTGCATTAGCTTGGTTCTTGGAAGCTCAGAATCTTTACCATGATTGAAGTTAAGGTAAACTGAAAGGGGTTTAAAGACATTTTCAGACTCTGAACTTAATATTGAGTTGTTCATTAAAAAATTAATACAATCACAAGCAAATCCATGTGGTCATGCCATTTGAGATGATTCACTATTTGTGTGCTAACCCTTTGCTTGAGAGCTCAGCATTTCCCAGTTCACAGCTGATAGTGCCATAAACACCTCTGGTAGTGGAAAGAATGTGGCCCTGACACCATCTGGGCAGCCACTGCAGACCCAAACAGGAAAGGTAAAATATGGAAATCCTGGCCTTATGCACTGATGGCTAAAATGCTTGCAAAGTCGCTTTTTATGACAGGCATGAAGCAGAGAGCACTATGCCTCATGAGTGTATGCAAGGATCCCAGAGAGCCCTCACTGGCTTCCTCCAAAGGCTGCACATCCTCATCTGAGGACAGTTTGTATTACAGAATTTTATGACATTCCTATAAATCACAGTCAGATACTCGATCAAGATTTTACAATGCAGGTGCTGTGCTTTCATTTTTATAGGTCATTAGCACACAAGCTAACTACACCTTTCCACTAAACTGCAAGTGTTAAAATGTTAATATCCTGGGAAGAAGAAAAATGACAAAGGCTCCAGATAAACTCTTTGTCTGAGAATGACCAATAGTAAGAAATTACAGGTAATTTGATTAAATTACTGACATAATAATCATGCAGAGTTATGGATCACGGAGGGAGTATGACCTTACCCATCCAAAAGATGTCACAAAGGAAAACATCAGAAACACAGATGGTTCCAGACCAGTGAGGTTTTTTTAACACTGGTGTTTATTGCATTACAGAGTTAATTCCTAAGGGTATTACCCTATTTGATTCTCATGCCTAGGTCCTTTAACACTTTTATAGCAGCCTTCAGAACCTAAACATGGGTGTGCACATTCGCAATTTTTCCAATTGGCAGTGTACCTCAATAAGTAACTAAAGCCTTGCTTTAGCCACACTTTCACTGCCATCACAGTGAGAGAGAAAGGACTTCAAGGTAAATGAGAAACCGCTGAGAAACCTTATGCAGACTTCAAAGCATAATTGTGCTTAGAGTCAAGTATCTCACCAAATTGGGGCCATGGCCACTGCACATAAGAGCTCTGTCATCACATCCAGACTTAGCTTATGTAGCAACAAGCTGCACTTGCAGCTGAGCTTTGCCATTATGGCCTTAACTTTCCAATTTTATGAAGACAGTATTATTTCTGACATAGGGTAGCTAATTCACATATGTGAACTTGCCTCTTTGCTAACCCCTGTGTTCGCTGCTGTGCTAGTCAATTTAGCACATATGTATCATTGTAAAGAGCTTTAAATTTAACTTATAACCTCGTTCAAGTCTTCAGCATGGAGCAATGTGACAATTTTTACCAACACTTATTAAAAAGTAAAAAGAAGGGAGAAAGCCATAAAGTGCTGGGAAAGCCTGGAATGAAACAAATACATCTGCACTTACAGCAGTGGCCAAACCAGAGTGCTTTATCATAGAAAAGTAGCTTGAAATAACTTTTCAGTGTATTTGATATATGATACTGCTTTTTTAAAATCAAGACTAGAGCAAGTTTGGGAACATCAAAGAGAAGCTGCTTCCGGTGGGAGGTTTATTTTGTTAAGAGCTTGACATACTGTAGCTGTGATAGTCAGCAGAGTTGCAATGTCAAGGTTCAGGAAGTTCACCCTCACTCTAATGACAGGAGATCACATAAGCCTGACTGCAAAAAATGTCCTGGGGGTGGGGGTTCTTCCAAAGTTTAATTTCCCCAACAGTTCATCTTGCACAGATCACACACCCCCCATACTCAAACCTCAGCACAGAAAGAGGGCTGAAGTGAATGTTTGAATTTCTCTCTGTCTGGTGTATAATAAATCTAATTCATGTAAGGCAGTTTTGGCACTGAGCTATGTATTTGCACATTTCTCTTGGCTTAAGTCACACTTTCTGTTAGGAAAGCTGTTTTGAAAAGGTTTATTTCCTCCACTCTTATACATTGTTGGCATAAACAACCATTCAAAAATTTAACCTCAGTTATTTGGCATTCTGATGATTTACATTGAAGCCCACAAACTCGGGTTTCTTGTTAAAATTCAGTGTGTGAATGAAAGTGTATTAACCTTCAAAATATTTAATTTCAAGCTAAGAGAGTAAGAAGGGGGTGGAAGACATCTGACAGCTATGTTACTCACTTCCACTGTTGCCTCACTGAAGAGTGGCACGGGATAACCCACACAGATGAAACCTGAACTGGGAGGAAAATTACATGAGGAGACAGTGCCTTTTTCTCCCTCTCTTCCATTTCTGCACAGGTTCTGCTGCAAAACAGTGTTTCCACTCTCAGCATTACCTTGGTCTCAGTTCCTTTGTACTTAGCTACATTTTTTTTTTTTTTTTAAGGGATTAAGAGAAGCTCCACAAACAGTATAAATATTTTAAAAAAGAAGCTACGCAGCAACTTCAAAGAAGAGCCAGATGGGACAAAGGGTTGGGGATGAAACACCAGAGTACTGGGACAGTGGCACAGATTCACCTGAGTCATGTCTGCTGGGTGCTGCAGTATCTCCAGTCTGAAAATGAGATGAATAAAACATGCATTCACTCACTGACTCAGACCCATGCAAGCACACAAACTCTCTGGCCTTTCTCCCCCTCTGAAACAATGCAGAAAAAAATATCCAAACAACATAAGGAAAATTACTTTTTCCTTCACAAATCATGTTACAATAAAGACAATTTACAAGAAAAGTATCTGTGTTGGAAAAGATGGAACAGAGAGTTTTAAGAAAAGTACTGAAGCACTGACTAAGTCTTTTGTGTCTTCACTTACCTAAAACTTGATTAGCACATTTACATGCAAAACACAGACGCTTTCCAGAAAGAATTACAACACATCTACCACGGGAAAAGGAGCAGTGCCAAAACGACATCATACCATTCCTGGTTTGCTACAAACTCAATAACTCCAGTCAGTTCAGAGGTCCTTAAATGATTTTTCTGACATCTTTGCTACGTCATCTGAGACTGGTAAATCAAAGACAGCTTTCTTTCTGCTCCCACAGCTTCATTGGTGATAAACACTCCACAGTTGGCTACGGAGGCAGCGTTCGTAATAGTTTACAGGCAGGATTAAATCTGGTTCACTCGTTCAGAGGACTTCTTTGTGTCCACACAAGAGAAAGCAGAAGGAGTAAGCAAGCTAATTGGGTCAGGATTGCTTTTTAAGGAGCACTCCTACCTCTGACATAAGCTTCATGTTTAGCTATAGCTGAGGCAGTAGCTGACCTTGCAGGAGCACAGAAGTCTGCCCGGTGTAGTTTTCTGCACAGAGTGTTTAGAGACATAAGAGTTTCCACATTGCACAGTATCTAACTATTTGATTACAGCACAAGCACACTTTGATCTCAAGCAATAGGGTAAGTTTTTATGTCTATCAGCGTGAGGATGGAGTTTCCACCATGCTCCAACCCTGGGCTTGAGGCACTGGGGAAGGTTTACTCACCGGAGCAGACTTCCTGCTGCCTCCCCTCATCTCCCTGCTACCCCAGCTGCTCACACAAGCACTTTGTTCTCCAAGTGGCATGACAGAAACCACCTCATCTCTCTGTAACCCAAGGCCCCTAAGGTTTCCCTGCCAAACTGTGCTGATTTTATTTTATTTTATTTTATTTTATTTTATTTTATTTTATTTTATTTTATTTTATTTTATTTTATTTTATTTTATTTTATTTTATTTTATTTTATTTTATTTTATTTTATTTTATTTTATTTTATTTTATTTTATTTTATTTTATTTTTTAGTTTTAGCTGTGTTGAGGTAGTTAATTTTGTTTGTTTTTGAGATGAAATATACTCCGTCTTCTCTGAACTATATCCACTGCACCTGGTGTCTTCCCCACATGAAAATACTTATATTTTAGTAATCTTTTTTCCAACTGTCACAGGGCTAAAGGGGAAAAAAATAAAATTACAAAAGTAAACTGTTGAGCAGCTACAGATAGTGAAGGCAAGTGATACTTGCCATAAAAAGCAGAAACTAGGTGGTTTAACAGTGACTCTTACAGAGGGATGTAGCACAGTATGGGTATACTAGAGGAAAACAGGAAGATCACTCTATTACTAGAAGCAGACAAGCTAGGTGAGCTGAGAAACTGGATGTATTATTCAGCATATCTGCTGATTATGTAGGTGATTCAATATAGGCTGAACTGCTCCCAATACCAAAGCTAACATGCTTATACCTACATACCAGAGTACTGCCAAAATCAATAGTCTTCCCAAAACAGCTTGAGTTGCATAAGTTAGGAAAGAAACAAAGATGCCACACCAGAAGAACCCTTCATTCTTACAATTATTAGTATGCTAGCTCGATGCAAAGACATCTGCTTTGCACTTTTTTCCCTATATTCTTTAATTCATTGTGAAATATTACACTGTTTGGAAGTCTTTAAAAAAAACCCAAACCCAAACCAAAACCAAACCAAACAAAAAAGCTCAAGCTTCACAACCCCACACCCCAAAACTCAAGTATGACTAGGCACTGTAATTTGTGGGTAGGCTAAGAAAATCAGAGGTAGGAGAGAACAAAACTGAGGCAAAGATTCTTCTGTATTGCATCTGTTCTATTCAGGAAAATACCAATGCCCTCCTCTCCTCCCCCCAGCCTCCCCCATTTCTAATGAAATAGTTTAGATATGAAGACTTAAACTCTATTCATATGAAGACTTATACTCTATCTAATTCATGGCTGACATGGAATCCAGCAGCACAGAAGATGGTATTTTATCTATTTATTTTATCTATAGGAAGAAATTCTTCACCATGAGGGTAGTAAGATACTGAAACAGGTTGCCTAGGGAGGTTGTTGATGTCCCCTCCCCGAAGGTGTTCAAGGCCAGGCTGGATGGGGCCTTGTGCAGCCTGGTCCAGGGGGAGGTGTCCCTGCCCATGCAGGGGGGTTGGATCTTGGTGATCTTTAAGGTCCCTTCCAACCCAAACCATTCTATGATTCCACAATCCTATCTGCTTTGAAATCTGTTTTGCCTCTTTGCTGTTGTCATATGTTCGTTTCGTTCATTTTAATGTTAACATAATTGTATTAATTTTATCAGAAAACAGAGGGAGGAGAAGTGATCTAATTTCAGTGGGAATGTCAAAGGAAATTTGTATGTACTGTGGCAGCACCTAATGTTGTGTCTGTATCAAAGAAGAGAAATGTATTAAATATATTCTTTCAGTTGTCCACTGCTGGAAGTGTGAAACTTCTGAAAGACCTATGATCCTGTTCTTTAATTTGTGCATTTTATACAAATGCTACTAATTATATTATTCATTTTACATTTAATCAGGGAAGTAATCAGGGACGACAATTACATGTACGTGCTAATCCACAATTAAAGAGCACTCTTGGAATTATTGTATGCTCCTACATACGTCAACAAACCAATATACAGGAAGCAAAATAATTTACCCAAATAGACTAAGAAATGCTGTAGCCTCAACGAAGGATTCTTGCATGAAAATAGCAGTTATTTATAATAGTCTAACAGATACAAAATGTCTGGCATATCACCTTATCTTTCTATACGTTGGCAGCATTTAACTCAAATAAAGTTAATAACGTGGTACCCCTCCTCCTGTCCAACCCTCACAAGCTTTCTATTGAAACAGACAAAACATCTTAGCTGCTCTCAACCAAATCTGACAACAAAATAAAAGCCAAATTTATTTCATTTCTGGCAAAGCTCCTTTACATGACCATGTTTTCATGAGAGGTAATGGTTGGAGAGGGAAATAGGCATCAAAGTGGAGAGGGAAAGGCATCAATGTGGTCCTACTGACCATATTGGTGGACTGGCCACCCCTGCCCTTGGTTGTCCATCTGATTCTTGGCAGATTTTTGGTAGTGATAGGGAATAGGGATCTGGGGTGTATATATAAGATGTGTAACATAATTACTTACTAATTAGTTTTAATTAGATTTTCTGCCCACAGAGCAACTCATTTAGGGTAAGCTGTAACTTCAAGCTATCTAAACTTAAATGATTACGTTTACACTAGGAGCACTGCCTAGCTGCTCTCCTTCTCCGTGCTCTCCAAGACCTTACTCTGTGCTCCAAAAGAGAATAGCTGGACTTTCTTCCTTGCCTTTTAAAATACAATAAAATTATTCAATCCACAAAGAATGAATCACTTCAAAAAAAATGAAGAGATCATGACTCCTCAGAAAACTCCTCAAATGAAGAAAGAAGTCAGACAACTAGCTGGGGAGCCAGAAGACCTGGAGCTTCAGACAAATCTGCACTTCTACCCAGGACTGATTATCAGGAAGCAAAAAAGTAATGATTTGTTTTAAAATCCTGCAGTACAGATATGTTTTGTGGGCAGGAAGTAATTTCCAGAGCTGAAAATACAGGCTCTACCCAAATGATGCTTTTGCTTTCTCTGGGGCCAGTCCTGGAACCACACAACCCAGCACAACACACACCAAAGCTGTAATTGGTTGCCCAGAGCAGATGTGTCTGATTTATCAGATCCAAATAATAAACTAGAGAAAAAAAGATCTATGAAACAAACACAAAACACATTTCCTCATGTTCTAAAATATTTTTGCACTATGTAAGATGTCAGACATTCATGTCCCTCCCACATGCCTTCATATATGCTCTTTCCATACACCTGCAGAAAATATATTATTAAAATATTATACGCAAAAACTGAAAATCTGAAGAAAATGGAGCTTGACATCAGAGCAGAAAAAAACCTGCACAAAGCTGCTAAGCTAGTCCTGTTATATCTGATAACCCACACGTTTGAGAAAGGGATGGGACCTAACACCCTTTCTTAGATACATAAAGTTTATATTCTGAGTTGTTATGGTATGATAGCATCAAATATCACAAACCTAAAGTGATATCACTCTCTTGCTGAGTATTGCCAGAGATGCCTTGGAGAACATCTGCCAAAAGGACTTTGCATCTGACATCACCAACTCTCAAACAAGCACACGTAGCTTGGTGGGAAATACTTCCTAATGCAGGTTCCTGACTTGTTTTGGGTTACAAGGCCTTTTCCCACCTAAATGACTCTACAGTTCTATGCGTCCAGATGGCTTCTTCTTTACAAGAGGATCAAAAATAGGCTTCACACTTGATTAATGTTCTTTCTTGTAATCAAACACCTAGGCAGTTTCTAATTTATATCAAGTTTATACAGAAAGTTGAATTCTACCTAACTGCAACAAATGAAGAAATGAGTCTTTAAATGAAGAAAACATCATATGGGCAGACTAGAAAAAGCAAACACTAACTAATGTAGCAGATAATGGCTGAGGAGGGCTACAATTACTCTTAAAATACCAAAGAGAGGGGGGTTGTTAAGCTACAGGATAATGTTTGGCTATTGCAAATTGGATGGACATAAATATAAGTAGGAAATCAGAAGAAGACTCTTCCTTACCAATAGGGTAGAATTTGGGGAGCAGGAAGAAAAAAAAAAAAAAAAAGAAAAAAGAAAAAAAGGCATTAAGATAAAGCATGGATCAGGTTTGATCAGGTTTATAAAAGGATTACATAGTGCTCTTTTGATAGCAGCATCAGAAGAATTGTCATTAACTCAAATATAAATACTGCCAATTGCCTCCCATTTCTTCCTTCTGAAGTACATCTGACATGAACCATAGAAAATATCTTGTCTCTTGCAGCAAGAAAGCTAGCACAGGAGAAAACCAGCAAGAATTTTACACGTGGTCTCAAAACTTAAACCAGACAGTCATGAAGGGGACAGCATGAGCCAAATGCTGATGTCAAGGTCTCACAACACACTCATAACTGAGAAGTCTTCTGACAATTACTGAGCCCAGAAGGCAAACCCGTGTGCAGCAGTAACAGCTAAAAAGGTGAATTCCCTGACACAGGACAGGGCAGTTTTCTGCCAAGTTTCATGTTGAAAACAGAGCACACAGGAAGAGCTCCAGCATCCTGGTGGTGGCAGAAATCCATGAACTTGGCTGCTATCCTCCCAATACCTTTCCCACTCCCACAGCATACTCAGAGCACAAAAGAAATCTGGATATATTGGTTTCAACCATGTTCTAGATGCTGGCAAAAAGTACAAGGCAGTGAGTAATTTCCTTGCACTTCTGCAAAATCTCACTTGTCGTTAATATAATATCCTCACACAAATATTAGAAACCAAGGCATCACCTAGATGGCAATTCTCACTGAGCAATACTTCTGGATGCCAGGAATTTAGAAGTCAGGTTGCACCCCACTAAGGCATCCAGAGGACACTATATGCAGGACAGCTTATTCCATCCCTGTGGACACAGTGGCAATCATCCCCCCTCAGATTTGTTTCACCACCTACTCCTTCACAGATTAAAGACTTTTGAACAGAAAGAGGCAAACAAAGTCAAATTACATTAAATAAACATAGAATGCCTTTTTATAAACTGAAACAGGAATACCAAAATTACTTTGTTCTCTGGGTGGAAAAACAAAATATGCAGAAAACAGTAAAAAATATAGTCACATTTTTGTTAAGATGTTTCTGTGAAAGTACTGCTGCAAAGATGGGCATTTTCTGTCACCTTTTTTAAAAAAATAATAGTTACAACACTAGGAGAGCCAATTTTTTAATATGTGAAGCATCAATAGTGTCATGTAATGTAACAGGTGTTGTAGTATAATGAAAGCCGTTTGTTTGGCTTAAAACCACAAGAGCAACAAAAATGAAAAAAAAAGTTCTGAACAGGAAAAAAACCTATACTAAAGGTCAGTGGAAACAAAATTAAGTTATAAAGAAGTCTGAGAGACATCTTTTGTTTCCCTAGTTCAGAGAGAGACATTAGGTTAAGATACTGTCAAGTGGCACAGTGAAAGAGTTAAGAGTAAGATAAAAACTGAAAGATATAGACAGGCGCTGATGAGAACAAATCTAATTGTAGAACTGTAGAAGCACAGAATGGGAACCTTAAAGATCCAGCTCCCACCAGCCCAGGTTGCTGAAGGCCCCATCCAACCTGGCCTTGGGCACTTCCAGGGAGGGGGCAGCCACAGCTTTCCTGGGAACCTCTGCCAGTGTCTCACCACCCTCATAGTGAAGGACTTCCCTATGTCTAACCTATCTCTACCCCCTTCCAGTTTAAAACCATTCCTCCTTGTCCTGTCACTACATGCCCTTGTAAAAAGTTCCTCCCCAGCTTTCCTGTA
The DNA here is from genome assembly GCA_038090715.1 of Florisuga fusca. Classification (NCBI taxonomy): domain Eukaryota; kingdom Metazoa; phylum Chordata; class Aves; order Apodiformes; family Trochilidae; genus Florisuga; species Florisuga fusca. Next base: position 14,067,240 of record JAAWXA010000019.1, read on the forward strand.
AGCCCCTTCAGGTCCTGGAAGGCCACTTTAAAATTCTTCCCAGTCTTCTGTTCACCAGGCTGAACAACCCCAAGCCTGTCCTCCCAGGAGAGGTGCTCCAGCTCTCTGATATCTTCATGGCCCTCTTCTGGGCTTGCTCCAACAGCTCCATGTCCCTCCTGTGTTGGGGAGTCCAGAACTGGACACAGTACTCCAGGTGGGATCTCACAAGAGCAGAGCAGAGGTGGAGAATCACCTCCCTTCACCCACCGGCTACAGTGCTTTTGGTGCAGCCCAGGACACAGCTGGCTCTCTGGGCTGCCACTGCACATTGCCAGCTCATGTTCAGCTTCTCATCAACCAACACCAAGTCCTTTTTCTCAGGGCTGTTCTCAATGCATTCTCTGCCCGACCTGTATCTGTGCTTGGGATTGCCCCAACCCAAGTGCAGGACCTTACACTTGGCCTTGTTGAACTTCGTGAGGTTGGCATGGGCCCACCTCTCAGCCCTGTGAAGGTCCCTCCTAATCATTAAAAGCAGTAACAGATGGACAGAAATCATGAGAACTATTTGAAGACTTTCTCTTTAACTGAAAAGGGCAATTTTTAAAAGATCAAAGCAATGGAGGTTGCAGGGATACTGAGAACTCACACCACATTTTTAGTTGGAAAATATCCATGTTAGAAACGTTGCAAATGAAGAACCAAACCAAAACAAAAGAAACAAAACAAAACGGTTGGCAAAGCTAAGGAAACTTTGCTTGGATTCAAGAGCCCACACAGAGCCAAAAATGATACACAGACACAGGAGATCTGAAAAGAATCTAGGAGAGAATTAGGATGAAGCATAGGTCTGAGGTCTCTATAATAGGCTTCTGATGAGTCAAAAAGCAAAGAGACATTCAAAATTTTCTGAAGGAAAAAAAAGAGGGAGACAGGCTCTGATACAGTAACTTAAGCATACAGAAGAATATAATAAAATTTGGAGGTGAAGAAAATTTAGTAAGTGCTGATATGAGGACTCTGGTCAGCTGAAAACGTGTCTGAAATGCCAGTAGTACATAGCAATTTTTGTAAAAGACTGGACAGGCAGGCAGTGCAGTTGAATGGGAGAAGCAGTCAGGCTGAGGTCTCTGAAAGTAGTATCTGGAAAAATAACTATCATACTACTGAGCTAAAATACTGCATTTAAAAGAGGCCCATGATCAAGATTTTATGGCAGTGTGAGAAACCTACAGACAAGACTAAGTTAAATTCCAGTTTCAGGGTAATGGTCAAAAAGGTAGTTTGATGTCATCAGTGTTACTTTACCAAGGAGATACAAGTGGGACAAGTTCTAACTAATAAGCTTCCTAGTGGGAGGAATGATTGGACAAGTGAAAAAAGAGAGAAATGAGAAATGATCTCCAAATGAGATCAAGTACCATGATGGGAAGAACCATACCAGTTAATACAGTATTGCTTATTTATCTCCCCAGAAAAGGCAGCTGAGATCAAGATACATCAATTCTTAATGAAAGAGAAATAGGAGGTGCAGTTCCAAATATCACCAGGAGAGAAGTCTGACACAAAAATTACACTGCGCCTTTATGTGATTGCCACCTCAGGTTGTTCCCTCTAGAGCACACAAAATAGATGTTGACAAAGGAAGGTTGATCTACACTACTAGAAGGACTCTGAAAAGCCTGACTTGGAAGAAATATGCAGGAAGCAGGTTACATATCCATTATGCAATATATGACTCCCAAGCATTGTAAGACTGAGGCAGAGTTTTCAGTGAGACAGATGACCATTAGAAACTGGACTGGGATCACCAGATCATTTCTCAAAAGTCAGCTGTTGCTAACATTGTCTTGACATTTAAGTAGAGCACTTCCCTTTGGCAACAACAGAACTATGTGTGCCATATTAAAATATCTTGGATTTGTTTCTTTCTGCTCCCATGGTGAGGACTAGCTATAAATTCCTGGACTTCAGAACTCCAGCAATAATTCCAAAACAAGATGTTGGAAGTACATTTTTTTAAATGCCTGCAGCAACCAAAATAGCACATCCGTAGGACCTGAACCATCTCAGGAATCCACCACCCAGTTGCATAACTTTTCCAGTTTTTTCTTTCCAACTCTAAGATTCACTGTTGGGGGTGGGGAGGGTGTAAGGGTGGAGAAGGAACATTAGAATCTTGAAAGAAAGGTGCTGTTTATACAGTGCCAAAGCCAGTGGGATACCCCACTTCAAAACATTTTGAGATTTACTCTAGAAAACATGTCTAGTACAGGACAAGACAGTATGCCTGACTGATTCACACCTCTCTTAAGGCACTTCCATTTCAGTTTCTACTTTTCCTCCTCTACCATGCTGTACTGGCTCTTCAGTAAAAAACATGCTGCACAGCATGCATTTTCTGCTGCAGCCTAAGCATGCTGGGAGGGTTACCACAACTGGGATGTTGACGTACCACTGCACTGATGATGTGCCTTCTGCTGATCTCCAGCACTATGAAGCTGTACTCATCACCAAGGCTTAATATCAATAATAGCTCAAAAAAGAGAGCTAGTCTCTGTAAAAGACGAAGTGGCTACACATGGAAATCAGACTTTCAAACAACTCCTCTATCTGGACAGGAATGAGCCAAAATCTACAGTGTGATTTTGTCCAGGGACTGTTTCTGTGATGAGAATGCAACCACATCAAAATTCCAGAAACAACTGCCATTTGGAGATAGCACTTTCTCAAAGGAAACCTTGATGTTTTAAGATCCTGATCATGGACTTTAGCTATTCATTACTTTCACATCCCACAGAGTTGTAAGGAATCGAAAGTAGTACTGCAGCTTCTCTTGTCAGCTGTCCCCATTTCCTCTTCTGCATCTTCATGAAGAACTTAATATAAAATAATTATTTGCAGATTGTTCAGTCAACTCCAACTGTTAATTTGAAAGAAGCAAACACATAAAACCCTCCAGGAGTTCTAAAACACAGTCTTTATATGCAGAGAGTTATTATTTTTAGACACCTGTAAAAATTGGTCTGTGATGGAACATAAAAACCTTATTGCCATTCCACATTTATATTGTATCTGCCACCTAAGTCTTTAGATTCAGGTCCCTGTGTCCTAGATGTGAAAACTGAAAATGCCATGTGTGGGGGGTTTACTCTGAAGCTGAAACCACATATGTAAGAAAAGCATATGAATTTCAAAACCATACATGAGAGAAAATTTCAAATTGTTTCTCTGTCAGATACCAGAAGAATAACAGACAGTATTAACAAGTAACATCTTCTTATTTTTAGAGGTCATTTTTTTGAAAAGTGAGCTCTTGTGCTTCAAAAGCAAAGTTACTGGAAACAGGAAGAAAGCTTATCTGGGTTTCAACCAAAACAGTCTCCACGTAGTCTGAAAAGGGATTACATGTTTTAAATCACTACCTTGGTAGTTGGCTTTTAATAAAACTCTGGCTCTGTTTGGAAAGACTTATTTTCTGGCTCCCTTTCTCCATCTATGGCTTTCTTTCTCTTCTCCCTTTTTTTTTTTTTTTTTTTTGGTGTGTGTGTCTGTGGAGAAGGTGTAGGGAAAATGGAAAGACAAACATCTCCTACTGCCACATGTCTTCCAGCTGCTGGATGGGGCTGAGGTGCAGAGAGGCTAAGTCCTTACTACTCTACAAAAGCTCACCTTCTGCTTCCACACCTCAGCAAGCAGGACAGCATCACCAGCAGCATATCCCTCACCCTCTCTGTGAGCTGCAAAGAATCAGTAGAAAAAGACTCCCTTCCCTTTCTCTCTGGTCTTTTTTCCATTCCTTTTACCAGCACCATCCAGAAACAGGAAGGAAAACAGTCAATGCATTATGATATGAAAATGCTACAGGATGGTACACTGCTCTCTACTCTCAACAGGACCTTCCTGGCAATTCTGCTTACCAGCAAGTATGTGAATATTAGTAGAGAGAAGTATCTGGTAGCATAAATCCACCTCTTCACATCTTTGAGATGCTAAGTTTAGTGACAAAAAACTCTCAAACATCCTGTAGTTTAGGGAAAATAACAGTGCCCCAGGAGCCAACCATTCACAGCAACAAAGGACACAGAACCACAGGAAGGTCTGAGAGTAGGGAAGAACCTCTGGAGATTGTCCAGCCCAACTCTCTTGATCAAAGCATTCCCAGAAAAAGCAGGTTGCTCAGGACTGTGTCCAACTGGGTTTTGAGTATCTCTGAGAATGAAGGTTCCACAACATTTCTAGGTAGCCTGTTCCACTGCTCACATTAAACAATTTTTTTCTTATTTTTAAACAGGAATTCCTGTGTTCCAGTTTTTACCTCTTGTGCAGGCACTGGGCACGACCAAGAAGAGTCTTACTGCACCTCATTTACTCCTTCCCATCAGGTATTTGCACACATTGATATGATCCCCCCTGAGCCTCCTCTTTTCTAGGCTGAACAGCCCCAGTTCTCTCAGCCTCTCCTCGTATGACAGATGCTCTAGTCCCTTAATTGCCTTTGTGGTCCTTTGTTGGACACCCTCCAGTATTTCTGTCTCTCTTGTACTGGGGAGCACAGATCTGAACCCAGAACACCAATGCTGAGCTGAGGAGAAGGTTTACCCCCCTTAACCTGTTGGGAATGTCGTGCCCAATGTAGTCCAGGATGCTGTGGACTTTCTTTGCTGTGAGGACACATTTCTGGCTTATGTTCAACTTGACATCCACCAGGACCCATGAGGTCTTTACTTGCCAAACTGTTCCCCAGCTAGTCAGTCCCTAGTCTGTACTGGTGCCTGCAGTTATTTCTGCCCAGGCATGAGAGGACTTTTTATTTCCCCCTGTTGAACTTATAAGAGTCCTCTTGGCTAGTTTCTCCAGCCTGTCAAGGTCCCTCTGAGTGGCAGCACAACCATATCGTGTAGAAGCCACTCCTCCCAGTTCTGTATCATCTGAAAATTTGCTGAGGGTGCACTTTGCCCATCATCCAGGTCATTAATACAGAAACCTTTTTAGTGATAGATTTCTCTTTGTACTTTTTTGCACTTTGGTCTCTATCTTTCCTCTAGTGGCTTGTCTCTTTACTGTAACAAGTAGCTTTTTTAGCCTTGCATAAAGCCCAATAACTCAATAATTATGAACTCTAGATTCAGGTCTGATAATCTCCAGACTTCCTTTATAGACTGCAAGAATTCATACTGCTCTTGTAACACACAAGGTTATTCAGGAATTGAAAATTGAGCAATGCAGACCCATTACACAATGAACCTTTGATCTGTAAAATCCAACCCAACACAAAAATTTTTTATGAGTTTAAGATTTACTCCAGCTCTGGCTTATTCAAAAATCTCAGGAGGCTGTTCCAATAATTCATTTTGAAATTTTGAACACTGATCCATCAGACACAGAACAAAATTATGGCTCACTACTAAAGTCAAGCAGAAAAAGAACATCTGCTGTTGAGAACAGTGCTGATCAGCTGCGAACTTTTCCACTGGGAAACTCGTAAAATAATCTACTAGAGAGTTCAGCATGTGTTCTTGTGAGGAAGGAACAATAGGAAATACTTTCACTTATTTATTCTTTAAAACCATCCCAGAGAGCAGCAATTACAGCATTTGTGTCATCTTCAGTATGGACACAAAGCACAGGGGAAAAAAAAACCCAAACCAACTATTACTAAAAATGCTTTTTTTTTTTTTTCCATTATAGAGTGTAATCAGTCAGTTCATTTTGTCCTCATTACGGAAGACATCTTCTGATGCTAACAGCATTGTGGAAACTCTGCAAGGAAGGTTGGAGCAGCCCACATCCTCTAGTAATGCTACTATTAACATACTAATGGAAGCATCCTGGCTGAAGACTAGGCATAAACACTGTTTAATAAGAAATTAAGTACATTAATCATGTTGATTCTGTAACTGGTTTCATCTTTGAAAGCAGGAAGTAAAAAATTTATAATGATTATGTTCAACTGTTTGCTTGAAAACATGACAAATACCTGAAACACAGGTAGGCAATTAGTGAAATTTAAGATGTTACTGGAAGTTACAAAGAACACAACTCTCAGCTTTTAATATTTGTGAGGAGCCCAGATTTAGCCACAGTGCTATATGATTTTAATGTGGGTTGCATTTCTTTTTTGTTACAAGGAAGCTAGCTGTATCACTCATTATGTTGGCCACTGCTTTGCTTCATAAGATCCTATTTTCAGTTGCTAATACTTCTGTGAAACTTTAAACATTTTGCTCTGACATTTCCCCTTGCAAATCTTAGCCTGTATTTGGAAAATTTTTTGTAGCACAGCCATTTCCAGATGGTGAGACAATGGAACAGGCTTTCCAGGGAGGCTGTGGATTCTTTATCCCTGGAAGCCCCCTTGGACAGGGCTTTGAGCAACCTGGTCTAGTAGGAGGTGTCTCTGCCCATGCAGGGGGGTTAGAATGGGATGATCTTTGAGGTCCCTTTCAATCCTAGATGTTCTATAAATTTATTATTCTATGATATTTCAGCATTCTGTTGATCCCAGGATAAAAAAACAAAACAACTTTTTCTACTCCAAATGATGACAGTCCACAATCCTATCCTCTCAGCTGCTGTAATCTATCTATATATGCACCACTAAAGTGGCATTTTCAGAAACACTAAATGAAATACCATAATGCCTGTTTATCCTCTTAACGTGCTGCCTCAAGGAATAATTTCATCAGGCCAGGATTTCAAGCTGCCATTTGCATTTCAGTGATGATTCCTTTTCCATACTGAACTGAACTGCAGCACAGCTATCATACTACCAATTGCAATCTTCCTTCACTGAACAAAGTACAATACAGTTTGAGTATCACCAGCAAGCTTCTGTTCTATTTCACACATCTAGACTGCCTTACTAGAAAAAAGAATCATAGCATCACAGAATTTTAGGGCTTGCAAGGGACTTCCTCGAGATCTTCTCGTCCAACTCCTCTGCCAAAGCAGCATCACTCCGGGCAGGCCACACAGAAACACATCCAGGAGGGTTTTGAAAGTCTCCAGAGAAAGAGATTCCACAATCTCTCTGGACAGCTTGTTCCAGTGCTCCATCACCCTTGCAGTAAAGAAGTTTCTCCTCATGTAGAAGTGGAACTTCATATGTTCTAGTTTAAACCCATTATTCCTTGTCCTATTACTGGGTACCTCTAAAAAGAGATTGGCCTTATCCTCTTGACACACACCTCTCAGATATTTATAGAAAGTCATAAGACCCCCTCTTAAGTCTTCTTTTCTCAAGGCACAGTTCTCTCAGTCTTTCTTCATAGGAGGGATGTTCAAGTTCCTTAATCATCCTTGTAGCTCTCAGTTGGACTCTCTCCAGTAGATCCCTGTCTCTCTTGAACTGGGGACCCCAAAACTGGATACAGTGTTCCAGGTGCGGCCTCACCAAGGCAAAGTGGAAGGGGAGGAGATCTTCTCTAGATCTGCTGGACCCACTTCTACTGATGCACCCTGGGACACCATTAACCCTCTTGGCCACAAGGGGACATTGTTGATGCATGGAGAATTTACTGTCCACTCGGACTCCAAGGTCTTCCCCCATGGAGCTGCTTTCCGAGACTTACCAAGACTTCCAAGACTTGCACTACAAACCTGGGAGGACTAATGATAAAGGTTTTCAAGAAGAAAAGCAGTGTTTGTGGAAATCTGTGTTGAGCTCCTGCTTAGCTATGAAGAATATTGACAGGAGAGAGGGATGGTGTCTTCAGAAGAGAGCTGTCATTATCAAGCTTTCAATCCACTCCTGTCCCACTGCCAGTTATATTTTGAGCATGACTTAGAGAAGTTGACTGAGAAGCTGATTTGCAGAGTGGCTGACAGCTTTTAAAAGGTTTTTCTCTATCCTACAAGAGATGGATATGGGAGGTTGTAGGAAGTTTGCCTGCATCACCTGTGTCACAGCTGTCAGTATGACATGTCTTTTGTCCTGACAGATTCTGCCCTCTTAAAGGTCTACATCAACACTAACTGCAATTTCTCCATCACACTTCAGGCTCATGTGAATCACTGTGAATATTTTACTACCATTTGCCAGCATGGAAGGATGTACAGCACTGAGATTCCTCACCCTAGCTCTTGCCTGACCAAAACCATGAAAGACAACAAGTGTATGACTGGTGCTGATTCTTCTGAAATGAACTGGTCTCTGTTATACTTTGGAAGCATTTTCTCCCTGGCCTAAATACACATTCTGACAATCCTGACTACCTGCTGAACCTCTCCAGCCATCTCTGTCTGGGGTGCCAAATTTGTACAACCCTGTTCCCTTCTCAAACATTCATTAGAGCAGCAGGGCAGAAAGCCATCAGCAAACTTGGGGAAGATGTACTAAATGCCAGTGTGCAAGCAGGTGACAAAGATGCTAAAGAGCATTGGTCCCAGTGGACCAGTTCCATCACATTCCCTTGAGGAATGCCATTCACCACCAGTCTCCATCCAGATTTCAAGCCACTGACCACAACTCTTACAGTGTGACCATTCAGCCAGTTCCTTATTTACCAAGTGGTCCTTTCATCAAATCCTTATCTTTCCAATTTAGAGACCAGGATCTCATAATATATATGAGGGATTGTGTTAGTTACAAGGATCAGTCTTGTGATGTGTCCCAGCAGGAACCCTGCTTCAGGCATGCATTCCCTGTGGGTCTTTCAAATACAAAGATGGGGTGTGAAATGAGCTCCTAATGAAATGTAAGAATTGCTGCCTTGCAGAACCTCCCATTTCCTCAGCATGAAGTTCCCAGTGAAGGTGGCTCTGGCCAGAGAGAATTGGCAGTGTAATACTGTTGTCAGGCTGTTGGATGCAGGGGCTGTTGGGCAGCATCAAAGGAAAGTCTGAATTGAATGGACATCTGAGAGAAAAATAAAGCACAAGAGCTCCAGTCTTCTCATAAAGGTATCAGATCTGATGTATCTATCATACCTGGGGGGGTTATGGGTGAGGACCACCCAGAGCAGGAAGGTAAGATGCATCTAGCAAAAAGGTCTGTGGCTGTATGAGAAATCAAAGAAAAACTACCAACAAACAAAAAACCAAACCACAACACCCTAAAAAAAACCCCAAACCAAAATCAAATCAAACTTTAAAAAAAAAAAATCACAAAAAAACGTGAAAATGTGAAAATACACAGTTCCCAGTCCTGACAAATTGAACTTCCATTTCTTCATAGCAGCTTTAATCCATAAGAATTACTTCTTACACTGTAAATATGGTGGCTGAATGATGTAATGTTATATCAAGCTCTTTCTCAGAAAATCCCTGGATTTATCATTCCAGAGGTCTGACTCAAGGCTTACTGAGATCAATTTATTTGCTGTTGAGCACTCTGCACAGGCTGTGGGCTATGGGACTTTCTCCTCTCTACCGGATCAGTGGTAAGGAACAGGATATTGCACCATAGATGCAAACAACCTTAGGCATGGCTGTGCTGTAAATCACTGTTAGGTAGGAGAGGCATCACTTCATGGCATTTACACAAATCCATCGAAATCTCAACTGGTGACTTAATAGTACAGAAAGAATTACTACTGTTTATACTGTTATAAGCCTGTATTTCTAGCTAAAGAAACATTACTGATGCATTTCTTTGCCTCCATAGTACATTCCTTTGAATACCTTATAGCTATATAAACCAGTGTATCAATTATTAGATTATTTGGCTTTTGTTGTGTTTTATAATCTAGTTCCTGTTCACAGTTATCAAGGAAAAAAAAAAAAAAGTTTACAGCATGGGCTAACGTGTGAAGATTTTTCCTGTCTTAGGGCTGGTATTGAATACACCTCCTGCTCAAAGACTGTGGCTCATGAAATCTACAGAGAATTTCAGGCATAGAGAAACACTCAACATCCTTAGAGAAAATACTTAACACCTCATCACCTTTGCCTCATTTGGATACCACATTATTTTAAATGCATATAGACTCAGTGGAATCATTCCCAGTTGTAGATGCTGGTGATAAAACATTATGATCAGGAAAAGAAACAAGTTCTATGGGTACATTTGCCAAATAAAAATACTGGAGAATTTTCCCCCAAACTAGTACTGAAAGGTCAAGAAAGACTTTAAAAAATCTGAACTGATCTGAACTTATGGAGAAAAGTATTCATAAATTCTTTCCTTGGATCTTGTAGGTAGTTGAAGTTATCATGACGTATAAAGACATTAAAGATTCAAGCAGTAAGAGGTCCTATAGTTTGTTGAATAAAAGAAAATATATATAATTCATCACAATTTTATTTAAATTTACCTAAGAAAAACACCTGCAGTATTAGGCTCTCCCACATTTAAAAATTCATAGCTAGGTTTCATGAGCTGAAACCAAAAAGATCTAATGCAGCATTCACACTCAAACCTACTCTTCTTCACACTCACAAAAAAAGCCAGTAACCATCCAAAAATTTCCCTTGTCACATCAAACCCCAGAAACCATGGAGACTGTTGTGCTGCAGTGTCTGTGAGCATAAATGATACTCAAAAGATCAAAAATAAAATTACACAATGCTCCCCCCCTAAAAAAAAACCCCACAAAACCAACACCACGACCCTCCAACAGCAACATCGCCTGTAGCCATCATGAATATTCTGGTGGTTTTTTCTACCTCTATGTCTCAGCCTGCTCGTGGTTCTGGGTTTCATTTGATCTAATGTAGTGTGTAAGATGAAGAATAAAAATAAATCACTTGATGACTTTTAAAAGGTACAAAGTACATTCAAAAAGAGTATCAGACTTCACTGTGGACTTACAGCTACCATGATGTTAAAAGTGAGATCTGCTGAATTATTTTAAACTAGAAAGAAGATCAAGCCCAAAGTCATACTTTCAGAATTTCATTTAATTTCCTTCCTCTAGTCTTTTTTTTAAAAAAAGCCTTAATACAATAAACAACTTTGGAGAGGTTCTGTCATTTGTTAATGTAAATATATTTAATGTCCTCTGGATAGAGAAATTATATACAGTACTTACCTATCAAACTAAAACAACTTTTACTCAAGGTTAGCCTACTATCTAGTAAGATAGTGTATCCCTTTAAGGACTAGAAAATGAATTTGCACCAAACAGCAGAACTGTATTCTTTATACAAACCTACGATCATATCATTTGGAGCCTCAAATGCTGCACAAATTGCCTCTTTGTGCTTGTCATCTTGCACAGTAACTTCATTTTCATATGAAGCATTATTGATCAAGAGGCAGAACAGGCAGAGAAGCCCCACTCCACCTGTGCCAGCCAGCATAAGGAGCAGAACAGACAGAGAAATATCTATGGGTTTGAACCTGAACATCATCTTCCCTCCCTTAGTTCCCCTTCGAACATCCCTTCCAGATTCACACTATGTTCAATTCAACTCTATCTACAGGACCCACCTATTCCTATTGAGTCTCACTTCTCCCAAAGTAGTAGATGGGTGAGGGAAATTTTCTCTTTTAAAACCCTCCACAGGGGTTGATGATGGAGAGGATACATAGCTCAGTGCAGTCAGTCTCATCTCACACCTCAGTAACTTATTTTTCCCAGATACACCATGCTGTAATAGAGCATGATGCAATGCAACATCAGGTTTAGAATGATTAAAATGAAAAAGCAACACTGGAAAAGTGAACTGGTTAGCAATCTAAATGCAACAACAGGGATCCCTTAGTGGTAAAATATCTGTTCATAATAAGCCAAGGATCTGCATTTATATCAGAGGAAGAGGGAAGACGAGGCTGAAATACATCTTCATTTTGAAATAACAGTAGTCCCCCTACATCTTAACAGAAACAAGATGACAAATTACTTGCTTCATAACTGAGCATTTCTTCACCCCTCTTTTACTGAGAGGTTTAGGAATGCCTGGTTAAACTGAATCAATGTAATTTAATACAATAAAACTGTATTCATGAATCATGCCTTATTATTTTTATTGTGAATTTTTAATTGAAAATTATCAGAGAATCTGATTTCTCTGAAATTTAGTTTTTGAGATAGACTAAGTGATAGTAAATCAAAGTAGAGGAATAACCTAGGTATCTGTCCAGGTAATAAAATATTTCTGAAGGAAAGCTTTTCAAATTCAGTAGTCTGATGTGTAGCAAACAGACATGGTAGGAGACTTAAATTATAATAAATGAAACAAGGAGACATCAGGCTAAAAAAAGACATGTAAGAAACAGAAAAATTTTATGAGAGAGTACGGTGGATTATTATTCTCTTGAAGCCTTTAACTTAAGACTGGACATACGTAAAAGGCGTATTCTTATTTAGCCAGAAAAACACTTAGCCTGATGATACCTGATGTGACAGCATGATATTTTTTACTAGTATTGTGTCTGATATCTCTAGATGTTCACAATGGTCCAATTTATCTTTAAAAATGTACAACTCTATATCATAGGGCATGTAATGTGCCCCTCCCTTTCCCCTCTCAATGAAAAGGGTACAGAAGGCTCCTACTGAAAAACTGGGAAGTATTTCTGTAGTCCATTCTTCCTCCTGTTCCAGTCTTTTCTCCCAAATTGCCTCTTTCCCATTGGTAAAGGCAACCCTTTCTAGTCAACTGTTTTATAAGTAGAAAACGAAGGTGGAACATGTAATAAGACACTACCTCCACTTCCCTTTCAATATTGTTTCTAGAATTATTTCCTCTAGTGGCTTTACATCCCATGTAAGACATTGAAAAAAATTTCACAGCACCCTGGAATGCCTGGAGCAAAGAGAAGGAAATGTACTGATCATACTCTCATTGTTCACATATTAGTCCTACTTGGGGTGATGATTCTTGCTCCAAGCAGCCTCCCACAATTTTATACAACATCTGATCTGTATCATTTACATCTGCTTTACTCTCATCCTTGCTAACACACTAGAAACGATGCATCAACCAAGATGATGCTGAAAAAGCTGAGGCTCTGCCAGTACATTACATCTACTTTTAATCAGTGGTTTCATTCATACATACCTACATGTAAGATACAAAATGCGACAGAGACATGCAATGAGGAACCCATCAGCAGCAGACTTACTCTTTTTTAGCCACTCAATTTAAAATACTCCTAAAACCTTTAGAGAATTCTCATTTTTTGAGACAGGGACATTCTGCCTGTTACTTAAGTCTGCCTTAGTGGACACCTCCACATTCACAAGCACACGCTCTTGCAAAATCTGCTTTACCAACATTTTGCACCGTTCACCATGGAAATGAGAAATAATGTTCAGCTGCTTCTCACTGTAGGCACAGGAGCCCAACCACCACCGTTAAAGTCACCATAAATCTCTTTATATTGGCATTACAAGGGAAGACAGTGACAAAACATATTTATCAGAGCATGGTACCTGGTCAGCTGCGGGAATCGACTCCCATCTACGCTTCATCAAGTACAGAGATTTCCGGCTCATGATTTGGAATTTCTTTTTCCAGATTTTTACAGGTTCTTCCACAATCAAGAAAAAGGTTTCTCCAAACCAGTGTCAAGAACCTTACTCCTGATTCCTGTGCTTCATTGCTGTAGATGGCAGAGCTCCCCGGTGCACACAAGTTTTTGCAGGCTGCGAGGTTGAGATCAATTACACCCAAGCTTCTCCTGTTTCTCCAAAGTATCCATGTCTTTACAGTGCCATGACAAAGGAAACCAGGCAAGATGGTGAAAAGCCCAGCTTTCACTGACGAATTACCTCGCAAAAGCAAGAAGTAGGTAGACAACACTAGGCACACTCAATCTGAAATAGCTGTTGCTTAGGAACTGGAGGGGTAAAACGCAGCACCTCTGATATATAATTGAGAGCTTTTATATTTAAAAAGGAGAATAAGAAACACTGGACCTATGTGTTTCTCTCCCAATTATCATCCTTTTGTAATTCTGGAGGAATGATAGCTTGATTGCACTGATTCCTGAGGCTACGCCTACATTTTCAGCAAACCAAACAAGACTTGATGACAGAGCAACAAAGAACTCCCACACGTTCAAGGTCCCTAGTAAACATGTGTGCGCAAACCCATATGCTATGGGTTCCACCTGGAGTGTCTTAGAAATATCAAGTGTTATGTTTTAGTAGAGTAATTAAAATACAGTTTGCATAATTTTTTTTTGCAGAGGAATATGCCAAGAATGAATTCTGCAAGTCACAAGTGCTTGTAGGAAGTACTGATACTAGAAAAGTGGTATGAATATTTTCCCCTCATGCGAGTGAGATGATGTTTTAGAGACTGCATTTTTATATTTGAGAGAATGATTTCTTTAGGTCGCTTACGTATTCCTAAACATTTAGCAATTCCTTTAACTTGGAACTAAATTTTGAAGTTTTGTACTCAAATCCTAATTGGTATTAATTTCTAAAATTAAGCATGAAACATAATGACATTCCTTTTGCGGTTTCTGCAATATTTCAAATTTAGAGAGCAAGTTCTCTGACGAAGCAGTTGCAGCAGTAAGTGTTATGGTCAGAGATTAAAAAAAAAAAAGAAGAAAAAAAAGAAAGAAGTAGTCAGTAGCCAGAAACTCATTACTCTAAGGTAACCTCTCGTTGCTCTTTTTAAGGTAACCTATAATTCAGTATAATTACAATAGCCTCAATAATATCATTATTCTAAAAGGAATCCTACAATACACACACACACATATACAGATGTATGTGTGTAATCTATAACAAACTGAATGTGGTGTTGGCAGGGTAGTCAAGAGTAAGTTAAATATTGTCAAGACTACTTTTTACTTGTCCCATTTCCATTCTACTGAATTGCAGATGTTTATCAGGACACAGCTCCTGTAAACAGAAATTCCCATAAGCCGCAGTGTATTTCATTTGACTTCCATCACTGCCTGTAATTACATCACTTTGTATTTAACTCTCACATGCAAAAATGGAAAATGTTTTCTAAGTGAATCATGAAGAAGTATGACATGCGCTGTATTATTTTCCTCTCATGTCCAACGCATGCCACAGAAAGCCTGTTAGTTGTTAAAAAAACCTTAACTGAATTAGAGTTGTGTTTACTGAGTCTTGGTATAATGACTTTATGAGTTTATAGGTGGATTTTGCTTTTATATTGCGCCAAACCAGTGGTTCCACTTCCTTTTCTCACAAGTGACATTGCTAGCATTCACACAGGTGGCTTTCCAAGATCCATCTTCCCACCTTCTTCATTTGACTCAGGTAATGAAGAGAACACGGAAGACCAATAAATTGGCTCCAAATGACATAAGCCTAAACCCCTTCCTTCCCTCTCACTGCTAGCCCAAGCAGCACAGGTCAGGAGAGACCTCTGCTCCCATGCCCTGAGAGAAAGCCCCACAGACCCAAGCAAACACCATAAGCAACCCCACAGCAGATCCAGCATACAGTTGCCATCTTTAAACAGGTGATGCATTACATTTAATGATTTTAAATTAGATTTAAAGTAGAAATATACAGATTATGCATCTTAGTTTGAAAGCAAGCTCTTGTTTAACAAAGGACACACTTATTAAGGACACACACTGGCAACAATGCAACTGAATCACAGAAGGATAAAACAGGTTGTTTATGTTACATACAAATATTGGAACCTCCTAAATTTCTCCTAGCCTTTCAAGGAACTAGTAGCCTTTCAACTAAACTAGTAGATTTAACTCTACACCTATCAAACACAGTTTTCAGAGCCATGTAAACGGGAGGCACTGGGGATACAGTGGAATAACTGACCCTTATTTTCTTCCTCCTAACACAACTATTCTTCCTTGCTTCTTGTCCCTGGGCACTAAGAATCCACACAGAGAGCTAGGGTCCTTTTCTTTTCCTATCCAGTTCAAGGTTCTTTAACATTTCTGTGGTACATATTGATTGCTAATTTTACAAGCTGCTCAAAAAAATTTTAACAACTAGCTTCCTAGAAGCTTTGCAGAACACCTATTCACAGCACACACACACACACACACACACACACAAGTGTGTTTACAAGATTAAATTGCTTAAACCTATGCCCATTTTTCTAGATGGATTTGGAAGCAAGTAGCTCATTGGTCTGTCAAGGAAATCCTACCCATGCAGATTGTATACTGTTTTGAAAAGGCGAATTATTTTTGCTTAAATAAAATAAATAAATAAATAAGTTTGTATAATTTATTAAAAATAATATTAAAATACATTCTGCCTTTGGAAAAAAATAATCAGCAAGAGGTTTTCATGAAAATCTGATACAGAGATTAATGTTTTTAATAATTCAGTGGCATCCTTCAGGAAAGTTCAAACAACTGCAGGCCAGGTATAAACCTTCTTAACCAGCACCCAATCAATGGTTTTACTTGCACTCCCTATAGACTGGACTTTGCAGCAGCTGTGTAAATGCCCATGAGTCTTCTTTCTTAAAATCAGGCCATACCATGCAAGCCCTTATTGTCAGGAAGGGGTGAAAGAGAGAAAGCACTATATATTAATTTCTCTGGAGCCCTCCCCTTGGGAGAAACTGTAGCTTCATGAGAGCAATAACTAAATTATTTGGCAACTAGCTCATCTCTTGAGTTTGCTTTTACAGAAAACTTGAAAAGGATGTATTAAACAGCTGAAGTCTAATTTCCTGCAGCAAGATAGATTTTTCATCGTTAACTCGATTCATCTTAATTTTTAATTTAAAATCATGTCGAACCAGATTGATACCACTTACCTTCCATCTATATTCCTTTCTCTAACTTTTCTTATTGGCTAGCTGTACACTTTAAACTTTCAGACATGCCTAGCTAACAACAAGAAATCCTTTAAGCATGGATGCACACAGCCAACAGGATGGATCAGGAATCAGGGTTTACACAGGATGCAGACCTCTGTCTCTGATGTAACACCAGCCTAGGCATCATATGCACTCTAGTCAGCAGTCTCTAAATATTTTGCTGTCACAGGCAAAACATTAGGACTGTAGAGCATGATTCAGAGCATATAAAATGCTACCTGTAGTTTTCATATGCATACAAAAAGCAGACGATTTGCAGTAATTCAAGAAAAGTTCAGGAAGTTTAAGTCACCTTAAGAGTCCTTCAAGTGACTGCTTTCCTCTGAACAGTAGTTTAGAGAAGTCCAACTGACCTTCTGCTCTTTGGACCAGAACACATGGTCAACAAAGACATCAGATGAGAAAGGGGAGAGTATGTACTGAACAGGTCCATTCTTACTGGATAGGTTTCCCTGATTTCTGAAATTCCTCAGCTTCCACTGAAAACAAGCTTCCTTTCTGTTCTCTTATCTTTTTGAAGTGACACAAAAAAACCAGACCTGCAAGCCATCTTAAACTGTTTAATGAAATATTGAATTTCCTGCAAAATTTTAAGGCGGTTTTGAAAGGAGATACAAGACAGAGGCTTAGAAAACATGGTAAAAAAATGTGGAATGCTTCAATAGTGGCAAAAAAGCAAAACTTAGTAAATGAACTTTGCATTACAAATAGTAAATCCCATCTCTTAAAATAAGTAGCAGCTTTCTGATTAATATATTGTATTTTCTCATTAAAAGGGCAGACACTCCAGTGATTTTTACAAGGGCTGTTATGAAGGTTAGGCTAGGAACTACTCTTCTGAGATTAAGACTGCAAACATGTAGCCCCACAACAGCACAGGATGTTTATTATAGATTTGGACATATATGTTCATATTCATCAAAAAATCCCTTACCTGAAGGAAAAGCAATTCCAAAAGACCAGAGCCCTAATAATGTATTTACATAATTTCAGCACTGAATGGGAAAGACTGCATTACACAAGCAGGAAAATTCACAAACATCAGTATTGGTAGCAATGTCCCCTTTGCAGCAACTTTAATTCTATACATAATCCTAAAATGTAGCAGCACGATGCCATTAACACTACAAGCATATCTGCCTTTCAACATGTCAAGAGCAATCCAGTAGCAACACACAGCTTTCCTGCACCTCCCCACGCAGTTCTAACACCACTAATCCCTTTAATATTGAACGAGGAGAGAGGGCCATCCAAGTTTTACAAGCTTGTCAGGTTTAAAAAGAAAATACCACAAAACATACACACATTATTTGGAATTGCATTCCTCTGATATCCTGATATCAGCTAAGTAAGAGATGCTCCCTCTATACATCAATCCATCTGTCTGCTACTTAAAGAAACTTTCTGTTGCATGATTCAGCTCAAAAGAAGTATTAATGAAAGCTGTTGTGTTTTCATGCTTTTTTCCACTGATTCCATACTGCAAATATTAACAAAATGAACAACTTTGACAATCTCAGATGGAAAACTTGCTTGAATACCTCAAACTTACACAAAGCCAAAACCCAACACAAAATACTGAGCTACTGACCTGTGAGCCTCTGGGTCCTCTTTTGTGATCCCATTCAGAATGCCCCATGAGCTGAAAAACATAGAAAAGCACAGTTAAGTGTTAGACTGTACTCATTAGCTTTAATTGAAACATTCACACTTTCATATCAATCACACATTCTCTTTGAAAAAACAGGTTGACGTTAATGATTTATTTCACACCATTTTTTAGCTCCATAAGGGTGAGAAGACTTGGGAGTTGCTACTATAACTTTATACCTTTACATACAGTGCCAAAACACACCTAACATCACAACAATGCTTATGCCAATAAAATTCCTGCTGTGCAGATTCAGCTTTAGGCAAATAGTTTAACACTGATCTGGCAAAAGGAGAGCTGATATATCAACAAAGAGATTACCAAAACCAGGAGATTAAAAAAGTAATGTATGTTTTCTAGCAGGCATGAAAGCTAGTGACAGCTTTAATTCTGTCTCACCACTGGTTTCTTCTCAATGTAATAAAAAAGTAGAAGTACATCCTCTAAAGGAAAACAGGTTGGGGTCATTACATTGCAGAGGAAAGAAAAGAGAGTTTAGAGATAATGGCTTCTTGTGGACATGAAGATTTGTGATGGTATGCAGCTCCTCTAGTTCAAGAAAAAGCAAGCACTAATTACAGCCAAAATTCAGCTCTCAAATCCTCTGTGCAACCCTACAGGAGAGAAATAGTCAGACACTGGATGGCACAGATAGACTCGAGAAAAAAATACATTGTTTCCTTTTATCTACTTTCTACTATATTTGGCAACTGTGTGCTAACACAGGCACTCTTTCTGCAAGCAGCATACAACCTGCACTCAGCAGCTCTGTCCGTGTGTGTTGTGGTAGATGACAAAAAGAAAAAGAGGGAATACCCAGGAGGCTTTATTATTGCTTTATGTATTTAAAGATTAAGGACAAACATGAAATGCTGTCAGTAAGGCACCTCACACCTGACTAAAAGGAAAGCACCAGGGAGTGCCCAGGCACAGCTCCAGAGGAGGCCAAGCTGTGCGGCACACAGGGCAGCTGCTGCTGCTAATCCTGCCTCTGAGCACTTGGCCGGCCTGTGTTCCAGCCTGGGAGCTGGTTTTTTTCAAGAGTTATTCAGAGAACTTTCCTTGGGAATGCTTTTTCTTACTCATATGAGCATAGCTTAACGCAAATATAAAAATATGTGAATGAAAGACAGGAGGGTTAATGTGACACGTAATGACTTAAGAGTCACAAACATTTTCAGGGTCTTCTTTCTTCAACATTCTTCCCCAAAGGAAATGCCTTCTCCCAGGTCAGAGGTAGGCAATGCTTATTGCAGGACATGCTTTCAAAACACTCATCCCAGGACAAGAGATTAAAACTACTTTGAAAAATGAGGACAGCCTCATACATCTCATATGAAACCTTTTATCTTCTCCATCAACTGTTCCTATCTATTCTTTCATTCTCCAACGGCCCCTTAATTTCTTTAAGTTAGTACTTATGATTATCTGCACTCATAAATGGAGACAAACCACATATGCAGATAGTCATCAAAGATCAGAAAGTTCACATCATTCTTCTACCTGATACAGCTTTACGACTGACCCTCTTGTTTTACTGTAATTATTTCCTTTTCCATATACTGTTGGTGGAAACACTAGCTGCATCAGATTTCTCTGTTTCTCCATACTGTTATGTTTGCTCATTAATGCACTAAAAAATCTCTTCAGTTTCAAGTCCTCAGCCCATCTTTCCTAATTTACTTGGCTAAAGAAAAATTAATCTAGCATGGTCTCACCACCTGCAATTCCCAGCAAGAGAATTGGTATCTTTACCTGCAACTTCCTACCAGTGAAATTATCACAAAAATTATGCCTCTTATTTCCTGGTTAGGAGAAAAGGATTAATGTTACAGGCCTGGCTACAGTTACTGTGGTTCTCCAGGCTCTCACAGACATTTGAAAGTGCATCCCACACGCTCAAAACCAAGTGTAGCATGAGATCCCATTACCAGGTTTTTTGTGCTGCTACCTTCACTCAGTACAGAAAGGTGAAGGGTTGCTTTACTATTGCCACAAAAATTAAGCAAGCCAGATAAAAGTTAAGCTTGGAGTTATTGTTTCCATTAGAGGCACACCTCTCTAGTAGGGATGCTTCCAGTCTAGCCAGACCCAGGAAACCAAACTTAATTGTGCCAGGGGTGCTTAACTGAGTTCACCATCAATCCTCAAGCCCAAATCAAGTCCTCTTAAACATTCCTTCTTCCTCAGGCATGGCTTGCCCCCCACGTTCCCCAGTTTCTTCCTAGTTCTTCACATTTCCACACAGTTTTTTAGCCCTTGAAGTGCTTTCCTGTTCTTCAGCTAAAGGCTATAATGACCTGTCTTTGCTCCATTTCTCAGCATCTATCAAAATCACTAACTGAAGAGAAGCCAATGAAGCAATCCATCATGAACACACTGGAAACAACAGAGTGACCTCTTGCTTATTCTGGCACCATTCTATTAGCAAACTGCCAGCTCCTTATAGCAAATGACACAACCCACATTTCATTTAATTTCTCTACAAATGTGCCTTTGTGGAAATCAGATACATTTGTATTTTTGCTGATGGATCTGTTGCCCCTAGAGTAAAAGAATTTCAACATTATTATCTCTTTGTATCTCCTGTCACATACTATGCCAGGAAACGCTACTGAGTTAACCCTGTAGTTATCACCTGGTAAAATGGTGAGCAAAAGGAAGCAAAGGAAGAGTTCTAGTATGGTAAGAAACCTTGACAATTCTAGACAGCTTTGAAGCATGGTAATAAGATGCATGACCTTATGAAGCCAATGTTTTCCTCCCATTTTTATAACCTACCAAATATTGCTGGGCTTTAAAATGTATTTCTTCCTCACAATTCAGAAAAAAATATGTTAATCTCATGCTAGAATGTTCTTGCCTATCTGCAACGGTCAATAGTTAACAAAGGAGAGAAGGATGAAAAAAGTGAAATAAAAAATACATCACACTTACACAAGGTCCTTAAGGCTTAAAACGGAAGACAGAAAAAACCACAAATAAATGGGTAGAGCAGTTGTAACAACATCTTTCCCAGGCCAATATCCTATAGAAAGATGCTTGGCTCAGTATGACATCCTTTTGCTCAACAAGCCATGCTGTGCTAGATTACTTCTGAGTCTTGGAAAGATTTGAATGGACAAACAGTAAGTGCTGGAGTATGATATGCAGAAAAGGAGGAAAGCAAGCATGCTTTACCTGTCAGGGTACTTGGAAACCACAAATTCCACAAGCTTTATAGTAGTCAAAAGATGAAGGAAACAGTACGTAAAAAACACCATAACCAAACAAAATATCAACAAAGACAAAAAACCAACAACCACTGATGCTCAGAAACATAGACAGTGTGCATAAATCCACCTGAGTCTGAGTCACTCTCCTGGAATCAGAAAAAAATGTCAAGTATATAATATCTAATTGGTGCATGCATGAAAACAGAGACAGAGACATGAAAAAATTAATTTGGAAACAGAGGGATTCATGTTTATCACTAACAATATGGTTTGTTCTTGACCCTCTGCTTCCTCTAAAAATTACTGTGAATTGGTTTGGTCCAGAGTGATGGTAAACAGCCAATTTACTTTGCCATCATCCAATTACTTTTTAAAATCATTCCTACTGACCAGTCTGCTGAGGCTGAGCATACCAGCAGCACAAAAGGAGACATAAAACCAAATCAAACTCCCACATGGTTTATATGCATGCAGTCTCAGAAGGAAAGTATCTACTTTACATTTCATTTAAAACTGTCCTGGAAACACAGCTCTGACAGTTTTAACACCTAAAGATAAAGGCAGCTTTCAGCAACAGGAACAACTCTTGCATGTTCAAGGATGCACAAAACGAAGGGCTTTGCTGAAGCCAACTGGCTCACTCTACTCTACTAATTGAATAAAAGGTCATCAGGGAAAACAGCCTCCCCAACCCCTCTGAATGTGAGGATTGTGAATGGAAGATTAGGCAGGAATGAAGACGACCCTAATACTAAAATCACAGTCACAGAAAGAAAAAGAGAAGTGAAAGGCACTAGCTTGCTCTGAACATAAAGAGTGGTCATCTCTGCTCTGAAACTCAGGCATCTGCTATACACACTATGAAGACTCTAGGCCTCTGGTTTTAAAATGAAATTTTAAATATAAGCCAGTTGGTTCACTAATGCAGTGTGATACCTGCAAAAGAGCAAGAAATGTTATAAGGGACTGTCTGCATCGAATACCTGAGATACCCATGCCAAAGCAGAAAAAAAGACATTCAAAAATTAGCATCTTCAGCTCTCGCCTCTCTAAATGCAGTTCTTCACCTATTTGGTGATTTAATTAAAGCTCCAGCATATGATTACATAAAAATCTCAACTTTCATTAAAATTCATAAACCATAATTCTAACCTTCCTTAGTATTACAGAACTGCAGCAAAATGCATCTCACACATACAATAAAGCATCTAAATAAATTAAAAGACAGAAAGTAAAGAGTGAAAATTCAAATCTTCTTAGCTGTTTGTAAGTCTTGTTTTCCCCTTAAATCATATTTTCTGGCCTAGGTTTTTGGTTTTGGCACCCCTGAACCAGCAATACTGCTAACTATACCATAGCTGAAGACAGAAAACCAACCCAAAAAACCCTCACCAAAACAGAAAAGGCTCTTATTAAAAGAACCTCCACAACAGGACATAAGTGGGAAAACCACCAACAATTAGAATACAGAACCACAGAACTAGTTTTGTCAGAAAAGACCTTCAAGATCAACAAGTCTGACCTTTAGCCATTAGTATGAGCAGTCCCATGAATATTCTTAGGAATGGAAGGAAGTCCTATGCAGCAGAATGCAACAGCACTTTTAAACCACAGGTTGTTTTTAATTTAAGCAAATACAGGTTCATTAGAGAGAATGGGCAATTCTTTTCATGTTAAATACTTAAGAGGATTAATGAAGCATTTATACTTAGTGTTTAATAAAAGATTTTATAGAAATTCAGAGCCTACTCTGATTCTAGTTCAATTACAATTATCCAATTCTGTGGAATTTTATTTAGACATATACACAACACCTTTACAGTTATAAAAATAATTGGATAGTGATGATAAAGGCAAGCTAAATCAGCTAGTAAATAGGATTCAAACAGACTGAAGCAGGATCACACAGCCCAACTGTGTCTGTGACCTTACCCCAACTCAGTGGCTTCTTCCCTTTAAAGATTTCAGACTGTGGCAACACACCACATCTCCCTTACAGTGAATATAAGATAGCCCTGCTTTCCTCTAGTGAATAAACAAAAGGTGAGCACAAAGCAAAGCTCAGGAATGCCAGAGGAATCATTTCTCTGGCCCATCTGTGATAAGGAGCCAAACACTTAGTATCCAACATTGTTTACTGAACTGGCTGTGATACATATGAATAGGATACCCTGAGCTCCCCCAAACAGCTGAGAACCTACAAAAATCTCTCTTTTTTTTTTTCCCCTTTTCTTTTTATTTTTTCTTTTTCTTCTTTTCTTTTCTTTTTTTTTTTTTTTTTTTTTTTTTTTTTTTTCCCCAAAATAGCCAAACCTGTATTTAAACATGAGGATAACATCTTCCCTCTTTGTAAGAGATTTGTTGAATGGGCACGTTGAAGATGTTGAACAGTGTCTCACTGTTGAGTTCTTTGACACTGCCTCCTTACAGCTTGCACTGAATGGAGCACAGTATGATACATATTCTCTGACTGAATGGGTATTAGCTATGCTCCAGTCAGGATCATATTTCCACTGGTAAAAAGAAACTGTTTGTTGCTGGCATGTAGGCATGAAATGTTCTTGATAGATTCCTTTTTCAGTAACAAAAAAAGCATGAATTATTTCTTTAATTACATATTAGATGAAACATTTATTTTTATAAATATGCAGGAGGTGGATCACACAGAAACTAACAGGGATTTTTTTGCACATGCTATTTTGAGTAGGACACCTCCTATTCGATAGATTGTTCCCTGCATTTTCATAGCAGCCAAGAAAAACGAGGTGATTTACTGACACAGGGAGCTCAGTTTTGGTGTGGACACCATCAGCAAAAGAAGCTGAGTGGGCTGGGGCTGCTGAAGTTCAGCACTGCCAGATCCTGATAACCTAAAAGGAAAGCAGCAGCATGGCTACACTGACCACCTCCTCTACCAACAGGCACAGCTGCAGTTGGCCACGCAGGGCATCCAAAGCATCAGAGATGTCTTCCTTGCTGCGTGGTGAGCGTGCAGACACAGGCACGTGTAGGCTATGACACACAGATAGCAAAGGGCTCCAGGATTTGGAAAAACAATCCCTTTTCCACAACCACTCGCCAACTCTCAGAGTCAGCTTAAAGCACAAGATGTCAGAGCTGTGCTGTTCAGCCAGATCTGTGAGCTGCATGCTTGCTCCATTGTGGCCTCTGGCTGTGCAATTAGTGGGGAGGAAAATCTCCACCCAAACACTCCCAATGCGTTGGAGCCCTGCAAATAATCAAGGTCAGCCCCCATTCTGAGACTGGTTAAAAAGCAAAACAAAACAATAAGCTAACTAAATTAACTAATTAAAATTAATAAATTAATTAAATTAATAAATTGGGTGAGGGATGTGTAAGAACCTTTCAGCTGCTTGCTAATCAAATAAGTTATTTCAAAGGTTTGTGGGCTGCTGGACAACAGCTGGAAGCAGAGATCAGACTTTTAAACTGAGGCACAAGCAGAAATGTTTTGCAGCTTGGCACTGCTTTGAACTTGAGGCCAGGGCAGCAAGGTGGAATGAATGGTGGGCCTGGGAAGGAGCTGCAGTGAGTGGTTTCCTTGCAGAATGAGCAGGGATGGAGTTAAGCCCTCTGAAGCTGGTACCCTGGTGAAGCTGAAGAGCTACAACCCTCACAGCCTGGCTGGCAGGTCAGGTAAGAAAGCTCAGCACTGCCAGAGGCTATGGAAAACGGGACAAAAGTGACTCAGCCAGGTGCTGTGTGGGGATACTGAGAATGACACTGAGCCACTGTGGCAGAAGGGAAGAGAGGAAAAGAGTGCACTTGGAGAGGTAAGGTCGAAGGCAGCTCAGTGGGCACAGCAGCACAGGAGAACCCCAAAGCCACCAGGGGTGACTGTCCCCCAGGCACAGCAAAGAAACTGTCCCGAGCACTTAACCAGGGATTCAGCTCCAAAGGAATAAAAGAAATGAGATCATATCTGGCGCTGGGCGAGACGGCAAGAGAGAGACTACATTTTTGAGGACTTTTCTCATGGCAGCATATGACCTTTTAGAATATTTCCAGACAATAAACTGAATCTGACTTCTTTGGGGATCCTGGCTCCCTTTCACAGGGGCAGAAGGCAGGAAGAGGTTTGACATGGCAAACTGGTGGCGGTGTGTTTGTGGACAACTGTCATGCCCCTTGCTACACACCACTTCTTGAAATGAACAGTTTTAACTTTAGATAGTGTGAAGATCTGGTGAAATAAAGAAAACAAATGTGTGGGAAAAAGAAAAGACAGGGGAATATCCATCTCCACAGCCTGTATCTGAATTTATATAAATTTTTGTCAAAACAACTTAAACAGATGACAGTGGTAAAACAAATCCCTACAGGCTTCTAGTATTTTCAGTCCTACCACTGAATTTCTCAGGTCTCTGTTAATCTTTCACACATCAAACAAGATTTTAAACAGACATTTTCAGATGCAGGGCTGTTGTAAAAAATACAGAAAAGGATTGCATTTTTTGTTTTTTGATTTTTTTTCATAGACACTGAAGTCCACTCTTGTGTAATTAAGTTCCTAGAAAAAGTCAGAAAGCTTATTTACTTTTTTTCCATTGGAAATCATTAAATATGCATTAAGAATCCCAGGCACAATACCAAGCCTGGCACAGGCTTGATAAACAGCTAGCACACAGTCAGCAAAGTCTGAAAGCACGTTTAGGTATCTAAGGCCTGTCATTTATTTTTTTTAAGGAGTCCAAAGACTTCCACAAAAAAACACGTGCTCCACAATGTATATAACAATACCATTCTCTCTTTGGTTTTTCTCTCACTTTCCATCATTCCAGAGGTTCTAGTTTCATATACAGGATTTGCACTTTGTGTTGTTACCCCACACAAGCACTGAGGATGACACACACTCATTTCAGCTGCAGTGCGCAGGAGGGCCTCTGCTTCCAAAGAAATTAGTTCTTTGAAGATATATGGGGTGTTTTTGCATAGCAATTAATAACAGATTAGGAAAACTTTTAAGGCATGATTTAGTCACTCACAAGGGATTTAAGTTGAATCACTCTACAATATTAACACAAAGCGTGAAAGGTCATATGGAAGGCAATTTAGCCCTACAGGTTTAGTGAGAGCATTAATCTAGCACCTGACCACTCCGGCAGTCTGCATAAAGTCAGGAATATCCCAGTTCAATACCCAATGGGTGTCCACCTCACAGGGGAAAAAAAAACAACAACAACAAAACCCAAACCAACTAACCAAACAAACAAACAAAAACAACAACAAAAAAACAACAAAACAACAAACAAAACCAACCCACAGCTTCTGGGGGTTGGGACAAGCATGGCTTGCTTGTGCCCCTGTTGTACCTCCTTTGTGCATGCATACATTTCATTGTAGGTGTCAACTCAAAACCTCTC
The DNA here is from genome assembly GCA_038090715.1 of Florisuga fusca. Taxonomy (NCBI): domain Eukaryota; kingdom Metazoa; phylum Chordata; class Aves; order Apodiformes; family Trochilidae; genus Florisuga; species Florisuga fusca. Next base: position 14,094,161 of record JAAWXA010000019.1, read on the forward strand.
ACCAGAGCAAGAATTCACTTCAGAAGGGAAGGGGGTAGAGGGTGAGTGAACCCCCAAGCCCCAGCTGCCTGATCAGAGATGTCAAATAAAGGTTGCTGTGCCACTGTCCCCCAAAACTGGCAATTCAGTAAGCACAAGTATCAAGTAGTTTGAGCACATCAGATATATTTTGCTACCATATGCACTTATTGAAAAGAAAAAGACAAACTTGCTTTAATACAGCAGCTTAATGTCTACCTGACATGAAACACAAAACACAGTGATTACAGGAATTAGCCCCTGGTGAAGGGGCTAAAATACAGTGAAGCAGAAAGCCAGAAACATAATTTCTTATAGTTTCAGCAGCTCGTTTTCCTGAAATGCATTAACTTAAATGATAGCACACTGAGGGACAGCTGAGATTTAGCAATTAAAATTTTAAGAGACTGAGAATTGGGCCTCCCTTAAGCTAGCCCACAGAGCAGACTGACCCACTGTGCCTTCTCCCACTGTGAAGGCAGCACTGCATCTGCTCAGGTGAAGCCTCAGCCTCCAGGATTGGCCTGGGAAAGAAAAGAGCATCACTCTGCCAGAGCTTGTTCCAGCCCGACACCCACACAAACAAGCTACGTCTTTCATTAACACTCTGTTTTCCTAGTTTTGAGGTTTCACAATGCAGAAGAATAGCACTGACATTCATTTCATCAGCTAGATCCCAGCTAGCAAATGTCCTAAAATTACACTGTAGAGCCTGGTAGCTCACTAAAAAACCTCAATGTCAAAACTCAAAGTACATTCAGTTTAAACACACCCTTGGGGGGATTTTCTGCTAACTACTTTCTATTTCAGACTATTCACTTTAAGCTCGACCAGCAATGCTTCATCACTCATCCAGGAAAACTCCCCTCTCTGCCACCCAATCTCAATCAACCTGCCAAATTAATTATCACCCAGCATTTGTCTGTTGCTAAGAGGGGGGAAAAGAGCAAATAGATGAACACAGCAGTGACCCCAGCAGAAAAAGAATCCTCTGAAACAGAACTAATTAAATCAGTTCAGTGATCTTCCAGCACAACACATTTCACCCACACCTTCCCCAAGCAGCCCAGTTCCCTCATCTCCTCCAACTCTTGTCTGCAGGGCACTCACATGGGGCTCAGATGTCTATCCTGCAGCAAACTACAGATCTTTTCTACTCATCATTGTAACCACATGTTTTAAAATAAAGAAAAAAAACAACTGTCGTAGAAAACTCACCATGATAATTTCACACTGACATTTACATGCAAATTCCTGGCCATGGAATACGTGTTTCGGCCAGATAGCAGTAGGATTTGATTACCTACCTCAAATTTATGGGACCACAGGCACCAAACTTTGCTGCTTCGCTGGCTCTACGAAAGAAGCAGAGCTCAGAGCACTGGAAGCGTGAGGCTTCCCCTTTGGTACTGCAGTGAGCTGGCAGGACTAACACATAGAGAAATTACAGAAATTTGGGATCTTAAATCACTGCCATGAGTCAGACACCAAACCTTGTGCTAACTGTATGCCCACCCTAGCAAGTACATGTGCATGCACGACTGCAGCATCAGTGACCCTGCTGACTTAAAAGGGACTATTTCAAGGAAGCAAGTTACACATGTATTTTGGGCTTCCCTGTCCCACAGTTTTAACTGACAAGTCCAGCTGAACCACATGCAAAAATACATTTGGGACATCAATTTTCCCACCACTGGAAATGGCATAATTTTCATTGCAAATCCAGCTGACAATGCCTGAAATTCTGTACTAGCTGGTAGTGTCATGCCCACGTGAGAATATCAAATGCTATAGGTGTAGGACCACAACAGAAACACCTCTCTCAGTGCATTTCATCTTATACCAATTTTCTCTTTATGTAGAATACATTCAGAGCAAGAAAAGGAAAGGCAACTCAAATAGGGCAAGAAATGCGTGGTGGTAGGCCTGCTTGGGGAACAAAAAGGCACCAAAGAGGAAACTCTCCTTAATAGGCAGTTCAAATATAAGGTCATTGTCACCCGGCTTTTCTCCCTATATGATTTTTAATACAGTCAGTGCTTCCTTAGATGGAAAGCACATCATGAATGGACATCATTATTGAAAGGTACTGAAATCTGGATGCCTGCACAGGATCCTTGTCAAGTTAAGTGAAGCTTCAGACGCAGGAGCCCTGACAGTGCCCTCTCTGATAACGGTGCATAGGAACAGAATAACAACAGGCAGAGGCAGGACTCTGACTAATCTCTAGGTAGGTGCCTACACAGGCAACAGTTTGTCATTCACACCCATCTGCTGCTCAAAATCACACACACACACAGACACACGCTGTCACGTGCTTTTCCCCATCTGGATTGCAGAGATGCTGGATATAAACAGGCAAAAGCCAGGAAGATGAATACTGGGCTTGTGCTGTATAGGGTGGAATCAGCAGCCAGTTTCATTCCCTCTAATGGGAGAGTTTTCAGTGGAGATTTCTAGAAGTCAAAGTAAAACCAGATTTTTCATAATGGTTGTAGGTTTTTTCCATTATTGAAATCCTGTCTTTCAAACCAGTACGACTCTTTAAAAGCTTTACTTCTGCGATATTATTTTTAAAGCAATAAAACACCACATATTGTCATAGAGGGATATAATAAAATACATTTCCCTGTAATGCTGTCTGCCAACATTTAATTCCATGTGGCCACCCAAGCCTTTTATTTCCATAGTGTCACAGCACTGCTAACAGCAAAACCAGAGCCCACAAAAGGTACAGTCGCTGTCATGGTGTAAAGGATGCACAGACTGTATGCCATGCAGGGGTGTCATGATGCAAATGGATATACAAGGTGCTGTTTTAGAGTGAGAAAGGCAGAGCAGGACACAGAGGAGAGGAGCCTGTTCTGGAAGGGCTGACCTCAAAGAAGTAGGTTTGAGAGATGTGTGGTTGCCCTGCTCCCTGTTTTAGGACTCCATTTTTGGTTCAGATAAACTGAGTCATGCAAAAGCTGCTGAAATATTCTTTGGCAGAAGAATCTTCCATTGAAAATACATAATTTTGACTAATAGGCCTTTCAGCAACAGGCTTCAACAAAATGAAGCAGCATTTCTGTGGTTAAAAATGTTGCATGTCAAAACAGTTCATCTATTCAAAATAGAAAGTTCTGAAATTTTCTTTCCTTTATGAGCAACTATTTCCCCTTCCACCATTTTTTCCCCTAGAATTGTATTCCTTGCATAATCTAACTTCGCATGTTTCTGAAACATACTTCTAAACCAAACTAGATCAAAGCAATATTTCCTCTTCTTATGACAAGCTCAGGGAGTGACCCCACTCCTTCAGAAATGAGCTTTCCCTTCCATTAGTCTTATTATGATGCTTTCAGCCCCTTTCTTTTTTGCCAAAGAAGTAATTTAAGTTCATTTTCCTGTGTCCCAAATATTTTTCTTTTATCTTCCTATGTTCAGCTTGTGTAAAAATGCTATTTTGATTCAGCAGAACTGTTATTTTAGGAGACACTAGTATACATCCCTTTACACTAACCAGAAGACTCCAGATGGAAAGGTATTTTTATTTCTAGCAACCAAAACAACAAAAAACAAACAAAACCAAAGAAAGAGACAAAAAACATAAAAAAACCCCAAACAAACAAAAAACCCCCAAAACAAAACAAAAACCACCCAACTAAACAAACCACTGATGAGTGGCAAACAGTGCTGATCACAGGTACGCTCCTGATCCCATAATCCTGGCAACAACAATTTCATCAATTCATTGTACCCTGGATGTTGTCCTCTGTTTTCCCTCTTAACCCTGGGAACCAGGCTGACCTTCTGGGAGATGCTTAAGCACAGTTAGCCTAAGACTCTGTAAGAGGCTCTGAGCCTCTCCCTGCTATTAGGTATCTACTAGGTATCAGCTGCAAATCAGAGAAATCTTAGTAGCAACCACTTCCAAAGCACTTATTCCCAGACCACCATACAAACTTGTTAACTCAAACAGGACCTTTGTGAGAAAAAAATTTAATTTATCACCATTTCACTGATGGAGAACTGAGGCATTTACCCAGCACAGGACTGCAAACTAGAAATAGAAACAAAATACCTTCAGTTCATGGGATCAGACCATAGGCTTCATTTTGATCAACTATTTATGTCCAAGTTCTTTTTGGGGGAGTTGAGGGCATACACCAGGGAACAGAATTATTCTCGTTTTCAGCTGCCAGGAGATCTTATCGCTCTTTCTGAAAATGAGTGGTTCAGCCCTCTAAATATCAGAGGACAGGCTTCAAATGTCAACAAACTGCCTTTTAAAGAAAGCATAGCAAAGATAGGAAACCTCATACGATCAAAAATAGTAAATTTTTTCCCCCTGTTTGTGGCCAAACACCCAGACATTCTGTAATACTCTTTTCTCAATTAGAAGGACCTTAGCTACAGAAGAAAACTTGAACAAAGTGAAAAATCAACAGCTTTGGCCCAGACCTGAACTGAATCTTCCCCAAGATTTAAAGATACTGAGTCTGCTTCAGCCCCCTACCTGGATGCAGTGATGAACACAAAGAAAAATGGATGAAGAGCTGAAATGCCAGGAGAAAATAGATGTTCTTATTTATTCATCAAGACCAAGTGATTGAAGTGTGCAAGGTATTTCTGACATGAAAGCGTTCAGCACAAGAGCCCCACAAGTAGTTGGATTATTTTCTCTCCTCCACTTTCCATTTTTCCACTTTTTTTTTTTTTTCAGAAAGAAAAAACATACATAATGGCAGTTTACCTAGATAACAAACACTGTCAAGACCTATATTCCACAAATATGTTGCCAGGAGAAAAGTGGCTGCATGTTGAACGTGGGGTGCCTGTGCCTGAAAGCCTCTAGCCCTCTCAGTGGGTCCCTTTATCAGGACAAGGCCTCCTTAAGGAGGAACCAGGCCCACCAGCAACCTTTGTTCAGGCAGGAGAGAAAAAGGCTGAGAAACAGATGCTTTACAAGCTTGAGAGAACTGCAGAAGAAAAAAGAACAAAAAACAAAAAAAACCCAACAACAACAAACCACCACAAAAAACCCCACAACTTCCCTTCTCATCCCTAAATAGAGAACATAAATAAAAATGTATATATCGTAAATATTTTTCCTAACCCAATACTTTTCTTCCCACATATCTGCTCTGCTTCCTCCAACACACATAGTGCTGTCCTGGAACCAGAGCTTTGTTTTCAGGGAGAGGGAGCTGATGTTAAAACTGGTTGAAGAGGAAGTCAGAAAGTTGAAGGTAGGATGAGGCTACATGTGGACAGTCTGATGAGAGGAAACTCAATTCCCACAAAAGCAAGTATTTGTGATGGAGAGAAAACACCTTTTGCAGTGGCAGCTGGAGGGTGTGGTGTTAAGGATGAGATGGCCACAGAGGAGAACAGGAGCTTCTAGGGCAGCACCCCACTAAAAGTTTGAAATTCCACACTTTATTGGCCCGATGACTAAAAAGTGGGTTCAGCCTCCATATGCATAATGCTACCAGCATCTTCCATAATATTAAATACATAGGATCAAGAAATATGGGGATAGAAATACAGATAGTGCCCACATACAGAACTATCAACAAGATGAAAACATTTGGAACCTCTTAAGATGACAGTACTAAATGTTCCTATTGTAACTTACAGAAGACACATATATTGATTTTCTTCAGCTGTACAGATTGTATCTGAAATGACAAAAAATTTCAAGTTTTCTTAGAAATTTCAGTTCCTGGAATCTGAATTGTAGGGGGAAAAAAAAAAAAAAGGAGGAGAGAAAGGAGGGTTGCAACTACCACGACTTCAATGACAGAGAAAAATTAAGTACAAGGATTAAAAACTAAGGATTTATGTCTAATCCATGATCTCCAGAATGCAGAGGGTTGTTCTCAAGTTGGTGGGAAACCTGATGAAGGGGGAAACTCTGCTCTGCCTGGTATCAGAAGCCAGCACAGCAGATATGGCAAAACTTAATAAACAAGCTGTATCCTTCCACTCTGTGAGAAGGATGCGCAGGACAGAACAAAATGCCAGAACTGAAGTCAGCCATTGCTAAAAATAACTTTATCTCTCCTTCTTTATCTCAAGGGCCAAATTATCTCAGTTGCTACTTGAGAAGTCTAGGCAATGCCAGCATCAGAAAGGTCAGAAAGCATGTGAAAATTTACCCAGTAGCTTATCCACTACGTAAATGTCTGCTATTGAAACGGTACAGATTAAAATTAAAATTCCTACAGTCTTGCTTTACAAATTTATGCTAAGTCTTTATCTGAAGAGCATGAGAGGTGAAAATGCACTAGCTAGATACCATACCACTAATGTTCTCACACACTACTTCATGGGGTTTTTGGTTTACTTGCTTATTTATTTTATTCGATGAAACGGTATTTATAAAAATGCTTTGAGACTGATATGAAGCCTTTTGTAGAGGTATGGACTAATTCCTCATCCCCAGAATGCAAAGAACACCTGCATGTAAGCGAAGTGCACAACCAGTTGACCTGGCTGCAAGGATTAAAAGCAGGTTTTTTCAAAACTGAAATGGTTCACAAAACAAATTCATTAAAGATTAGTGATCAGATGCATTTGGAAATCTTAAATGCTTCCACAGTCCTCCTGGCAAATTTGGTCATTGCATGGCTGTTGACTTAGAAAGAGTGGTCAAATTTCCTGACCTTAAAGGCCAGTGAATCTTTCTCAGGTCAAGAGGCACAAGACACATGTATGGGAGAACGTAGGGAAGAAAGAGGCTCACACACCAGGAGAGGTTCACAGGCAGGAGCTGACAGCAGCTCCCCGGTCAGCCTGAAGCCCTGCTGTGGTATGCACAAGGCTGTGAGTACTCAGGCCCTAGAAAAACTCGCAATACTGAAGCCTGGTTTCCCTCCTGGATCACTCCAGAGTAGCCCAGACATTCCAGGCACCTGGTAAATAGGAGCAAGTCAAACTCCTTGTAAGCTGCTTGAGAACTGTGCTTATGCCACTGCGAATGCCCAGAATAAAGGCTCCCTAGGTGCAGAATGGTAAAGAAACACAAGAATCAAAGCTCCAAGGATGATGGACCCATTAGATTTCACAGGATGTAGATGTCAGGAGAGCAAAGACAGAATGAGGTCAGAGTCTCACCTACAAACTGGGGAGCACAGCAAGCTCTAATTAGGCCAACAATTTGCTGTCATCGTGTTACTCAATGGAAGGCAGGGGGAGAAGAGGGAATATCCTTGTTGCTCCTACAGCCAGGAAGTAATGTGTACCAGACCAGGGGTACAAACTCTGAAATCTCACCACAAGCACTTCAGCTTGCTAGCTGGCACTGCCTGTGACACAGCAGGGACATGATGCAAAAATGACTTTGGAATTATGGCTGCGTGTTCCCCTATTTGCAATCCCCACTTTGCCAGCCATGCTCTGCCAGAAGAACCATCAGCTGCACTTCCTCCTGGGTGCAGACTCACCTCTGCTTGGGGACCCAGGCCTAAAATACATTCTGCCCCTTTTTCTTAACGGCTGGGATGCAGCAGAGAGACAGCTTTGATTACATCTGAAGAAGACTTTAATTTTCATTACTAAGTTGATTTCCTAGTAGGAGGAGGTTCGAAGCAGGATGTGAACTTTCTTGGAATAAAAAAAAGGAAAAAATCCCAACCAAACAACAAACCCAAACCAGAAATGTGCTAAGAACATGTCAGGCAGATGGCTGTTTTGGTTTTGCTGCATGTGGGGGAGTCATGGGTCCAGGATTTCATACCAGTGAGGAATTTCACTTTTACAGATATAAGCAGAAAGCTTTACTAATACTGTTATGCATGGACTTTGAGCCAAACACATCCCTGGTACCTCACATGTTCCCGCTGCCCTGGCTCAGTGTCAGCCCACCCCATGCAGCAGGTATGTGCCATGCCAGGCTGGACAGAACAGCAGAGAGACAAGTGCCACAGTGTAAAGACTTGTCCAACATAAAAGCACAGACTCCCTCTCAGAAGTTGATTCACCACTGAGGAACCTTTTCCTCTCCAACTCTTAATCAGAGCGTGGACAGTCTTCTGACTCTCAAACTAACAGTTAATACATATGTTACAGATACCAATCTGCATTTAATCACAATGGAGGATGCAACTATACAGAGAAGAAAAAAAAAAAAAAAGAAAGAAGAGGATTACTAAATAAAACATATGGAAAAACTCAGGCTCAAGCAAATCTCCATGATCCAAGAGGGATAACACTGGGCATGACAGGCCACAGCAAGCCTTTTGCTTTTGTTCCAAAGAGGTCAAGAAATATGACAAGGGACAGCTCATCCTTTTATCTAGTCCATACACCTAACTGCTCAGTGAACAGGGAAGTGTTCCTTGGGGGGTTTTTTTGTTTATTTTTAAAAAGCCACACTGTTACGAAGGGATGCAAAATCCATCCCTAAACTAAGCAAGCAAGCAAGCGGCTGATAAATTTGCCAGTTTAGTTCCTCCAGTCTTCACCAATCTCCTCTAATAGTCTCCAAGTCCCTGTGGAATTAATAGTAAGCAGTAACTTCATTTTAGTGGAGAACAGAGACTCATGGAACTATCTGTACCAGGGTTAAGTTAATTCATGATTTTTGCCAGTTCTTGGCGGAGACCAGAAGAAAAAGGCTGTCCCACTGGCAGGGCAGAAACCAGCTTGAAGACTGCAATGGCTCCTTAACTCAACCAGATAAAAATGACTCTGTCAAGAAGAATTCCAGGACACGGCTTCAGTGACTCAGTAGTACAAAGTTACCTGCTTGGTTCACAGGGTCTGTAAGGCATCACCCATGCTCTGCACATGCAGACATTCTGCCTTTTGCAGCAGGTGCTCCATTGCCTGTGTGGAGTATCTCACCCACCTCAAGAGAACAAAGATAGAAAGCACCCTGCGTGTCACTTGTGATGCAGCAAGATTTGAAACATTATTCACAGTAATTCAGCAATTTCATCAACAAGAAGAGAGGAACAGAGTAGTTTTAATGCAACTTGAAAGCTACTAAGTCCTTTATGTCTATACAGACTGTTTCTACCACAGGGCAGATAAGGCTGAGGAAACTAAAATACGATAATAATGAAGAAATTATTTTACTGCCAAAGATTTTTCTGAACACAGATATTTTCTGTGTATTTCTGACAGCTGTAGATTTAACTACGAGACATTTGGAGGAGGTATAAGAGGTTAATTTGTATCTTGAAGAGATTGGGAAAAAAAGGTTTTAATTTTTTTTAGCATCTCTCCTAACTGTAACTATTTATTTTCAGGTTTTAACTCAGTGCACTGCCCAACAAACTCCTGACTGCTAAAAAGTTGCACCAAGGTGACTATGTACTGGCTGAAGAATGTTTATAACCCTAAGAGGACACAGCCATTAAAGCAACAACAGCTCAGCCTTCAGCAGCCAGGGTCACTTGGTCACCACATGAAGCTGCAAAAAGCCAGAAAAACCATGGACTGCATTTTAGAATATGAACTTCCCAATGTGAGGGTTATGCTCTTATACTCTGCATACCATACAGGGGCCAAATGGTATTGAAACATTTGAAGGTAAAATGTTTCTCAAGCCAAAGCTCAGTCTGCATGCAAGTTCTCTGGGGCAGAAGAAAGCATCTTTCTGCCCTGGTTTTATGCAGCTTCTCGAACAACAGGGCCAACTAGAAATCCTAAGGGCAACTGTGCTGCAAATAAAAAAAGCCCAAACCACCAGATATACTCAACCACAAATCTATCTACCTCTGTAAATACAGATTTGACTAATCAATCAAACTGAAAGACTAATAAAGGTAAAGAATGATCATTTAAAGTACCAGTTAACAGAGGAACTGGTAGAGGAACAGCATGACTGCACATCTCTTAAACCAGAGACTAGATGCCTCGATCTAGGAAAAGTTTGTTATTGAGCCAGTTAGGCTGCAATGAAAAGAGATTCTAAAAACACACTCAAATAGCAGCCCTCCTTGAAAACAACCATGCTTATTCTATCCTGTAATAATAAATTAACACAGGGAAAAGCAAGCAAGCAAACAAGCTTGAGTATCTACATGAGAAAAAAAACTCAACCAAAACAACCAGGCAATACTGAGTCTATTCTGAGAACCTTCTCAAAAATAAAACTTTCTTCTCATAATAGACATAATTGATCTTGACAAACTTATTTCACTTCGTATTTGAAACAGATTTGAGCCTAGGCAGTTAGAACTGCGTTACTGCAGTTGGAGAAATCTAAGGAAAAAATAATGCCAGTACAAAGTTTCTGCTTCTCAGCCTCCTCAACTTAAGGGCTGATTAAGTTTAAAAAGAAATTAAACAACAATATGATGAAAAAAGAGGCCATGCCCCTGGCATATGGTATTATAAACACAGGAAAGTGCCAGTATAAACCTTTATCGGGAGACTGGGTTCTTTGTCAAGCCGTGCCTTTCTTCCAAAACATCCTTGCTGCCATATGTCTGCATCTCGCCAGCTGCAGACCTAATAAGAGACTTCTTATTCGTGCTGTATAATGTTTTACAGGTTTGCCACGGGGGTCACTCGCTGTGAGTCATTGACGTCACAACCCTAACAGCCTCGGAGCGGACGGGAGCCAAGAAATGTAGGTTGGCAGAGGGGAGAGGAGGGGGGGAGAGGAAACGGCGCATCACGCTCAGAGCTCTGTGATTCCATCTCCTTGCTGGCGTGCTGAAAGCCAGGCTTTCTAACTTGCTCTAGACAGGCTCCAAGGGGCTCTGGGGCCTTCCTGCTGTTTTTAGGCTTAGGAGAAGACGGGAAATTAAATACATGTATTTAGATGAAGACTGCTGAAAGATTTTATCCCCCCTACTCTTGTTCAGCGCCTCGTTATTTGCAATAACTCTGCAGTTCTCACGGGACGGCACAATCAGTTCTTGTAGCCTATTTTGAATTATTTTGTGCATTTATAAAATGCAAGAGAGAGACAGGCCATGCATGAGATGCAGCGGGTGTAGGCATTTAGCCGAGCAGAAAAGGAGTGAGCTGCCTGATGAAGTCAGTTTTTTTGAAAGAAAAACTGCTACCCCACCCTCACAATTTATCACCCCAATCTGGCTGTCTGTGGTGCTTTTGTTTTGGTTTTGAATCAGTATCTACTAATTGCAGGAAAAATGGCTTTTCAAAGCTATGTGTTTTCCTGCTGCAGGAACCACCAAGAAGAGAGAAACACTCACTCCAGTGAAATCTAAAAGGGCAAAAGGACCAAGTCCAGAGCTGCAACTGGAGTGACCAGTGTATCTCTTCCATCTGTCTGCAATCCTCAGGGCAGGGAAATGTTTATCTTTCCTCCTTTCCTCCCTTTCCCATAAACAAAGAATGACAGAAATGGGTGGGAAAATGAGGGAAAAGTAGAAATTTGCTCTTTTTGCTGCTGGAATAATTTGCTCACTTTACAGCCAATGAACTGAACCTTGAACAATCCGGTCCTGCACACTCAATTCAGAGCTGTGCCACAAATTCATGCACTGTAGGCAGTAAAGCTGCCATGTAATCGCCCAGTAAGTGATGAACAACAAAGGCTGGATCTTTTAATTGTCTGTTTCCTGTTGAGTCAACATTTCAAGGATTTGTATTTTTAACTGCAGGTATTTTCTAGGTGTAAAACTGAAAGGGGAGAGGTAACTCTTGAAACATTTTCAATTCTTGCCTCATTAAGTCATGATTTTACATTCCTTTATGTCTGACTCGGGATAGGAAGCTTTTAGTTCAGTGTTTCCCCATCCTTTTGAAGGTTTCAAACTCTGTACAAGTGTAAAGTCCACAGGAAGACAAGCCTTCTTCAGACGTTTTTTTTGTTTGGTTTGGTTTTTTAATGCTAGCAAGTCACTAACAAGGCAGGACATTTTATTTAGTAAGGAAGCAGCTGCAATGGAAAGTGACTTGGAAAATATAAGGCAGCTATTTCCATTGGAACATTTCACAGCTGCAAGAGTTAGTTTACTAAATTTTTCAACATTTAAACATTTTTGTTTGTTTGTTTTTGGGTTGGTTTTTTTTTTTCAGATGGAAGACAGCACCTTTGTGTGTACCCGTCTCTTACCTGTTATTTCCTATACAGTCATGATTTGAAAATGCACACCAGAATGCAGTGCTTTGAGAACTCTGAGTCCTGGAGTCACAAAGCCATTTAAGAACTGCATTTTACACTTTTGAAATACCAACCTTGCAGACTGAGCCCATCATAGAAAAAATAAACTTAGAAAATCAGCAAGATCAGCATAAAGTAAAAGGATCTTAAATAATTTTCTTTGTTCGAAATTACCTATGTCCAAAAGATGCAGCAGCCTACAAATGTATTATTTGCAACAAAACCTTGTGCAATCCCACCATCCACAACGTCTGTAGGAGGGAAGAGAGGTGGAGGAGCGAAGCACTCTGGCCAAATCCAAAAAGACATTTATGAATTCAAAAAAGCTTCTCAGAAAAGAAACACAGATCTTTCAGGTCAGTAATCCCTAATCAAGGCTGAAAATAGAACTTCAGAGCTATGACGCACTTTGTAATGGCACATTAAAATTAGTATTATGAGCACTGAAACTACAGTAGCTCTGCCGGGAGTCTTGTTAATGAATGTACAGACACTTTAGTAGCACTAAAGTCCTGTGGCACATACACATGCACATGCTCCTGTCAACTAACCTATAAACATTATGTACACTAAATCCAAAGTCACAGTCCTGGTTTATTTTTTGCCATTCTTCCCATCGAAGCAACTAAAAATAGGCCCATGAGAACCATGCATGGGACTCTTTTTCTTCAAATGATTAACTCTTCCAGCAAAAATTGCCTGGCACCGTCTTTTGAAGAGATTGTTCATGGAGTCAGCATTACATAGACGAAGGACCTGTTTATTTATATATACACACACATCTGCAAACACCCATGCGCACACTGAGCTAATGATAACACTATTGCAAGTATCTCCAAAATTTATTATATATTATCTATCAGGTAAAAGTAAAGACCTGGAGGAAATGGGGGCATGACATCATGCAATTCTAGAGTACTAGTCAGATACACAAGGGAGAAAGAACAAAAAGCAAACCAAAACATCTTAAATATCTTAAAGAATCACTGCTATGTAACCAAGCAAGGTTACAGAGCCCGGTATCAAACAATTTTGCTGATACACTGGAAGAAGGAAGAGCTGTTAAATTGAAAATAAGAGAAATGCCAGTAAGAAAAAACAAAAATCACCTTCCATATGCAGCACCTGCTGTCTCTGCTACAAGGCCCTTTCCACGCAGTGTGAAAGGCAGCCAAATTGCAGGGAGACTCTCAAATGTTGCAAGTGCTAAACAGCAATAGAAAGTAGGGTGTTACAACCAGCAAACCTCTGCCTTCCCCCCTGCTCCTCCAGAGAGATTCTACCCCGGTAGAAGGAGAAAGAATCTTCAATCTTCCTGTTGCTACACCTCAGCCATTGGGAAGGGGATGTGCAGTCTCTGGCTGCAGCAAGCTGAGGGGAGCAGATGGCAGCAGAGGCAGATGGCAGCGTGCACCAGTTCTGCGGGGCTGGGAACGCACAGTACTGCACCTTCCAGGGAAGAAAACAAATGTTGGGAGACACCAAACTGAGGCTGAATGGACTTCCTCAAAGCCTATGATGTTTACTCTCAGGGGACAACACTCCAAAGAAAAGAACTGCTAGATTCCTGCAGTGATGCTCACCACTACAATGTCTCGAAGGACTCCCTGCACCTCGACAGAAAACTGTCGGAGCGCTCGCCTCAGCCCACCACCACAAACCCCACTGCAGTTTTATCTCATTTCATTCACTAACAGTGGGACTTTGTGCTCACTGACTACTGAACTGCTTCTTCACAGATTTTTAAACACTTTTGAGAAGGAGACTGAACAGCCTTATCTCCCTGGTAAAATAAGGAAGCAGAGGGGTAAAAACTCCTGTTGTCTTCAGCTGTGAAAGCTGAGCCACCATCAGGAGAAAGGACGATGTTTCAGCTCCACAGTCGTGCTACGTCCACCACAAATGACTGCAAAATGATAAGGTCATGGGGAACTGGAGGGAAGGGGAGCAAGACTGGGGGGAATAGATCTGCTGTATCAGCCCATAGAGGCATGAGGGAGTTAGAGATCCATGGTGGAACTTGGCAAGGCACTGGGATTAGCCAGGTCATGGTGGGAAGCGACGGAATGGAAGAGACAGGGAGTCAGCATGGTTCAGAGGGAGACAACCGGACAGAGGAAGGATGTGTAGACCACGGTCTTCAATAAAATATGTTACCAGAGAACTTTCTAATGGTGACAAAAAGCTGGGGACCATAAAGAAAGGTTAGAAATGTGAGCCACAGAAAAAAAGAAGTGTCAAGATTGTAGTGAAAGGTGTGTCAGGAGCAGTGAGACTTGGGAGAAATGTGCCAAAGCATTCATCCAACTGAGCACATGCGTATTTCAAACTTGGGCTAGGATGCATGACTCTCTTATGACCACAAGGCAGTCAGAAATTCATTCCCTCTGATTTACTGGTTCACCTGAGTAGTGAAAACCTTGGGAATTAAAAAAAATAAAAATAAAAAAAATCAAAAGGCTGAAAACAAACAAAAAAAATCTACCAGGAGATCTTTAACTCAAAAGACAAATTTTACTTCACTCCATCTTCTACTGCACAGCATAGAGGTTAATGAAGTGGCCACTAAGTATTTCACTGCAGGGTCCTATCTCATTTGGCACACAGAATAGGTGATATCTACAAACACTTTTGAATTAGCAGCTGTGTTTTTTCGGTATACACCGCATCACAATTTCTTGACTCCAGTCTCTAGAAATTTTCTTACTAATTCTTTTTTTATGGGAGCTTTTACCATTCATCACCAACAGTATCTGAAAGCTTCAGAAATACTTATTCAAATAAGACTTCCTTGAGGAAAAGAGAGCTAAGACACAGAGTACCATCAGGTCAAATACATTTTCTAATTTGAAAGGTACAGTCTAAGAAAACTGAGGCTTACTGTTATGAATTTTTTTGGTATCATATAATATTTTCCATATTCAAAAGAGTTCCCATTGATCTCTGGAAGCATTCAGTAAATAAGATAAAAGGAGTCAAGCAGTTAGGAACTGCTTATAAGCACACAGGAACTGGCTTATAAGAATCTGGATTTTAATCAAATTGTCTAGTACTGTACAAAACATCAGCACTCTAGGCCACCATTCACCTATTCTGACCCACAGATTTTTCAGTGTGCCATCTCCTGACTCATTTTCTACACACATTCTGGCATCCATGTGATCTAAGACTCCTTGCCTTACTAGGTAACAGATTCACATCCAACACAGGTTTCTTCTATGAAATCACTGGATCAAGGACCCATATGAAAGGAAATATGCAGAGATGCTTAGAAGACGTATATTATTTGAAAGGCTTAGGACATGAGATGAGTTAAGCTTATGCAGGCTGCCACAATTTTAGACTTCTGCTTATTTCTGAAAGCTTAATAAATCCTTTTACAATGTTTTTCATTTAAGATTTATGAGATATACAGTCAGAAGAGTGAGACCTGTCTTCATTTCTGCTTCAGCTTTCATGAATATTTAAAAGATGCAGCAAGTGAAATCACCCAGTGTTAACAGGCTCAGAAATTGTGTCTCGTTAAAACATAATCAAAAAGCATTTTAGGCTCAGATTTATTTATTTATTTTTCAGTTACACAAGACAGATTAAATTTATCTGATTTAGTAGAAAGATTAGTCTCTATCTGAAAGAAGAAACCACCCCTTCAATCATAACCCTGGGTAAGTACAGGCTCTCTTTAAGAAGAAGACAGTTTTTAACAAAATGTTAGTCTCCTCTCCTAGCTTCTAAAGGTATTCTTCATTTAAGACAAATATTTCTTTGCTAACAATCTGTTTTCCTTGGACCTTGTTCTTTAACCTAACAATTTGTAAACTTGAGCTTTCAATAGTGTTCTTTCAGACAGGTGTTTTGACATGCACTGTTATTTAGTTATTGATGCTTCTATGCAATTTATTTCATTATGGAAGCAGGAAAAAAAATGAGAATGTTATAATGAAGCCTGGCTAAGGATGAATGGGCACTTGCATTTTAGGCTGCTGCTTTCTCAGCTGTCTTACTTAATGGAGGATGCTGATGTTTGTGCTCAGGTCAGGGGGAATGAACATTTGAAGTCCAATTGGTATAGCAGAAAGTAGCTGAGTTTTAGGAACTATAAAAACATGAGAGGTCTCAAAGTCAATTTGCTTTTCAAGCCCTCAGACAAGTGACTTTCCATCCCCCACTCACAGTCTTTTTTTTTTTTTTCCTCTAGCAAACAAATCTGTTACACATTCTGAATTAAAAGAAGGAAAGCTACAAAATATCTGAATAACTAATTACAAAGACAATCTTTATACTGAAACATAAAACCTTCCTTCAACAGCCCCACTGCTTACAGTAGCTCTAGTGACCTGGTCAACACAAAGAAGTAAGTTTTATTAAGATAGTAAAATTTTTATATCACAAATTTTTATTCCCCCCCCCCACCTTACCATAAAATGTTCCTGGGCTTGAGAGTAAACCAGCTTTCACTTTGTACTGGGTTTCAAAGACTAATTATACCTATGTACACATTTAGCATGTAAAACATGCTTAGCATAAGCATGTTTCAAGAAATTCTAGGCTTCTAAAAATCTAAATGCTTAAAAAAAAAAAAAAAAGCTTTAAAAAAACCCGACCCAAACAAAAAAGCAAAACCAAACAAGCTTCATACTCCACTCTCCAAAACAAGATAGTTAAACTACATATAATTTTGCTGGCTCACTCAAGACTGTAAATACAGAAACAACATCAGTGCTCCATACCAGATCAATCTCTTCCTCAGTAGAAGGGACTCAGGTGTCCCCCAGGTGCTGGCTCCAGCCAACCACTCCATCAGGCCACATGCCAGCAGCCAGCCTGAGCTGCCCAGCACACAGCTTGCCCTTGACATCATGGGCACAACAACTTCACTGCACGGTCACAGTTCCTCTGATGCAGAGGGTGCTCGAGCCATTGCATTCAGGTCTATGGAAACTCGCAGGTCTCAGAGTCTCAGGAGTGGACTGAACTTCACACAATATCAATATACAAAGAGGTCAGATTAAAAAAATTGGAATACATGCAAAAGAAAGTGTGACAGTGAGAGCAATAGTTCTTTTTTTGAAATGGAAGGAGACATATCAAACATGATTACTGCACTAATAAACATACATATAATCACTTTTCAGTCAGAAACATCTGAATAAGGAAGACTTGTGAAGTCCAAAAAGTGGTTGCTTTCTCCCTTTCTGTGCATAAGGGGGACACATGTCCAAATTCCATTTTTGTCCCCAACTCCTTCTCCCAAAGAAATAAGGGAAATAAAGAAAAACACTAAAGCTAGGCAAAGGACAGAGAGCTCCACTTGAGGACCCTGGGGAACAGGCAGCACCATATCCTGATTTCAGGAGGTCCTTCAATGGCTCTTTGATGCATTCCCAATGAGCAGACAACCATGAAGAGGAAGGCCACTCTGCTCATCTGAGCTGAGGCTCTTCATGGAGGACAGAGGAAAATGGATGATGAGGAGAGGGAGGAAGGTCTGCTTTTGAGCCAAGGAGCTTTTCCCAAATAGGAAAACCGAATAACATTGTGGTAAAACTCCAGCTTTCTTTCCACTCAGCTTTGTTGAGCTTGAAAGAGTAAAAATAAACTCAGCATTATCTTTTGAGAACTGCCATGGGCAGGGTGATGCCAAAGAGGTGACATCTGGGTTCCCATGGTCAACTTGCATATTTTAATGTAAGTTGCAGTAATTGCTACAATGTGAAAAACCTGCAAACTTGTGCACAAGAGACCACCCAGGAATTATTTCCTTACGTGGGGCAATGGCAAGAGCGTATGAAAAGAAACAAAAGGTCTTGACTCCTAACAATTCTGAATTTGCTGAAGAGACATGGAAATTCTTAAAGACAGGAAAAGCTCTCTATGCTGAAGACACTCAGCATTTCATTTTCCTGCACCAGACCCACAGGAGAGGCAGCAGCAGGCAGCTGAACTCTGCAGGGCAGCCACTGCAGTAACCATCTAAAGACTGTTCTCAGGTTTTCCCAATGAAATGACTGTTCTCAGGTTTTTCCCTTGTGCTGGTGGGGGGAAAAAAAAACAACCAAAACCAGAAAAGAATTCAAAGCAGCCAACTGTACATCAGTACCTCTCCTGTGAGGAGAGGTCATACTTTCCAAAGTCAACATTTTTCTTCCCTCTCTGGTCTGGGGGGAGGTGGGGGAGCAGAATAAAAAAAAGGGGAATTTATCAAGAGTTTAAAAACTAAACCAAGATAAAGCCAAATGTTTTTTACTTTCATTTGCTGAGTGACAATTAGGGGCTACAAAAAGTCTTTTATTTCTTTTGTTCAGGCCTGAAATTGGTTGAAAGCAAGATTTGAAATACATCACTTCCACATTTTTTTTCATTACATCACTAAATGTCACTCCAAAAGCAAAGGACCCTATATGATGCAAGCTAAACCTCTTTGGAGAGGAAGACTGTTTCTTTTGGACCTCCTTTCAAGTTTCTGAGGCCAATGGCATGGTTGAAATTCACTTATTTGAAAATCTAAACATGGCAATTTCTTCCTCAAATGCTCTGTCTAGCACCACGTCCCCAGAGGAGCAGAAAAAAAAACAAGGCAGATTCGTCCTATATCTCTCATTTTCCATTTTTCCTTTCTTTCTCTTCCCCCCTCCCTCCTTCCTAAAAGAAGAGAAATCTCCTCCATTCTCTCCTTTTCATGGGCAGGGATTGGGAAATAGGAACCTGAAGCAGCTTCCCAGCCTGTTCTAAACATGTGGGCAGCCTGTTCACTTCTCCAGTTCTCTTGCTGGCTCCTTTCCATAATGAGCTCAGAAAACACAGAGCCATCCCCAAATATCACAAGCAGCAGACTGTTCTGCTTCTGCAGACTCCATCAGTGAAAATGATGAAGCAAGACAGGAAAATATCCCTCCTTCCCCCACTTTTCATTTCTAAATGACCACTTTGATGCTCTCCCCAGAAGGGTCTGAACCTTTTTCTTGAGGTAGGCCAGCCTAATGACCAGAAAACCAAAAATTCAGTATTCATTTAAAGAAATGTCAGGGGTAAAAGAATGAAGTCCCTGAGAGAAAAGTGAAGAGGAAAGTTGGGAGCAGCTAGACTAACAACCTCCTGAAAGAGGACAAACCCATGATGGTGTTGTCTTTTTTGGAAGGAAGGAGATGTTTCTACAAATTTCTAGATCACACAAGCAGTGCTTTTAAATACTACTTGCTAGGGAAACAAGTAAAAAAATAGAAAAAACCTCCACCAAACCAACAAGCAAACCTAAAAGCAGTACACTCCTTTAAAATAATAATAATAATAAAACTTCTAAAATTTAAAAAAAAATTAAAAGTTATTCTTCCTAGTTTCACAGTCTGAGAAACTTGATACGTTTTTCTAATATATTTTATTCATCTTTGTTATTGCAACAAATATCCTGGAGATAAAGAGAGCTATTCCTTTGCCATGTTGGCCTTTCATAGAGTACATCTCACCACTGCAAAAAAACCATTCAGCTACAAAGGCCTGCAGGGCTTGCTACAAATTTGGGGTTACTATGCATGATGACAAAAGCTGGAAGAGGAGCTTGTACATCACTGCCAGAGATGTACACCCTCACTGTCAAAAATTCGATTTAATCAGACTTTCTCTTGCTCCAGTGATTGCCTCTCGACCTTACCATGTGCATCTTCAAGAAAATCCTGGCTCCACTTTCCCTGTAATCCTCTTTTAAACAGTCTGAAGAGATAAAAGATCTTACAGACAGTTCCTCAGCCTCTCCTCCAAGACTCAGTGGTCCCTTCACTCGACTCACACCTGCCTGGCACAAGAGTAAAGCACACAGAGCACATCACAGTATGCCTCAGGATCCCTGGAGGGAAAGGAAGGTTCAGTTCCATCAGCTGCCCAGCTACACTCTCAAAAGGGCAGCAGGTTTGTGGTGAGCCCCCATGGCCAGGCAGGTGCAGTGCTGACTCAGGGCCTGGCCTGACATGTTGCTGACTCATTTTCCCTGGAACTACAGTTGCCTTTGGAGATAATCAGTCAAAAGTGCAAATGGACTGCTGAAAAGGGTAAGTTGCTACTTTTGTCCTCATTAATGTATCATGATTCACAACATTCTACCCACTGCTAGCACCAGAGTGCTTTGATTGAATGCACCAGAACTGACTGATACTGTATTTGTGACAACTGCCAGAGAATTAATTTTCTGAGAAGAGAAGAGAAGAGAAGAGAAGAGAAGAGAAGAGAAGAGAAGAGAAGAGAAGAGAAGAGAAGAGAAGGCGGGAAGGAAGGTGGGAAGGCAGGCAGGCAGGCAGGAAGTGTCAGTATCTGACGTAACAATGTAATCTATACAAAATAAAAAGATTTTGCATGGAAGAACATGTACCCCTAAGACTGACAGCTGTTTAATGTGTACTGGACTAAGGCCATAGTCCTATGAAAAATCTATCCTTTTAAACTGAAGAGTTTCTTAGCACTAGAAAACGAAGGACAACCACCATGCCCAGAAAAATCTCTCCCTCCTACTTTCTCCAACAAAACAAGAAAACCACAGCAACTATTCATCAAACAAAACACCTGGTTTCATGCACACTGCTTCAACTCTGCAGTCAATCACAATTTTGGACTTGTCATTCCATGAATCAAAAGAAAATACTTTAATTTGAAAGCAAACATAATTATAGTAAAAGAAAGAAGGCAAGTGTTCAATCTGCTGGCATCATAGCTCCATCTACCTTCCTGGCTTCCAGAGCACAGCCAACTTGCAGAGCAAACTGTAATGCATTTATGCTACTATGTGTTTTTTCCAAGAAAAAAGCCATAATGCTTTAATAGCACCCAAGCAGGCATCTGTTTGTACACTCAAGGTTTCAGCATCCCCCCAAAGAATGCCTCTCTTATGGCAGGTACAGTATAACACTATCTTAATAGTTTAATTCTTTCCCTCCAGCATGCCAAAAATCTTTTGTGGTTCTGCCAAGAATATTTAACTCATTACTCCCTTAGAAAAGCCGTAAAGGAAAAAAAAAAACCTAATGAGGTTAAAGGAATGCCTTTCCTATGTTCCTTCTGATGATTATACAGAAAATATCTCAGTCTGACATCAGGAAAAACAGTCACCATATAGGAAGAGAAGCGCTGTTGTTGGGTTTTGGTTTTGCTTTTTCTCTTGGCAAAGGCTTGAGCTACAGACTATTGTGGTTTTCTTTTTTCATACAGTGTTGCACACAGAAAGACCTGTAGGTTGGAAATGGCCCACCATTTCCAAACTGAAAACATGCAGGTAAAGTTTTCTTGGTTTATGTCAAGTTGCTATTCTAGGAAGTTTCCACTGACAAAATATACTCTAGCTTCATTTCATCCAGTTTTTTACTCCTCCATAATACCCAAGATCTATGAACAACACATACTTCAAATCCTACCTATCAAAAGAAAACAAACAAACAAACAAACAAACCAACCTATTTGCCTGGTTGTCTTTCTTCCAAAGTTCAAACCAAGTGACTGTTGGAGGCTTTCTTGGTATGGACTACTTTCCAAGACTCTGTGAGATACAGACCACTTAACAGCCAATAGAATAATTTGCCAGTCATCAAATAGAAGACTATAAGGAGTTAAAATGGTATTTTGCAGACATATACAAGACACTTTGCTCATCCCACAAGGCAAAGAAAAAGAAAAAAGAAATAAAAAGAAAAAAGAAAAAAGAAAAAAAAAAAAAAGAAAAAAAACAACCCCAAACCACAACGGCCATCTTTGTTTAATGTCAGATTCTGTGAAAAGGTGGCTTACATTTATCCGGCTCTCTTAAAATTAAATGGGAGCTCTCTGACACTTTGTGTTCCAACTAAGAGAAGAATGAGGAACAGCTGAGTGATGATAAATTTTTTAACTGATACTACTGAACACTGAGCAAACATCACACTATGGCCCAGTCTCAAAAAATACCTGGTGTTTGGTCTTCTGGATTGGCTAATAAAGAGAAGTACATGGTGGGTACCACTGAGCTGCATGACTGCCATGTAAATCAACTCCTCAAAATGGTGGAATCCAATATGGAATGTCAGCTCATCTAACTTTTAGCTAGGCACAGTGTGATGGTCAGCTGGATTCCTGCAGAAGACAAGGGAAGGTGCACACCTGAAAATATTCTTCAACTTTCACAGCAAATACCTGATAATCTTAAAATAAAGCACTGATTATCTACTTAAAATAAGCAATGCCAATACAGCTATATCCCGAGCCTACTGTGTCCTCAGATTGTTTCACACAGATGTTTATTTCCTTTGCATTTTACCCCTAAACACAAACTCCCCTTACCAGCTGTTTTTCCCTTGTGTTCTGCATAGACAGTGCTTTCTTATACATGATGTAGCGATAGATCCTGACATAAAATTACCTTTTCTATACTCAACGAAATAAACATTGCTTCTGAAATCATTCACTGAAACCTATATATCAAGTATATATCAAGTATATGCTTGATATATACTTGAGAATTGAAGTAATTCTCAAAGGGCTATGATGTCACCAGTTATTAGGAAATGACATGTTATTTAGACATGCTTACTGATCCATAACTCAGGGTGGAGTTAATCTTTTATACCTGTAGACACACACAATGCAGACTTCCATATGGAAGCTACTTCAGGAGTTGTTGCCTTCCTAAGTCAAATGGAAAGCATCAGGCAAATTTCTGTGTCATATCTAACAGGGAGATGAAGCAGATGTCACAGATCAGGTCGTAAGACTTTTGTGATAAAAATGTCTTTTCTCTCGACTGACTAGAAAATACACCTTGACAGACAACTCAAATGCAGTTCAGTGTAACTGACGGACTATGGATGTACTTGCAACACCCTTTCCAATAATTTTTCCTGGTCTACAACACAACCTGTGCCACAGTCATCTTCAACACCAACAAGTTCCTCTTTGCCCCCTAGCAGATATCCCAGGATAGGGCCAACTCCCTGCTATTTGCTTGCTACAGATGATACCCAGAGCTTGCTAGGTAGGCACACATCTACTCCTATAGATACAGATGAAGTTAGACTCCATTTTGCCAGCCTAACTCACCAACCAGCTTAAGGCAGATGCTGAGGACTGTCAGAAAGGGAACTGATAGCAGGTAGACTACTAGCAGAGCTCTTGAACTTCTTTATTTTGGGGTGGAGGTGCAGGGCACGTGGAGGCAGGTGGGAAGCAGGGAGCCAGTCACTCCTCTGGAGAAGACTCAGATCTGTTTAGCTCATTAATGGATCACTGCTACTTTCCCTTTCTGGCAGCATCTGAGAACATCATACTCTTATACCTAAGACTGAAGTAATTATGTAATTACTCTATAGCTACTAAATTATTCAATTTATTGTTTAGAATGGCACATAGTTTGTCAATGGCCAGGCAAAGGCTGTCCCATAACTGTGGCAGCTCTTGCAGACACTTTATCTATGGTGACAGACAGATGTATCTGACAGGCAGCAATAAGGATTCTGCATCCTTGATTTCCAGTACTGACCTGTTCACAAGTGCAGCAACTCTTCTAAATGAAACAAGGAAAAGAGAAAACTTTTCTAGCAGTTTATCAAGCCTATGAGGTAAAAAGAAAGGCTAGAAAATGAGTAGTTTAAAAAAAAAATTTAAAATTTTAAAACATTTTAGTACTGACCTGTGGTGTCAAAACTGGAGTATCAAAGATTTGTTGGATGAGTAAGTTTGTGTTAACCACCAAGAAAATTTAAAAAGTGCTTAAGTAAAACAGTCCATCAGGATTTTACTAATCTTACTGCACACAACTAGTTGATCAGAGGGCTCAGACTGTGTGTACAGTGCATGGACCAATGCATACAGACTAGCAGAGGCTTAGAAACAGAAAAGCACTCATACCTATATATGGCTCTGTTACACGGCACTGCAAAGAAGTGCAAAAACAAATACAGTAAAATATATGGAAGGACTCATATGGTTAGCAAAATAAAAGCACAGACAGATTGGAACATTTCCCACTAAAACAGAATCCATTCCTGAGGTATTCATTTCAATGGAAATATGCTTTTTCTTTTACTGAATTTAATAAGATCTGCCAGTTATTACAAACGCAGAAGAAATAGCTTCATCCTGAAAGATGTTAGCCAGTCAAGAACATTAAATTCATCAAGCCTCAAAAGGTTTGTCATTTTAATAGAAGACTCAGACACAGTATTGGTAATCAAATTCATACTATTACATTGTACATCAACAAATATAAAACCTATGCAAATGGGACATGAAACTTGTAAGCTCACATGTACCAGGTCAAATCTATCCCAGGTCAACAGCAGCCAAAATCATTACCTGTCTGAAAACTGTTTGGCAACTTCTGCAAAACAAGTTAGGTAAGTCTATGCCACAGAATTACAACAGTGTGCAAGGGTCCAGGAGCCAGCTTAGGTACAGGAAGCTGCCTTGCCACGTCAGTGTGGTACCATGTCCAGGCTAATTAGTGGCTGCTTGGGGCACAGCTACGCTGCTTCCAAGACCACAGCTCTACACTCCCGCACGGCACTTCACTGTCTAGACACACCACCTCATTTAAAGCCAGCACTCCCTGCCAGCCCTTCACAGCTCAGAACAGAAAGGCCTCCAGATCAGCAAAAGCCATTGCTGCACTCACACTCTCTCTAATTGGAAGCTCTGCCCCCAGCAGAAATACCGAGGGTGGAGCGGACAGGAACCCAACCCGTGACACATCCCCAAAATGCCCTCTGCCAAACAGGCACATGGCCAAGTGATAACACAGCTGTACAAACTTGCTCTGACTTCGTCTGTCTGGCTGCAAGCAGGTCTGTGCTGCTATCCATCCAGCTCTTTCATGAGGGGCAGACATCCCCAGAAACACTTACACGAAGCCTGCTAACTTCCATGCTGAAAGTCTTCAAGAACATTCCTGTTCCACTCTACTTTATAAAAGACACAAAAATAGCTGTCGATACTGTGGGTATGCAGGAGCACCTCAGGCACTTTAAATTAACCTATGCCTTGTGATACCCACGTGAGAAAAACAGCAATTTAGCAGCTGAAAGAACTGCTACGAAACTGAACATTGTGGTATGTACCTGGCAGAAGAGCTCAGGTCACCCTTCACTCTGGATAATTTATTATATGCTGGATTTCAAAGCAAAGATTATTTCTTATCTCCTCTCTGCTGGTAAAAAAAATTCAGTAACAAATGCAGTCCTGACCATTTCAACTAACGAGCCCTAAAGCCACAGAACTGAAGAAATATTTGCTCACTACTGAGCTGTGAAGCAACAGATGACAAGCTTATGCCTCAGTATCTTCTGTAACTTTTCTCAATAATAAGGATCAAGAAATTCAAAGAGATAGCAAATACATATTGCATTAAAAATCTCACATCTGATGTTCTCTAAAAATAGTTGATTCCAACTAACAACGTAATTCCAAATGAGACGTAATTCCTCAAGAGACAGACACTAGTGATGTCTTGTGCCCTAATAATGGAAAGACATTTACAAATTAAAGCCTAAAACACAAATAAATTTGCAATAATATGCAGCTGTATTTTAAAATTGTGTTTTTCAAAGACTTAAAATCATAGCCCACCCCTGATTTTTTTGTAAGGTTGAGCTATCACTTTCAACACAAAGACACTTCTAGACTCAGTGAAATTACCTTTGCATCCACAGTTTCAGTATTTCAGTTGAATGAAAATGGATATATAGCTAATGGTCAGTGATAAAACTAAAGCAGCAAATAAGGTGCAGAAAAAAGAGAGAAGCGGGGATCTAATGGAAGAGACTTGTGTTTCAGAAGTTCTACTCAGAAATCCTTATTATATTTAAATTTCCTAGTATTCCTATGTAACTTTTCTCCTTTTGTTTCTTCATCAGCTGCTTTTAAACTTCACCTGGTTGTTTGGGGGGATTTATCAGAATGGTTTGCATTCCTCTTCCAAGTTTTTAGCTCCACCTACAGAAACAAAGTTTCCTACCTCTAGTTCTAATTAAAAAGGGAAGATTAATCTCTGGACTTCTAAATGGAACTGCTACGGTCAACTTCATCCTAAAGGAACCGTTAAAAGGGTAAAACTGCAAATCATTTGCATGGATGCAATCAGAAAGAGAGACTACATAAGGTACACTTATGAATTTGGTGAGCTGCATGTGTATGTATGAGTGTATTCTTTCCAAATTACTTTCTATCTGGAGAGCAAAATCCCAAAATACAAAATTTTAGAGTTTGGTCATCATGTATGAGAATAATAATTGCAAGAGACCCATGTAAGTTACAAATCACCAGTCAATGTAGAAGTGTAAAGCAGCAGATTCATTTCAAGCACAAGGATAAAATTATTTTTCTCTCAACCAACCTTCCCTGCCCTGTATACTTCCCTAGCAAAAAAAGATCCATTTATGAAATGAAAAGAGAAAAAGAAACCAACAAACTATCATCTGGAATCAGATTCAGTGGTCATGATTATTGCCAAAGTTATGCTATTATGCTGGAAGTCAGAATATGGTCACTGCTGAATCAAATGAAGACTGGAAGGAATCTCTAAGTTAGTTAAGGTCATACCCCTTCCTTGAGTCAGGATCACTTATGGTGGTGACATTCCTGACAGACACACCGTTACCCTTGGTTGACAGCACTGGTTCCAGTGCCAGTGCAAATAATCCTGTACTCTACTGATCTACGTAACAGATTATTATATCCTTTTTGTGAGAGCCTTTTAAAGACTCATGTTATTCCAGACTTTTTTGACTCAGCTCAAATTCTGTCAGTCTTTCTTCAGGGGTCATGTTTTCTTTATCTCCAGTCATTTTAAGTACTCTCCTCTGGGCTTGTGTTCATATCTTTCCTGGAGTGTGGGGCCAAAAATTAGAAATAGCCCAATCTGAAGCCAAGGAATTTCAGAGCAAAGTAGAAAGGTTATGTGATTTGTCTTACTGACACAATAGTTTAATTTAGGTATTCATTATAGCACTAACCTTTTTCACAGCCACATAACATTACTTTTCCAAGTGTGGGTTGTGGTCCACAACAAACCTGGATCTTTTTGAAATAGGTGCTCCAAGCAAGCTTTTCCCCATCCTCCTCAGGACTGTCTAGCTATGCTAACCTGCACTTAGCAAACTGAGCTGCCATTCACTTCTGACAACACAACCACAACTTGCCCAGTTAGATTTTGCAGTTTAAGCCTGTTCTGCAGGGCAGCAAGAATCTCTTTTAGCTCCATGGAGGGCTTCAAATTTAATAAACATTCCTTGACATCCATCATTCATCTGGCTAGTGAAAATACTGAACACCATCAGCAATTTCTTCCTTTTCTTCTTCTAGGTGGTTAAATGTCATTTGCCTACTATGCTTCAGTGTTGGTTTTTTTAAACTTGATATCTAAAATTTCCTTACTCATCTACTTTCCCCCCTCTTTGAAATCAGGTTCTAATGCTAATTTATAGGTTTGTCTCACATGTCCTTTCAAATACAGCTATTAACAACTCCAAGATTCTACCCACCAATTCTTTACACGTCCTAGAATGAAATTCATCAAGATTATCCCAGAATATCTGGACATTCTCTAACCTTCTGCATATAAGGCTGCCATCTGTGGTCTCATCCCATAGTGTCAGCCATCTTGTACACAAGTGACCTTTTTTGCAAAGACAGGTGCTAGTCAGTCAAGTAAAATTTAAAAATATTTGTGTCTATCAAATGTTCTTCCATTCCATGAAGAAGTGCATTGGCTCTTTAGTTGACCTCTGTACAATTACAAACGATAACTCCTTGGTATTTTTTATGTAGTTTACCAGTTTTCTCTTACTTTGTGGCTGAACTTTTCTTGCTTTGTCCATGGGTACTTGTAGTATATTTCCCTATTTGTCTTTAGCTCATTGGCTCAAATTCCATGTCCTGTATCTGTATATGTATGCATAGGTGCATACAAACACACACAAAATCCAAGTTTTTACTTTCCTATCATTCCTTTTCACTCATATTTCTTTCCCACCTGGATATACTCATTTTTTTCCTATGAGTTGGAGTCAAATTTGAGAAGTTCATCTTCTAGTTGTGTTCTCCTGAACTAAATGTCACTGTAATTGCTTCTGTGTCCTCTCATGTATCTAGGTGAAACAGAGACAGCGTTCATCAAAATAAAATCTACATCGTTTCCTTGTTCAGTTGTGATGTAGACTTTGGGTAAGGGCCCTCCCACAGGATCCTACACAGGATCTCCAAACAAAGTATCTAATGGTTATACAAGGATGTAGCCCCACTCTACACTTGCTATTCTTGAGCCAAATAACCACTTTAACATTAATCCTCTGTTAAAACTGCTTACTAGGTCAGGTGTTTGTCCCAGGCAATACTGCTTATATTCTTCCATGGTGTTTTACATACCCCCTATCATTAGATGAATACGCTCCTGTGACAAGTAGATCTTCCAGTTGCCCTCACCATCCCTCCCATTTTCTCTCTGTTTTCTTTGTTTGATTTGGTTTGGTTTTCTTTTACTAACTAAATACACAAATATACACTTAGTTTTTGTCCAAGAGGTCAGAACTCATCTGGAAAGTTTTGGTTAAACTGATTTCCTTTTCTTATCATCATGAGAAAAAATGATGTTTTACCCAAATCAGTGTGTGCCACTTGCACAGTTATGAAAAGTATTTAAAGGTAGAAACAAACTGATAAGCAAGTGCTACAAACAGTCTGCAGTGGAGAAATGAAATCAAGAGGCTACAGGGAAGAAAGACAAGAGAGGAGAAGAATGAGCCAGAAGAGAAGTCAGGCATGCAGCCTAACACTCATCATAACACTGATTTTCTTGTTCTACTTTCTTTAGCAATGTCCAGCACTGCCTATATCATCAATAGGATTACAAACCAAATGTGTAATTTATTAACTGCAGCATTTTGGATTGGGCTGATACAATGCCTTTGAGATTTCACTATAATTCTGCTTTTGATAAAGCAAATTTATATTGGGAAGATGGAAGCTTCTGAATTATCCATGTTGCCAGCATTCTCAATATATAGCTAAGGGCAGTTCTTCCCTTAGCATCTCATTTATATTACATTTTACTACATGATAGCTTTCAAGAAACAGAAGATAATATGGTGTGTCATTTTAAATGAATGCATAGATATCAGTGCAATGTCTATGACCTGAAAAACAATTAGTCAGTAATTCCAGATCAGGAAGGCTTCATCATTTGCTGTTAAATCCATAACATGCACGCAAGACATACCTCTGCTCCTAGGACTTTATATTTCAGATAGTTCCACCTTCTTGCACCATGAGTCATGTCAGCAGTCCCACACAATCAGAATAATTACCCACAGCATTTTGTTCTTCAATGAAGATGTACAGGCTAACATCTTGATTTTAATTGCCCACTGGAACAAGTAACTAATTACAACCTCTATTAAAAGTCAGCTGCAAAATAATTTAATAGGGTAATTTCAGAGATCTGACAGACCTCTAAATTATGTGTAAATAGATTGTCTTGAATTCCTGAGAAATTAGTTAATAAATTTAAAAGCCTCCTACAGAGCAAGACGAAGGCCAACTATGGAGTCCCTTATCACAGCAATTTCAGAGATCCTCATCACTGAACTCAATAATGCTAAAAGTTCCCTGTGGCTTTTTGGCCCAAATCTATTGTTAGCTATCCAGACACAAATCCAACTTTCCTCAGTGGAAAAGTGTCACTAAAAGAAAGAATTTTTTTTTTTTAAATAATAAATTGAAGCTTTAAAGTCTCAGACAAGAAGTTTAAAAAATTAAAAAGGAAGAAGATGAAACAAAGGCTCATGATAAGGCATCCCTGTTCTCACCTTCCCTGTCACTAGGGGTTGTCAGGAGGCATTGATGAAGCAGTGTACTTCTGGAAAAGGCTTGAAAAACCACCATGAATACTCAAAATGGCTTGGGAGAGCACAAGTCAGAGAAACTGTAACTTAAAAGGATTCCAGACTAAATACAAAGCTAAAACATCTGTGGAGAAAGGAAGTTGTTGCTGATAAGCTGCCTTTTGTTTCTTGCACACATGAGCTCTCATTTCTGTTGGGTAATATCCTTGCATAAGCTTCCATAAGGAGCATCAGCATCAAGTAGGATATACAAAAAAATAAGGACCTTCTGCTTTCAGACTTCTTTTTTTTCCAGATGTTAATTTTAAATACAGACACTTTGCTACCAGAAGCCAGCCTGGCTGCCATATTCATCACTGGTCACAGACTTCCTAGAGGGTCATGTCTAGACATCCTAAACTCTATTGGACCTACTGTCTACCCTTACACACACAGACACATGGGACTGCTACCTACAGTTCTTCAGATCCTGCTGCAGAAAAGGCAGAACACAGTAGCTGATATGTAGCAAATATGCTCACAATACCACAGAAGTAAATGCAGTTTCTTTTATAACCATTAAAAAGTTTCACTCTTTAAGCTAAGTACAGGCAATTATTCTCGTTCATCAAAATTACAGTCCCTAGAAACTGTTCAACCTATTATGTGTAGCTCAAGGCCAATTACTATGCATGCAATTGAAAATAAGATCTAGGTGTCCTTCAGCCCTTTGAAAGCAGTTTTAAAAATGTCCCTAGCTTATTTAGATAAAATAGATTTTGAAAAAATCACCCCAGAGCACCACTCAGAAATAAGTTTTATCAAAAACAGGATGATTAGATTGGCTCAGATTACTTTCTTGAAAAAAAATCCATATTTAATTAAGCATATAAATAAGACTGATGAAAAATAAAATTTGTTCCCTTACGATCTAACCTACACTGTGAGATTTAGCCAGGGGTTAGTCATACTCTATTTCATTTAACTTCACTCAGCTTTCTCAGTCTGTGGTTGTTGCTGAAATATCAAAACATACACGTACATATCAAAACTTTCCTTATCTAAGTCACTTCCTTCACTCTTCAGGAAACTCCCTTTCTGTATGGTTTCACCTCATACACACAACAGCTAGAGGTGGCAGAGGTTATTCTCTTTAGGGTTTATAATTCAAGTTAGGGTTTATAACCCAAGTAATCCAGTAGAATGAGGGACAGGCAGATGCATCCACCACCACCGTGTTGCTCTCAGTAGGGCTGGGAAATCAGTGCTGGCCATGTCAGTCTTTTTCTCTCAAGAAAAAGAGCACGAGGGAAATCATAAAGCTCATGAATTTGTCACTAGTTTTGCTTTTGCACACTGAAAAGCCATCTTTGTTCTGTTTTGCTGGAATGCACTTATTCCAGGCTACCTTGCCTCATCTGTATGCTGGTCAATTTATCTACTTTGATCCTGGACCCAGGAAGTAAACTAAAAAAAAATTCCACCTAATCAACTTCCCAAGCTTAAGTTACTTTTTTTGTTCTTTTTAATTACTTGCTTTAACTTGTAAAGATACCCTATGGAATGTTTTTAATAGTGGTCTCTAGAGACAAAGCTTCCCTCTTGCTGCCTCTTTCTTTTTGCACGTAGCAAACCTCAACACTCAGACTCTGCTACTCCCATGTGCTGACCTTGGCATGCTCAAGTGACCCAAGTGAAAGGAGGAGGCTTTCCCTTCAGACATGTGAGAAGGATGCAGAAAGGATGAAAAAAGGTACTTGCCCTGCAACCAGTAGCACTCGAGAGATATGGGCATGGTCAGACAGAATCTGTAACAGTGCAACCAATAGACCTACTGTCTACTATAGTTACCAGATAAATGAATCCAATCTTTCTGCCTCTCAGAAAAATATGCAGGCTCTGCTTGTTGAATTTAACACACTCCAGAAACCATTCAGTCTTCTGTTTCTTTACAGATGCTTAAATACTCACCAAGCTTTGGACACCGATTTGCTAGCATTAGGTTATCAGCAAGCACCCCACCCCTGGCCTTCTTTCAAGATGACTGTAACATCTCTTCAGTAATCTTGAACAAGTTATACAAGGAAAAGGGATTATCTCCAAGGACCAAACCCACCCAACTTATATTCCCACAACAGTATTCCTTGACTGAGAATCTCATACAATTAAGTAGATAGAAAAACTGCCTGGAGTGAACCATTGCTAAGCAAGATATTCCTTTATTTTACCTAACTGTCCCAATTTCATTTGTTATCAAATGAAAACCGATGAATTAAGATACCATACCAAGATTTTGAGATGCTACAGGAAAATAAATTTTATTTCTTTGTTGTCTGGATGGCTATCAACACTGACATCCAAGCAACTGTTTTAAAGGATGTTTACTTTTGCCTCCTACAATATCCCTACAATTAATGTTCTTGGAAAAGTAACCAAAACACACTGGCCCCTTAAACTAACTCTATGTCCCTTCAAATGGACTCTTAACTCCTTCACAAATCCACCCCTTCACACCCCTAAAAAAAGTTGTCACCCAGTTGACTACAAAAATCATAAAGAAAAAACCCTCAAACAATAGAAAAACAGCCATTAAGACCACTTGGTCAGCTCTAATTGTGACTTACAGCCAAACATTATCAATTACACAAGGCAAAAAAGTTCAGTTCAGAAAGACACTGCTCAAGTTTCTCAACAAGACTAAGAGATATCTCCACCTCAAGTGCAATTCTCTTTCATTTTCAAGATTACAGGGAATTTATAGCAAAGAAGCAACCCCCACATTCTACAAACAAATTTCAGTAAAGGACATGATGCCTACCCGTTCACCCCCATTCCCAGTTCCTTGGTCATTTGCTTGAAAGCAAATCAAAGGCAAGATAATCATCTCAGCAATTTGTTAAGCATCAGCCCTAGGACTAAGAAGATTTTCTGCAGAACATTAATGGAAAGTTTCCATATTCTAAACTAAGCCTTCATAGCAAGGGTCACATACTAATGGGCAATCAGGGAGGAAAGAGGTACCATTGAAATAGGCCAAGACAAGTATCTCACCAGTAAAGGTGATGGTATTTTCCTGAAGTTCCTGAACTTTTTCCAGGTACCTTATAGCAATTTTACCCTTAAAATTACACTCAGGCTTCAATGTCTTCTGATGCTGCATCAAGGGCCACAAAGATGATCAAAGTGCTGGAGCACATCTGCTGTAAAGACAGGCAGAGAGAGCTGAGGCTATTCAGCCTGGAGAAAAGAAGGCTCCTGGGCCACCTTATAGTGGCCTTCCAGTACATTATGAGGGCCTAAAGAAAAGCTTGGGCGGGGCTTTTCTCCTGAGAAGATAGTGACAGGACAAGGGGTAATGGTTTTAAACTGAAAGAGGGTAAATTTAGGTTAGATATTAGGAAAAAATTAGGGTAGTAAGGCACTGCAATAGGTTGCCTAGGGAAGTTGTTGATGCCCCATCTCTGGAAGTGTTTTAAGGCCAGGTTTGATGAAGCCTTGCGTAACCTGGTCTAGTGGGAGGTGTCCCTGCCCATGCAGGGCAGGGGGTTGGATCTTCATGATCTTTAAGGTCCTTTCCAATCATTCTATGATTCTCTGTTATTTCAGCCTCTGCTGCAGGTCCATGACACTGCTAATATCATGATTTCTAACTTGCCTCAGAAGTAAGTTGAGGGGAAAAAAAATGGAAAAACGACTGTCTAGATCACAAACCTCTTGTACCTACTATCAACAAGCTCAGCCATAGGAATTACAAGTATCAGGAGGTCTGGTGAAAGACTGCTGTGTGTGTAGAAAGCTGAAGAACAGAAATAGTATCATGGGAATCCAAGCTGAGGTTGTTTCAAAGGACAGTGAAAGAAAGTGATTCATGGAGCAAGGTTTCAAGCATTTGCACATTTCAAGCCAAGCATGTAACCACTTACTGGTGCAAGTCTCTTCATTAAGATAAAACACCCCATACATCATGCAAACACATATGGAATAGTTTGTGTGTTTAAGATAATTTTTGGTCCCTCTTTCAGGAAATTCAATCATAGTTGAAAAAATTCAGAGTTGCTAGTAGGTGACCTTACATAGCATCTGTGTTGCAATGCCTAGATGTGTTGCTAGGGTGAGCTAAGGATAGGAGTTCAGCCTCAGCTCTAAATTTCCTGGCTTTTTCTGCTCATGTCAGCCCTTACTATTATTTCCACATAGGGAGAGGAAGGTGTGATTAAGAGAAAGAATACTGTTGCTCTGCTTGACTGTTTCTTGGCAGATGGTGGATTTTGCTGAAGACCTTATCAGAATAAACCTCTTTCTTGCTTCTGCGGTATGCAGTGGCAGCATTTTCATCTACAGAAAAGGATATGCACTGTGACTGAACTGTTCCCCACCCCAACATTACAGGCAACCCTCCCTGTCAGTATGGCCTTGATCCCTCCAACCTGCACAAAGGAAAGGAATGGAAGACCAAAGTTGAATCTCTCTGAAGAAGCCCTGTACCTTAAGTTCAAGTACATAGAGGGAAACAATACAAACTAGCACACTCAGGCTGAGAGCTGATTCACTCCCAGCTCTTCCATTGCCTCATTTTACCTTTCCTGGAAATACAACCCGCCCGATAATTTTTCTTCTTTACCTCCTCCCAGCAGCCCAGCTAATACTTATTCAATTGCAGATGTCTGTAACCCCAACAACAGAAAGTGCAAAATGTATTATGAACCATTTTGAAGTCTAAAGATGATGCTTGTTACTCCTGGTAGACAACAAAGAAGGTGAGTAATTAGTCACTGTCTGCTCTTATCATGGCAGTTATCAATAAATGTGTTCCCACTTCAAGCACACTACTGAGAACTGCGGCTGATGAGCAGTCTGGACTGCTACAAAACCTGAAAACATTAAATGGTCAAATAACTTTTGAGGCCAGAGGACAAATACCGACTTCACTGATTGAAAAGATGACGTCATTGGACTGATTTATGAAAGGCACTGCTGATGTTTAGATTAGGAAAATTTACTTGAGATGGCCAAAGTAAACTCCATGGCCTTTGTTTTGGATACTTCAGTTTATGAAGCTGTCATTTAAAAGAGCTATTAGAAGTAAACAGATACATAGTGATATAACCTATTGAAGAGGTCAGGGCAGGAGGTGGTGGGTGGTGGGATTGCTTTGCTTTTACACTCACATACAGCTGGCACAGCAATGCTTTCTTCAGGCACCCACTCTTGTTCCTACTAATTCCTACTTGTTCCTAAATCAAAAAGTTTCCGAGACATCTTTCTGCCTAAAATATCATTAATTATAGAAGCATATGTTGTTTATTGGAACCCCAATATGGGTTCCACAACTAAAAAGTAGAGAATATTCTATATTCCGAAGAGAAACCATCTGAAAACATTCTCCAGGAATCACATATATTCCCTAAGCCACAACTCAGGTAGCTTCCACAGTCTATACCTGAAATGATTTATAGTCTGGTCAAAGAATTAAAACATATGTGATGCTTGGAATTACTATTGGCTTAATAAATTTAATTGCAAATTGTTTTCTTGACTTAGCAATTGTACTTTTCTACTATTTAATGTACTTGACATTTTGGCTGGAGACAGGACAGCAAACATGTTTTAAGGTACCCTATCCCAAAATCTTGGACCCTTCCTTGTTTCCTTGTATGACAACGAACCACATGCCCTCCCATACATTGCAAAACAGACTGCATTGAACCAGGGCCAGGAACAGAAGCAACCAAGTGGCATTCCAGAAAGAGCAGAAAGTAATCCAACATCTGATTGCCAGACACTGGTGTGTATACATGAAGAGAGAGAATACAGAGAACTCATTCTTTTCAGCATTTACATAGTCCTACCTGTTTAGCACACAAACATGATGTTACCGTGCAAACAAATGTTGCTGTCCAGATGAATGGGGGTTACTATAATCCACTAGTGATGTCATTGGATCAAAAAACGTTTTGGAAAGGATAGACAAGGCATCAGGCTCAGGTGCTCAACATAAAGCAAGCACGGAAAAACATTTTTTAAAATGCCAGATTATCCACACAGAATGTGGGCTTCAGATTGTCTTCTCTAACGAGCATCTCTAAGGATGTGAAACAACTACACAAAGTTTTTGGTGAGACTGAAACAGAAGGATAAATATTCAGAAGAATACAAGACTAAACTGAGAAGTAGTAAATACCATAGCTGCTTTGTTATAAGGGAAAGAAAGAAAAAGGCATAAGGGAATAGGGAGAGCAGCTGAAGGATGACATCTGTTTCAACCATTTCATGGACAGGAGGAAGCAAAACTATCTGAATGCTAGTTTGGGAGACAGAAGCCCTTGCATATGGCAGCACCCAAGACCTTGTTAGACACAGACAGAGTGAAAATGAGATGCATGAGATGTCTGATAAGTATCACACAATTAGATTTAGCCTGGAATAATGTATTAACACTGAAATGGTAAAGCCAAAGCAGCGCTCTGAAAATGGATGGGCTTAGCTGTGTTACATACCGCTCCACTGGCATCAGGGAAAGTTTCACGTCTATCAAACTCCCCCTCTGCCTAAAATAATTAGATATTTACTGATTTTAAATGGTCCCTAATATCCAGAAAACTAGAAAATAATAAATATCGTTCTGCTTTGTATTTTCTAAAACGACCCCCCAACAGCTGCATGTATAATCTCCCTTTCCACTACTGAAATATCTGCAGTCCCAATCTGTAAGATTGGATTTCAACAGAGAGTGGCTTATGGAGGAAGTATGTGTTCTGTTCACTTATCAACACCCCTGTGTATTGCTTACATTCTCGGGATGCACTCAGTATACTGTATCCAGAGTAGGTAACACCCTGTTTTCCAGAATGTTCAAAAGAGGAACCAGTGAAACAACCCAAGTCATACTGGGATGTTCATTAGTATGTCCAAATAGTACAGTCTCTTGAGAGGCACATAAATTAATTTAAACCCTCTGCCTTGCAGGTGTTGCACTCTTTAAAATAAAAGGTACTTTCAAGGTATGCTCATGAGTATGCTGTTGGTCATAAAAACATCAAATATTCCTTGAAATTATTCAAAATGTGTTCCTGATCTGAATTCCAAAAGACATCCACCTGTCTTTGGTGGGCCTTCTCTTCAGGCAAAAGGGCTATTTCTAAAAGAGAAAGTTTCCACCTTCTTGTAAATGCAACCAAGAAGGAAGCAGACCTCAAAATTTCCAACTGTTATAGTCATCAGCAGAATTTAAATCACCACACAAGGAATTCCTGGGAATTCTAGATAAGATAAGCATGATTTGCTGAGAGGAAAATTGACATATTTTCTACCCACTGAATCACAGTAATGTAGACACTTCCCTGTAAAAAGTAACCCCGTTTACTGGCTTCAGTGATTTACACTGAATTTTCAATCAACATCTCTATACTAATCAATCAGTATACAGCTTGCCAAGTCCTAGTAGAGTACAGGAGATTTCATCCTGTTACACCAGACGGGAATTAAACAAAAGTGAGAAAATTTTAACAAAACCAAAATGTTCCCTCCAGCTTTCCAAAAAAAAAAAAAAAAAAAAAAAAAAAAAGCAAGCAGGTAGGGAGAAACATACCCCCATGCCCCAAATGTCCAATAAGGTTTTTTCAGTACTAAAAAAATCTGTGTGGCTGCAACAGCAAATCTTATCAGACAGAGGATGGTTTGTCAGCCACTGAAGCACCGGCTAGGTTATGCCACTGGCAGTTGTTATGCAGTGACATCTCAAAAGCCTCTCTCTGGGCAGCAATCAACTGAAAGGTTTGTCAGTTCCAGTGCCAATGAGTAAGTGACAGGCCTGACAACATATCAGAGTGTAGTTAAATTTTCTCTTTGAAAAATACATCAACTGAAAGCCCTGTGAGAATGGAAAAGACACAGAAATATAACATTTCATTCATACTTTCACTGAACTCAACTCTTTAAAGCAGAGTGAAAAATCTAACTCTAATCTAACTTAAACTTCATCTGAACGTGCCTGTGTTAAAAAGAAAAATCTAACAAAAAAACCCTCCAAACCCAAAACAACAACACAAAAGGCATCACAAAACCACTGAGAAGCTGTAGCTGTAGCATTTCCTGAGCTTAATGAGACAGCACCTCAAAGCACCTAAACACTGTTGCAAGTTACTTACATTAGAAAACTGCGAGCTTCAACATTTTGTAAAGAAGGAGAGGAGCTGGAAAGCCTGATGGATCATGAAGTGCAAAATCACAGGTCAGACTCCACAGAGTCCCACCGGGCGAGGAAGATGGGTCCCCCTGGAGTTTGGTTCACAGAAGCCTTTGCTGCTGAGGGTAAGCCAAGTGCTTACTGAAGTTTGTGCCATGGACCCGTTTAAAATACCACTCATCTGTGTCATTTTCTGTTCTCTGATAAGCAGTGTGCTCCCAATGCTTCTTATTCTCAAATCTTCTTCCTCATTCTCCAATGCTGCTGCTTCTCTGCCTCCATTCTTCTCCATTGTCTTCAAATTTCAAACATCATGTGTATTTCCCTCCTCCATCAGGCCACATGGATTTAAGAAACTGACAGAAATTAAAGACCTTTACCATCCTCTCTCCAGGGCAACTCAAACTGCTGAACAGATTAAAAGATGGGGTTTTGTTTGCTTTTTGGATGAGGACAGGGAATGTAATTGAGCATCTTCATCCAAGGAAAACAGTGCAATAGGATGGCCTTATCTAGAGTGACATCTTCTGTATTATTTGCACAGAAAATTAGATGTTTTAAAATAGTGCACAAAATATCTAATATCCATAATTAGAGGAGTTACTTCTCTCCCAGTATTGTAGTCCTTTACATAAAAACAATCTCCCTCAACAAAACGTTGTAGATGTTCAAATTTAATTATTGTTTTTATTATTTTATTTACATAATAATACAATAGGAAAACAGACAGTGTCATCCAACCCTACTCAGTAAATTGTCAGCAGCAGACCCAGGAATAAAACTTCCAGTCTTCTAATATCCAAATACCGTGAATTTAGGAAATTCACTGTTAGAATGGGATGGTAAAAAAACCCAAACAAACCTCCTTGAAGAAAGCATTCCATTAAACTTTCAAAAAAAAATCTGGAGTGAGAATGAGGAAAAAAATTCAGCTCTGAATTGCCTGCAAGTTCACAGCTCCTGTTTTCACATCCTTCTAACAAAAAACTTCATTACATAACTGCAGTGCTGCTCTTGCCATAGGAAATCTTTCAAATGATTTCCACGTTGCATGAAGCAGGTCATGCCCTCGCTGGAACAAAGAGAGACAGCTCCAGCAAAGCTTTAGCTAACAGCAAATAATCAACTTCCATATCCCTCAAAAGCTTTCACAGTAACGTCACAGATACGCTGCAGTTGTGCCTGCTCCAGTCTAACAAACTTCAGCTATTTCACAAGATTTTCTTCACTTCCCAGTGAAAAAAAAAACAAAACAACCCCCTCTCTACTTGATTGACTACACTTACCCACTACAACCAATACACTAAATCACAAAGCAGTTGGTGTCAATGGACACTGTGGCACAGCTGCACCCATTTAAAAGCACAGCTGCTCAAGAAATAAAAGCACATTCTTTTCATCCAGCCACAAAACTTTCAGAAACATGAGTGACAAAACTGCCTAAGTGGATATTTATTAGCAACGCTAAGGGCTCCTCCTTAGATCCTCAGTGTTTTGTTCCAGGCCCAAATCTTCTCTCAGCATAAAATTACTCATTTTTGTAACTGTCCCAGCTTCTACAAGCGGCTGCTTTTACCAGACACTAATAATAATTATTTCTCTTCAAATTCATGACATATTAAGTGTTGACATAAGCACACCGTATCAGGCCCCCAAGGGACAGCTGCTCTTTACAGCTGTCCTTATGCCTACACAGAGCCCACCTCACCCAGGGTTGTGACGCTATAGCCCGAAAGCCCGGCTTCAGCATAGGCATCGGAGTTTGTGGAAGAGGAGATTTTACTTTTTCCCATGGCCTCTGTGTGTCATATCCTGTTTCTCAGAATCCTCCCATTCCCCTAAACATGACTTATCTCTCCAGCACTTCTTTCTCAGACTCCAGGCTGTCAGTGGAGCAGTGTGAATGCCAGCTTTGCATATAATTAGATAAAGATTTCAAACCACGCTCCACCGTTTCCTAGCTTTTGAGCACAGTAATTCTAACAAGTAAAAACTTGAGAACGTGAGGTTGTTTTTGCTATTGTAAGATAAAAAGAATGGTGCAGAAGTACTGTTAATATTTATTTGTTGTGACAGAATTTAGTCCAAACAAACCTTGTAAGTGACAGAAATAAAAAAGCATTTGTTTGCAAGACTATGCTCTGAAAAGGCTAAAGTATGTTTCCAGATTAAAAGTTACAGATGCACAACCACAAGCCAAGACCAAATTCTGCTGTATTTAATCAAGCAAGCTGACCCTAAAGCTATTACAAGTCCAAGATGGTTTACAAAAGGAAGAAACTGGAGCTTTGATATGTGGTGTATAGAAATTGTATGGCAATTACCCCGCCAGATAATGGCACTTACAGGTACATCTGAGAACAGATGCTGCAATAGAACCAAAGTTAAGGTGAGATTTG
Organism: Florisuga fusca; assembly: GCA_038090715.1. NCBI lineage: Eukaryota > Metazoa > Chordata > Aves > Apodiformes > Trochilidae > Florisuga > Florisuga fusca. Next base: position 14,134,661 of record JAAWXA010000019.1, read on the forward strand.
TTTGGTTTGGTTGCAGGTTTTTCGGTGGTTCCTTTTCTTCCCTGGAAATAATCCAGAGACAGGAAAATGGAACTGAGATCACAAAAAGGAAGGATTGCTCCTGAGAAAAGTAGTATTTTCAACAGAGCTCTGCATAGCTCAGGAAATGGACAACTGACCCCTGCTCAGGAAAGATTTTATCAATGAACAGCTTTTTGGTTTTACAATCAACATTACTTCAGAGGGTGGAGGAAGGCAATGCAGATTATGCTATCTGATGTATTAGTTCTCAACTTTACACAAGAGATTTAAAATATGGCTATCTAAATGCTGGCCATTTGTATGCTAAACCTTTTAAGGAAGAACACAGAACAGGGGTGAGTATCTGCTAAGCAGTTCCATCTGCTGAAGCCAGTGGTCCAAGCAGCCTCTGTTTAATCTGATGCTTTTTCCAAACACACACTTTGACCTGCTAGCCAAAAAGTAAATACATGTGCTCACATTTGGCCCCAAATTAAAGCCCAGTAATTATGAAGAGTTCTAATGAATAAGTGAATATCAGTAAGTATTTTTTTTTAATACTATCCTCCCTTAAACATCTCTCAGAACAAAGGCTAAACCAAAAATGATACAGATACACAGAATCATTACCAAAAAAAGTGCATAAACCTGATCAAATGAGGTAGATGAAGTAGTCCCAGACCAGGGAAACCCCAAAGCACCACTGGGTGAAGTCCTGGAAGAGAGAATAAGCAGCAGTGGGGGCAGGGGGTGTGGAGGTTAGGAGCAAAAGTGACTAAAATTAGGGCTCAATGCCAAGTCTGAGGTCAATTCTGTTCACTAGTATGTAGGCATACATCATTACTTTGTCAAATGAACTACTGCATTTCCACACTAGAGGAGCAGCAGCTTGCTTCAGAAGATTCACTAATTAATATGCCAGAAGATGCATGCAAATTCGTGGTTACACAGAGCATTTTCTGAACTCAAGGGTGAAGTGAACAGCTTACTTTCCACTAAAACAGCTATATCAGAACTGCACAGAGAGTACACAGAATGATGCTTCCATATTTTCCTGTTCTGAACTGATGGAAGAAGGTGTTTGCTACAAGCTTAAATAAGGCTCATATTATTTGGCTCAGTTCAAATATTCCCCCAAGCTCAGCCCACAGACCTCAGAAATGGGTCTCTGCATTTTTTTTTCCTCTTTTTTAAAAGCACAAGGCAGTAAGTCAGACATGCAAATGTAAGAATTAGTTAACTTTTTAAAGTATTCTTCATGCCACAAGTTACCACAAAAAGATTTCAAAACTGCCTTTCCAACACACGTCATTAATAATCTTCGGGAACTTATCATTTCCCCAGTGTCTCAGATACAGAGATAGGGGATGACACAGACTTTTTTAATTGCATGATCTGATGCAGTGCAGGTGTTGAATAAAGAAATAAGTAAGCCTTCAAACTGGGCTCTCTCTAGAAAACACAAGTCCTTTCACATCCTCAGATCACCACAGCTACTTCTCCAACCACTTTGGAATCTCTTTCAAACACACAGATCCACTCTAAATGCATCTGCTACCTTTTCAAATTCAATCAACCATTTGCCAAACAAAAACGCTGCAACTTACAGCTGAAATGCTGAGAATGGAGATTGGATAGAGAGACAGATAGCATGTATATTCAGAAACAACAGCTTACCTAATCGATAACTTTATTCTTCAAAAGGGAATTTTATTTCTCCCAAGACAAAAATCACAGTGTAATTTCAAGAGCCATCTTACACATACTACAAGAAATGTGTATTTCAATAGGTTTGTGAGGAATGAGCTAAAGTCTAGAGTTCTTGAAGAAAGATTCAATTATTTTTATGAAGACAAGTACTAAGAAATACTTTTTGCCTTGAAGAGGAATCTAGGAAGAACCTAAAAAAAGGCAGAACAAAGCAGTTAAAAAGTAAACAGTAAAACATATATTGTATTCAGCCTCAGCTAACACCGAGTTCATGTAAAAGACAAATCATTAATGTGACTGGCACATTTTAAGTAATATTTTGTCACTCCACGAACTCGAGGATAAAATTAATTCTTAAGAACATTCCACATGTAAAAATACATGTTTCTATACCATAGATCCACACAGATAGAACTGGGTACAGTTAACCCTAGAAGAGTAAAAAGGTGGACCTTGATCATCAGCCCACTTCACTCAGCACATATGCTTTAAAAGGAGTGATATCCAACCCCCAGAGGCTTAAAATTCCCAGCGTCAATAAACCCGCATCAACATTTGGTACACAACATTTGGAGCGGGACATGAGCCATTTGAAAACTCTTCGGATGACTATCAAGCTGTCTTTCGTTACATTTACTTGGGCTGTTGTTTTGTTTCAGTCTTCAAGGCTTCAGCACTCCAGGGACTCAGTGGAGCCTGGAAGAAGTCTTTCCTGCTCCAAGTGGCTGCCAGAGGCTCTGCTGGAGAGCCGGCAGGGAGAGCCCTCTCGCTGTCCAGGGAGAGGCAAACAGCAGAAACCTGCAGCTGCCCATTCATGCACTTCAAGGACAACCCCCGTCAGCTGCCATTTCTTGGTGTAGTTTTAGAAAAGGGCTGACTTTTTGAATGGTTTTACCAAAATAAAATAAGAAAAGCTGTTAAGTCATGTTTAAGACCACCAGTGTCACAATCCGAGACCGCATACTCCATTATTCCTGCTATTTGACATCTTTTCCCTTCGCCCCGAGACATTCTTTCCGTTGAATTTGCAAAGGAATGAACATAAAACAGACCTTAAAAATAAAAACGCAATTACTCTGAAATAATAACAAACAGACAAAGCCATAGTAATTTCTGTTGGCATAAGACAAATTAATGGAATTTAACACGTAGCCTGATGAGTGCCTCCCACCAAAGAATTAACCATACACAGATGAAAAGATAAGAACTAACCATTGCCAGAAAAAAATTCTTATTGAAGCTGAAAGAAATCAAGTTTCAAGGGAAGTTTCAAGCAAAGACGAAAAGCATTGCAATGCTTGCAGAGTTCCACGCTTTTCCAATATGTCAGGAATTAGAAACTTGTTTGGTTTATGAAGAGGAATGCATAACCCACTTGACCATGACAGGGAAGAATTAGAACAGATCACACCATATGTCCTCTCCAGACCTAAAATTCTAAGATGACTGGATACTGAAAGCAAGATGATCTAGATGGTCTGTTAGCCTGCTCTTCTGCCCTCATGATTCCTCCTTTCTATCCCAATTTAGAACATTTTCTCTCAACTTTTATTCTTGTTTTAATCTCAAATGAAACATGCTCTCAGGAAACAGTATTATTTCAGAGCTCTAAGTTTGATATAATTTGTTGGCGAAACAGGATGATATTTTCCCTGGTCAATTAATCTGCTTAGCACCCTGAAAGACCAAATTAATGGTTAACATAAGCTTCTTAAGAGATTGAAAGCAGGGCTAAATGAGCAATAAAATTCTCTGGTTTGGTCACTCAGTTAAAATAAAGAAGGAAAAAGGGGGAGTAGAAATCACCTTGCATCAAGAAACATCAACATTACAAATCAACCCCAAGTGTAGGTTCATCTCAAAATAAAGTTCTTTGAGTCATTTTTGGTTAGCATATTTTTAATTAATCCCTAAAAAGAGAGACATAATTTAACATATAAAAAAACAAAACAAAAAAAACCCAACCAAACAAACAAGAAACAAACAAACAAAAAAACCCCAACCACCCACCAAATTATGTTCTGAAGTAAGGTCTGGCAAATTCTTTTAACTAGCTGAATTTTATATTTCTAGAATTCAAAGGGGAATTCCTCCTATTTTCATCTTTAATTTTTTGGCTGAGACTAGCTGAATCACATTAGTCCTTTCTTTTCATGAATCTTTGCTCCCCATTAAGGGGGCACTTTCCTAATGAATGTGCCACTTGATGGTAACAAACATTTCTCTGTCACAGAATATGAAACATGGATCTCAGAAGTACAGAAACAGAATTTAGGAAACTCAGATGATAACTTCCTACTTCAAGCAATGAATTTGTTTGACAGAGTGACAGAAGGGACACGTTGCTCCACTGACCATACTCTTTGCTCAAATCAGCAAATGCTACTAAGATGACGTTGGAAAAGACAACTCGTCTTGTCTTCCAAAATGTCCTCATGCAAAAGTGCTGCAGGGAGAAAATAGCGAGCAAACCTCAAAAGAAAGCACGAACTTTTAATAATTTTTTTTTTAATCATCATAGAATAATGTAGGTTGGAAAGAGCCTTTGGAGATCATCTGGTACAACTCCATTCCAAATACAGCAAACATAGTAACTTCATGCTTTTCTCATACTTTTCTTTCAAAAAGAAAACAAGAATAAGAAGAACCATTATCAATTACAAAGGGTTATCAAAATCTTTGTTACTTATGTAGCATGAAACCATGCAAGCCAATGAAATTAAAATAAGGAATATTTTAAGGTGCCTTGAAGACTACCTGCTATTGATTTAACACTCTCTCCCTTTACAAAATGTCTTTAAAGTCCAAGAGGAGGCATGATTTAGAACCCAGACAGGAATATAAAATAGTAGCAGATGATTAAAGGTGCCTCAAAATTATTATTTTCTCTTACTGGATTTTTTCACTCTACTGAGGTCTAAAATAAAGACATTTTCTCACCATTCTTTGGCAACAGATAAAATAAATGAAAAAAGGGAGTATCTTTGAATGATAAGGTCCTTCATGTTGGGAGCCTCTAGAGTCCACACAAGACACGGGCAAGACACTGAATGGTTCATTAGTGTCTCAGTTCACTGTCCCTCACCCAGCTAGCATCAGACATACAAGAGGATGATTCTTCTTACCCTCAGACCACCACAGTTGAGAGAGGCCAAGAAGCTCACACATAACATGATAAGTTTATCTGTACACATCATAAGGTCAAAAAAGGTACAAGGAGGCTGAAGTCTTGACATGCACGCACCTGGGCTTTTGTCAGTGCACTGTGCCTGGAAGTGACCCATGGGAAAATCAGTCCTCCTATGCAACCTTTAACAGGAATCTCAAGTGAGATCCTTTTGGAAAAGATGAGCTGACTGTCCATCAGAATTAGATTAAGCCAGCCAAGACACTTCTACAATCAGCAGAGAGAGACAGGAAACTCCAGAAAGCGATACATATCAGTGTAAAACAAGGAGGGAATTGAGAGAAAAAGAAAGGGAAGGAGGCTAATAGAAATTGCTCAAATAGGATTTAGAAAAATATTACATCTAATTTTCCCTGCAGCCTTCTACACTTTTTAAATGGAACGTGATTAGAACAACCATATATTGATGGAACTCAAAGAATAAAGATAATACGGCCCTGAGGAAATGGTAAGGCTGGATCTCAAGAGCTGTTGTTTCTGAAAAATCCTCTCTGCCATATGAAATGCATACATATATTTTATTGAAAACAAATAAACAGTACTCATTGTGTAATTTCAGATTCTGTATAACTTGAGGCTGTATTGTTAAATACTTACTTCCAACATAGTTAATATTAGATACTGGAGGAAAAAACCTCTCTTGAAACATGAATGGCAGCAGCGTGCGCTTTACACTATTTCTCCTTTTCAAACATATCTTTACACTTCACTTAAAAATGCAGAATGGGACCATAATACCTCATTCATTGCTAACAGCACTATGAATGAAAGGCTCTCTGAACATCTGTTCAGTGATATTTAATGCATGGTCTAATAAGCATTGGCATTTCCTGCTCACAGATTTGTAGGAACTACATAAGGGCTACAATTCTGTTGACAGATCCTTGCTCTTCTGGAAAGACTCTGTGCCCAGTCCTCAAGGCTTTAGTTTAACTCTTTCTGTACATTATCACCTGATTGCAACTCTGGCTAGTTATGCTTAACCAGGTGTCACCATGGCATTGCATAGACATTGTCTAAATCCCAAATTATCTGTTGCTAAGAGAGAAAGGCAGAGAAACACAGGATTGGTACATGAACCAAAATGTACCACACTAAGCTTTTCAAAGGAAACAGAAACATTGGGATTCTCCACAGAGCTAATACTTAGGACCCATTATCATAGAGTTTACATAGTCATGTCCAGAGTCTCTTCCCAGCCACAGTCCTTTTAACTCACAGCAGAGTTAAAGCAGCTATCACAGACAAACAGCAAGGATGCTCAGAAATACCTTCTCTTAATTTTATGATACAACGGAGCATAAAAACCTGTTACATTTCTTACATGCAAAGCGTGTAAGTTAATTTTGATTTTTAAAAGAAAGTGTACTTACTCCCTAGTTAATCTTTCAAAATCCAGTGGGGGAAGTTATTTCAAAGTTTTACTTCAGGGTAGCTGAAGGACAAACAATAGAGAAAGTTTTTCAAGGTTTATTCCTTTTGTTTGAGCATGCATGGAGAAGAAAAGATCCAAAATTTGTTCAATATTAGTCACAGTGAAAAGGTCCAAGATAATGACAATGCAAGAGCAAACACAACATCTGCGTTAAAAGAAACCTGACCCAGCATAAGTAATATCTTTCTTGGTTTGTAAATCTCCCTATGGACCTCATCCAACATATTCAGTAGATCCAAGCTGGCTGACTGCTCTGCTCTCCAAATAACCTCAGCACCAACTCCTCTGCAGTTCTTGCTATGTGAAGTAATCTTCCTGTACAACTACACCTGTACAGCTCCTCTCCTCCCCCGTCCTCCCCTTCTCTAATTATGCAACTTCATTAATGGTATTATCCAGCCTTGCAGTTTTGAAACACAATTCAAAAGAAAACCTTCAGCCAGAATACATCTATTGGAAACAACGTTTTATTATCCAGCATATACATCTGTAGGTAGAACAGGACTGAACAGGAAAAATACAAGGATGAAAGCATGAGTGTGTTCCTCTTTCAGAATGAGAAAAAGCTGAGAGATGAGCCAGATGAAGGTCCTTACCAGACGCAGAGGGTACTGCATTAATCTGCACTGCTCAACGTTTGATCAACCCTGCAAATCTTTTCCAGAAAAGACCCTTAGAAAATTTCACTAGGCAAACACACCATTTAAGTATCAACAAACTGTTCTGTATACTTAATATAGGAGATTGTTTTTGACGGTGACTGGCTGCCTGAACAGCCTCATACAATGTCATCCTGATTCTTGCTCAGATTTGCAAATTATATGGTTGTCACCCTACAGGTGTGCCAACCAGATTTGCTGATCACGGACAAAAATCACATTGGCCACTCCAGTGAAGATAAACTGCTGAGGATTACATTTGCAGTGGAGAACAACCTTCCTTTTGAGCAACAGTCACACTAAGCTTCGGTCAAGCTGGAAACACAAGGAGAAAACTTCGTGCTTCTCCTCATCTGTATGTGGGATTAACCTTTGTTAATGCCTCTCCCTGCTAACAACTTCTTGTGAGGTAGGACAACATATTACAGCACGGCCTAGCAAAGCCACTCCCAGAGCATGTACTTACCGAAGAACAACGATGCAATGATAATTATTTGTACTTTGAGGGAAATAATGTTGGGGAGGTTTTTTTGTTGGTTTGGTGGTGGTGGTTTGTTTTGTGGTGGGTTTTTGGTTGTTTTTTGTTTTGTTTTGGGAGATGTTTTTTGTTTGGTTTTGGTTTTGGGTTTTGTTTTGTTTTTTTTGAGGGAGAGCAATTAAAACAGTGGCAGTTATTTTTTTAGTTAAATTTATGAGATTGCTAAAGTTGCACAATTGAAGAAACTAGAAAGTGACAGCCTGAATCATACTACTCAGAACTAGTTTTGCATAAATATCACATACCATTCCTCAAGTAAAACAGTACTGTTCAATTTTCCTACAGCATCTTGTAGCCTTGTGCAATTGTTAAAAGCAAAGATCCCACAGAAATCATCACAGTGAAGCACACAACAACCACTACTTACACTCAGACACGTAAAGAGCCCCTTCAAACCTCTGGCCTCTGCTCATCAAAACATTTTAAGGGGGAGAAAAAGTCTCGTTCTCTTTCAGTCCTTCCTAAGGAAACTGGAATTATTGGAGAATATGAATTAATGCACCAAATAGTGGTGATCTGACAGAGGGGAACAAGTTGTAAAAGTATGGGACACACAGACAACTCAGTAAAGACCTGGGGAATGCAGCTGAGATGCCAGACTGAGCACACGTACTGATCTTGAACATGGCAAAGCAAAAAGTAATGGAAAATGTTGACAAATATCCCCCCAGTTCTGCCTACACAGAACAAATCGGTATTTCCCTGCTGTTGAGATGCTTTTCTCTAGACAACAGTATATATTACTGAAAACATGCTTTTCAAAAAACATCTAGATTATGAAACACTTTAAACCAACCTTGGTAAAAGCAGTGGATCCTTACAAATGAGCTTTGAATTCACTAAATTCACATCAACGATTTAAACTGTAGCCTCTGGTTTATTCCAAACCACCAGGTATGGAAAGAATGGTAGAAACCTTAAATATTTGGTCACTGGGCCCTGCATATTTTGTAAGCAGCAGGCATTTCCATGAGCGTATTAACCTCTTGACACAAAGGAGAATTTATGTCATGTAGGAAGCCTTCCTCTTCTGTGATTTTCTTCCAAATCAATTAAATAATAACAACTAACAAAAGAAAGGAAAGTGGTATAGCAGTCTTTTCCATTTATACTTGACAATCATGTGGTGATCAGGATACATTAAACATTGGTTTGCTTCACTAAGGCTAAGCAACTGGATTCCTTAAAAAGCCAGGTAAATCATCAAGCCATTAATATCTGAAAGACAGTTGCACAGTCATTTTTGTTGTAAGTTGTTTGTTGTATTTTGTGTTGTTGTAACTTACTGCAGTTACAACAACAAAATCTGAGGAATGGCGAAACACAAACAAAGGCAATGAGGAAAAAAAATAAAGAAAATTCCATTAAAATATACTCTGGGAAGTGAGTGGTAAAGTACAACAATTAAAATACTTGATGAAAAATGTTAAACTCATTCAGCTTATTCCAATTGCTATTACTGTATTTAAACATGATTTTTAGACAATCTACACCACCACCACAGCCACAATGAAGTGAAACTAATTCCCTCAGTCAGCACAACAGACATCTCACCAGACTGTCATGCACCCTGCAGCATGAATGCTCCACCAAGACCTTGATCTTGCAAGAACCTATAAACATCCTGAAGCCATAAGCTTAAGTAAATGTTCTCACGACAGCCCCAAGACTTGAAGCTAACTCTAAAGCAAATACAGCCTTCTTGCTACTTGGGTAGTGGGGAACTGCTTCTGTCATCCCATTATGTGACTCCCCTCCAAAAAATTGTCTTGCCATGTCAAATCCAAAGTTTTTGACAACAGAAAAAAGTCACCACCTTCCTTAAGCCAAAGTCTTGATGCTCTTAAAAAGCCAAGAGCAATTCAGAAGGCAAGGTAAAAACACCAGTTTGATGGGGAATGAGAATATTAACAGGACAAAATACACATCTGTCAGGTTTTAAAACTATTTAAACAATTAGAATATTGTAGAAAGGAGTGGCATACAAGGAGGTGTGGTTCTCAAATGAAGAAAATTGAAAATCACTCTCAGTATTCATATAAGAGATGTGAATGTTAAATCTAAAACATGTAGCACCTCACAGAAGCAGAATGGCTTCTGGCAATCAGGTTGACTGAAACAGCTCGTGACACTGCTACTGTGTGCCTGGGACTGGATAAAACACCTCTACATGATCACCATCATCTCTTGCTAAAAATACTGCCACAAGGCAAAGAAGAAAAGTAGGTCAGCAGGACATACAGTTATGGCCACTATTAAAATACTAACAAAAAAAAAAAAAAAAAAACAACAAACCAAGCCAACAAAAAAACAAACCCAAAAGAAACACCCTCACACCAAAACCTTCAACATAAACAATGAAGAGACTCAGTGTTCATTTAAAGGTTTTATCTTCAACCATCTGTGACTTACCTTATGATTTTGTAGTCTTTTATCACTTATTGCTATATACTGTGAGAAGAAGGGGAGGAGGGTTGGGAGAAAGACGTTTCATGACAGTAAGCAGAGTATTTGCTAATTTAAATAACTCCCAGAAATGTTATCTACTAAACAAACATTCCAGTGTTTTAATTAAGTCAAGCAGACAGAGATCAAATGAACATGTCTATAGCATTTTAGGAGTAACTCATAGCAGTGCTAGATGCACTTTTGTTCCTGAGGCCAAGCTGAGCCTATGAATCTTCCCTTCCCCCACATTAAGTTACTAGGGAAAAACATGGTAGAAAATATGTTGCATGGACTCCCTTTAAGATACTTTGTTACTTACTCTAAAATGAAATGTTTTCGGCATTTTGTTTCTTAGATAAATCGTTGATGACATTTTTTTCTTTTTTAAATAAATCTGCTGCTAGGGAGGTAGACCATTCAGTAATACACATTTCAAAGATTTAGCCAGGTTGAGCAACAACTGATTAAAAGGAAAGGTTAACATAATGGGAATCAACACAAATCTACATTGCTTCTGTCCATTTGTGCAAGAAGCTGGAGACCTGACTGAGCTCCTTGAATGTGGATCCACACAACCATGTGCTTCAAAATGACTTTGAACATGCATCCTGAGGCTTTTGTAGGAAGAAGTCAAGCTGATTTGTTTGCTCAGCATCTGTCACTGCTGCACATCCAACACTAGAATTATATATGGGGACAAAACTCAAGGCTCAGATCGATCATCAAATGTATGGCACCAGTCTGCCTATACAGGAGGCGAGGAAGCAAGGAGAGACCATGCCAAAGTTCAGATCTCTCTTACCCTGCTTTTGTGTTTAACTAAAGACAGGGTTAAGAACAAGCAAGACTGACAGGGATGCCCATCCAGTTGCTGGATGATGGGTCTCTTGAGCAGAATAGGGTAGAGGAGAGGAATACCTGGCTTTTGAGATGGGAGGTACAAGAACATGAGGCATACCCAACTAAAATTCTGCTTTATGTGAAAGACACAATAAATCTACTGAAGGTAAATAAATAAGGGCAGGTGTGTAGGTTCATCTTACAGCAACTACTTCTCTATGTTATGGGAAGATAAATCAACCACCATTCTGAACCATGAGCAAAGAGATGAAGGTGCAAAAAGGTTACAGTAAGACCACAGTTATGCAAGAATGGAGCAATGCCCTTAATTGACAGAGTAAGAAAATGATAGAACAAGTCTACATGTAAAAATACTTCTTTTAAGTAGCCAAGTGGAGAATAATAGGAGAATTTTCCATCCCAAAATAAACAAAAAATATACTTCAGAAATTGACTTCAGCAAGACACTAGGATAGCATAAAGAACAGTGTATTTCTTCAATTATTTGACAGCACAGTCCTTTCACCTTCAGAGCAGCAAAGACAGCTTTGCAGAACTGTAATGGGATACTCCACTTCTGAGATACACGCCTGCTCTCCCACATCAGCATAATAATTTCAGTTAAAACCAGTGCAGACAACCCGCAACCAACAAATTTATGTCTTACAGCTGTCTTTACCTTATCAACAATCATATAAATATCTGGGGCCTTTATTTCAAACCAGATTTTAAATGCTTCAGCTAGTCAATCAAAATTTTATAGGGAAACACTCACTATATATAGACCAATTAAAAACCCACAGCTCTAGACAAATTTCACTGTGATTACTTCGAAAATATTAAAATGCTGTAGATTCAGCTGGCTGTACTCATCCAAAGAAGAGGATAAAAATGAGCCAAACTAATTCCAGAATGCATCTGGAATATGGAAACTGGTGACTCATGAAGATACTTCAAGGTTATGTTTATCTTTAAGACTGAAAAGTCAAGAATAAGGATCCCAACTCTTTGCAATTGAGTTTAGACTTAGGTAAAAGATTTGGAAAAGATGGATAGGAACAAAGCAACAAACATAGCAACAAAGAAAAGACACACTGATGCTGAATAGTTTTCCCAGAGTCTGTGAACCCTAGTTAACATCAGCAAGTGCTACTAAATGTTCAGTGCCTTAAGTTTTGACTCTCATTTTGCACTGGCCCTTCACTTAAGTTCACCCATCGTTTTGTAAGTTCCTAAATTCATGCATTCACATATTCCTCATTCTCAAGAACTCAAGAGAACAAGAAAGCATGAATATAATTATTAAAATTTCCCAAAGTTACACAAACTTCTTTTCAAGTAGGAGATTTCACGCAAACTTCTGACGTTTGAACCCCAAAAGACTGTATCACTACCACTGCTAGTAAGTAGTTTTAAGTATAAAACTGGCATAATTTTAAAAAATAATGTTTAACTAAAAACTTATCAGGCAAATTAAACTGGAGAAGGAGCATTTTATATCTTCACATGTAGAAACTTTACGTATATTATCTTCATGCTGGTTTTTGACTAGAAAACTTTTCCCTGCAATTTTTTATTTCAGTCATCATCACTATAAGACAGACATTGGGAAAAAAGAGAAATAATTAATATACCTCAAAAGCACCCACTCAGTGGAAAGGGCAAATCAGCAACTGTGTAGGGTAAGTGTGTAAGTAAAGCATGAAGTTAACCTTGTCCAGGAAAATTTTCACATGGTCAGCAAGAGGTGGTAGGAAAAAGGCAGAAACATCTCTTGTTATGAAAAAGAGAAAGGAAGCAGAGTTTTTACTCATTGAAGAAAAGAGGTGGGAAATGGGCATTTCAAAGCTGAAGTGTTAAAATAAGCAGCTTAGAAGAAGCCTACAGAAATTCAGGAAGTAGCTATATGAGAAAACAGTATTCAGCAATGATGCACCTCCTTCTGTTTAACAACCCAAAAGAGCAAGCTACATGCTCAAACATAAATTATAAAAAAAACTTCAGGGAGTTCAGCAGGTTCCAGTCTCTCACATGCAAAGCAGGCACTTATGATGGGGAACAGATTTAACTGTGAGGACTAAAGAGAACACCAGAAAAACTGTGATAGTGCTCAGTGTTTCAATGCTGAAGATACAGAGACCATTAAACAGAAAGGGAGCTAGAAAGCTCTTGGAGGACAGTGAGAAGATAATATTATAAGGGTAATAGGTCTTCAGACCAAAATATAATATCACCTTCAGACAACAGAAACACCCAAGGCATGCTAAGGGCAAACCTTTGTGTAGGGCCCAGTAATGTCTATAGAGCTATCCACAAAGCACCTCAGCACTCCTGTGAATCTCATCCTGAACATCCTGTCCACTATCACACCAAAGTCCTGCCAGGACTTTGAAAAAAAAAAAACAAAAAACCAAACACGGCCAGACTTCCCACAGCCCTGGTTGTGTTCTTCAGAAACTAGAAGGTGAGACACATGCACGTTCTCCTGAAAAACCTCCAAAGAAAAGAACAAGTTGCTAGTTTCTGCAGTAGTATTCATGCCTGCCTCTTTGCCTGCTCCTTCTCCTTCTCACACAGCTATCATTCCTCGTCCTATTCAGATCCCCTATTCTCACAATTTATTTTTTTCCAAAGAGTCAGAAATACAACATGTGCAATGAAATATACCTGGCTATACCAGCAGCAACATTTAACCCAAAGGATGAGAACAATAACAATTTTGAATAAGAATTAAAGACTGGGAAGGCTTGTTTATGTTTCTATAATATTAATGTCAAACTGATTCAGTTCTAGAGACTTCCTCCATGAGACTTCCTCTCTGTTTCATTATGCTAAGCATTACATCTCAAAGGAAACAAGTCTTGGTACACAATCCTTCCCATCCTACCCTGGTTGGACGTACATATTCATTGCTAATGACATACATATTCATTGCTAATCTTGGTATCCATGTGTAGGGAAGTAAAAACGCTTTGGAAATTTGATTCCTCTTTTGACATGTTAACACCAAGATGATGCAAGATGGATCACCCATTTTTCCTCTGATGAACAAGTCATAGTAAAGGCATTCCTTACTAAGGCCAACACATTACAATTATCAATTTTCATTAAGTCCTGCACACTGCCCTGGCCTTCTGACACCCAGGTTGATGTCTGCTAGGAGGGGCGTGCACAGAGTTTTCAGAAGCCACATTGCATAACTGTGCAGGGTTCAGCACTGGACAAAAGGGTGGGACTGGGAGCTCACAGGGAGTATTTGGACATAACTTGAGAAAATAAATTTTCAAACATAGCTTATTAAAGAGGCCTCCAAACGTTATCAGCCTCAGGTGCAGCCATTGTTTTATCCAGTCTGAACCAAAACAGTTTACTGATTGCATTTTTATTTTTTTGTTTGTTTGTTTTCCTAGGAATCAAAGGAATCACTGGCACACTGATTTGTGGTGTTATTACACTGGCTTTCCTCAGCTGGAACATTCCTTCAGCATCCCATGAAAGGCTATTAAAAAGAAGTAAATCGTGTGAAACATCTGTACTCTGCAGAGAGGAGGGAAGAGGGAACTATGGTGGATTTCCTTCTTGCAGCACAGTGTTGACCCTTCCCTGTTTTTGAGACAAGCCCACATTATCCTGACAACTGAACAGCTACATCCAATATACAGCATTTTATCTGTGCAGCTAAACTCCAAGTTACAGGACATAAATCTGATGGCACACGGGATGAAAGAAAACATAATGACATGGTAGGGGAGAGGACATTTCCTGTTTTTTCCCTTTCCAGCAAAAACTTCTTCAGTTTGGTTTGGGTTTTTTTGTTGATACACCATCTTCTTCATCTTCTTCCACTTTAGTTGGCATACTTTCTTTAGACTAAAAGCCATTCTATGCTAGCAAATATATATTTTTAAAAAATCTTTGTATCTATTCTTATAAAAGAAAAATGTGGGTTTTCGTGAATGTTCACTCTTCATGACAGTGTCGGCTTTCAGTTTTTCATTAAAGTAACATTGTACTGAATCTTCATTCACACCAGCAAAACATTTTTTCTTCCCTCTGAGCAAAGCACTTTACTCCTCTACTATCACCAAAGCAGAGAAAAAGTAGGATGCAATTAAGCAATTAAATGCAGAGGTGATGTGATATACACCCTTAAATTAAAGTGAACAAAAAAAGGAAAAAAAAATAGTCCTTTTTAAAAGTATCTTTTAAGAACAGTATATTTTTGCTTTTAGATAGGTATCTAATCCTCTGTGCTTCATCAGGAGGAAACACTACTTGTCAAAGGAAGTTATTATTCACAGCTAATTGATTGCTGAAACATGTCTTGGGATCCTGGAATGTAACATCTCATTGCCATTACACAAAGCTGAGGTCTTTTCAATCAGCTAAGTACCTCTGTTAATGTGTATAATCCAAGTGTGTTGCACTGCTAACTTTCAACATATTCCTTCTAAGCAATTTCACCATCTTCCCCCAATCCTGAAAAATATTGTTTTCAAGATCTGCAAACAGCTATAAATATATCAATCCTTACTGATCCTCAAATAAAAAGACTTTTTAAAAATACTACTGCTTACTCCAGCCATCCCTGATAAAGGTGGGATTCTCCAACAGGACAAAAAGTACAAAGCACTACATCATTTTGCAGATGGAAAATGCTTTAGTGATGCCATCCTGAACACTGCTCTGGGGAACTTGCAGAGATGCATATAGCAACATCCTTTGTAAGTGCTGCTCCTGAAGCAACCACTTCACATGTTCACCTTCCTTTCAGCAAACAGCTCCTAAATTACTGGGAAAAGGTGTTGCCTGCAAGCATTACAGTCTTTGCTAATGGGGGCCCTGAAAGGGTCCCAGTCATTAAGCCAGAAAAACATTAATTCCTTTATGTATCAAAAAGATATGCCTTGAGGATGCATATTTTTTAAACTTAAATCAAAAGACATTGAAGAAGATATCTTTCCTGGTTTTGAGTGTGGAATTGACAGGGAAAGAGTAAGCATTCCATGCTGCAACACTTCCCTAATGCACAGACAGCCTTTATCTCACTGACCTCTTTACAGTTTCACATTTTCTTTAATAGTTATCCTTCTTTAACTCAGAGTTAGAGTTCTTCCCTTTTAAGATCAAAGAGAACTTAAACAAAGACAAAAAGCGTTTGTCATTGCTAAGTGGTGCTACACACAGAGAATTATTATTTATGGCAACAAGAAAGATAAAACAAATCAACACACACAGTGTGCATATTTGAAGCATTCAAGTTTGGAAATACAGAAAATCTTCTCAGAGGTTTAAGAAATAAGGAAAACAACATATTTCCATTCACAGATACAGAGAATTTCTGTTGTGCCTGAAGCATTTGCCAGCAGAACAAATTGAAATTTGATTGCTGGAACCACACAGCAATAAAGAGCACCCCAGTCAGGACCAGTATAAAACCACAAATAAAAGGCAGTCCAGTGTGCTGAAGGCTGCCTGAAACCAGGAGGAGGCTAAGAGCTTTTGTTTATCAAAGATGAAAAAGGAAAAGTTCTGATGTGGTTGTTAGAGAGGAGTGTGCTTGACAGCCACTGAGATGGGGAAGCACAGAACTGCCTACCCAGAGATTCCCAGCCCCACACCAACAGCCTCAGCTTCTCACCACAACCCTGGCACAGCAGCACTGGCTTCTGAATTTAAGGTCAGAACAAAACCTCTTATGCCAAAAGAACATTGCCAGCCAAAGCCCCAGAAGAAAAAAACAACATAGTGATGCCAAGAAGTTGCTCTCCACACTGCATCTTACTGTTGCACACTACAAAATAGTTAACAAGTTGGATGCATGATGAATGTTAAGTTTCTTTACTGAATTTAACTCTCTGAAGTAGCAAGATGATGCATCTCTTCTGTCCCTACAGCTGCAGCCAAGTGAAGCCAACAGTTAAGGGGCTTTCAGACCCTGAATCTTATTTCTGCCAGGTCAGGAAAACCATTGGGTAAAACCGGTGCAGATGAACACTATAATTCACCTTTTGGATTATGTACAAATAAACCAGTTGACTATAGTTGTTGAACTCACATCTTAGCTTAATTTGAGAAGAGACCTCCTGAAAAATGCACTGCCTGCACATGGTCTTGTGGATCTGTTGGGAACTGTTCTTCCAAGCTAGGAAAGCATTCACCAAACCACGGTTGCAGTCCTCCTCAGGGCCCATGCCCTGAGAAGACAAATTGCCAAAAAAGAGCAGCATTTAACATTGGAAGATGATACATGATTTCTTCAACTACTTTCTTCTAGGACAAAGAAGAAAGGGTCCTGCACTTCGTCCACAACAACCCCATGGGGAGCTCCAGGCTGGGCACAGAGTGGCTGGAGAGCAGCCAGACAGAGAGGGACCTGGGGCTTTGGATTGACAGGAAGCTGAACATGAGCCAGCAGTGTGCCCAGGTGGCCAAGAAGGCCAATGGCATCCTGGCCTGGATCAGGAACAGTGTGGCCAGCAGGTCCAGGGAAGTGATTCTGCCCCTGTACTCAGCGCTGGTGAGGCCACACCTCGAGTACTGTGTCCAGTTCTGGGCCCCTCAGTTCAGGAAGGAGATTGAGGTCCTGGAGCAGGTCCAAAGGAGGGCAACCAGGCTGGTGAAGGGACTCCAGCACAGACCCTATGAGGAGAGGCTGAGGGAGCTGAGGCTGCTCAGCCTGGAGAAGAGGAGGCTCAGGGGAGACCTCATCACTCTCTACAACTACATGAAAGGAGGTTGGAGCCAGGTGGGGGTTGGTCTCTTTTCCCAGGCACCTCTCAGCAAGACAAGAGGACACGGTCTCAAGTTGTGCCGGGGGAAATTTAGGTTGGATATTAGAAAGAATTTCTTCACTGGGAGAGTGATCAGACATTGGAATGGGCTGCCCAGGGAAGTCGTGGATTCTCCATCCCTGGAGATATTTAAAAAGAGACTGGATGTGGCACTCAGTGCCATGGTCTGGTAACCGCAGCGGTAGTGGATCAAGGGTTGGACTTGATGATCTCTGAGGTCCCTTCCAACCCAGCCAATTCTATGATTCTATGAAAGAGTCAAGCATCAGTAGTAAAGTAACAAAGTTCCCTGCACCCCTGCTGTGATCCCACTGGGAAAGAGCACAAAATGGTAAGAGGTATCACTAAGCACCACTGAAGTTGCCTGGTTTCAGCAGCTTTAAAATACACTTTAAAAAAATCTAGTTGAGTTAACCTCTCTGAAATATACATGCATGTATGTATATATATATAGATATATCTCTCCAGCTGTACAATGGAAAATTCTTATTTCCACCTTCTCCCTAAGGTGAAGTACCACTCACAAGCTTGCTTAATTATCAGGTACTGATTTAGAAAAAATCCCATTGTTTATAGTAAAGGCATAAAATGAAGTACAACACTTTTGACCACTAGGAACGTGTATTTTAATCAGGCTAGTGAGCTGAAAGAGAGAGTAACAGTGTGT
This sequence comes from Florisuga fusca, assembly GCA_038090715.1. Classification (NCBI taxonomy): domain Eukaryota; kingdom Metazoa; phylum Chordata; class Aves; order Apodiformes; family Trochilidae; genus Florisuga; species Florisuga fusca. The sequence continues at coordinate 14,152,939 of JAAWXA010000019.1, forward strand.
TGATATCTGTTTTATTTCCATAAAAAGCACTTTTTTGCAACCTGTTTAATACGGGATACTTCAAAACACCCTCACATGCCTAGAAGGACAAAAGCATGTCATTTGATCCTATTTTCTCATATAACACTGGCTGTATAACACATGCCCTAAGAACATGAGTGTGCCACTTAACAGCTATAGACCTGCATCCTCCAAAAAACCTGACCCACTCACCCAAGTGTTTTCTTGATCTGATTTCTGTATAATAATGTTTACGAGCATAAACAATTTTAAGTACATTTTTTCATGCATTGGGATTATTTTCCAGGACAGAAAAAAAAAAAGATAGAATAAAACACAAACTAGGCACAGAATACTGAAATCTAGTAACTCAAATCCTACCAAAAGAATACAACGGATTCCAGCGGGAACTTAAATTTCTTGGCCCTTTTTTGATATAACAATCACAAAACAACATTCTAGCTGATTTAGGATACACTAAGTAGCAGAATTTTGAGTATTCCTTTTAAATAAACACATCCACCAAGTCACAGCTTAAAACAATTACAGACCCTTGCTCACTGGTAAACTTAAAGCTGGCAGAGTCAGATAAAAAATTCAGCTGCAGTAAATGTCTAGTCAGCTCCAAGCCAAAATAAGCTCATTTTTGTTTTACTGTGTGCTTTTGTTGGTTTTATTGTTGCTACTACACCGAATATCTGGAATAAAATACAAGCACAGGCACTGAGTCAGATTATGGTAGCTACCCGTTTTCAGAGTTCTTCCAGACAAACCAGATCTCACCTCAAACCTTCAAGCTTGTTTCTTTGAACCAAATAAAATCCTACTTCTATTTCTGTACATAACAGAATTGGTATAATTTTAGAAATCTATAAACTAACCATTTGATAGCTGTTTACACAGTTCACACTGTTTCCCAACAGCCTAATGTAAATCCTTCTACTAGTTGCTAACCACACTAGATGGGTCTCCTGAATCTCTTCACCAGAAATGCAACCCATCATGCACATCGTAGCTACAAACAGGGAACCCAATTCATATTTAGAAGAATATTTGTTTTCTAGCTACCATTAAAAAAGGGATGCTTTTTTCCTTTAAGATGCATGTTGCAGAGCAGAATAGAAAGGAAATCTGTTCACAACTAAGAAAAAATAGTAATTAATCTGTATTTACTTAGTTTCACAGAATAAAAATACTGCAGTTAAGAAGCAGGACATTCCTCCATATTAACCCCTAGCTGCTGAAGACAAATAATCAAGTTTCATTACTTCTAGCAAAATACTCAGTAACTGACACCAAGTAATTCTGTAAAGATTTATTGATTAATTTTTACTTTTTTTCCCCCTAATACCGTATCTGCTGATAAGATTTTGGTTGCAACAACAAACAGTTAAAGATTACATGTTTGAAACTGTAGTATCTTCAGAAGGCATGAAATATTGAAATGCTATGAACACCAAATTTTGATTTCTTCTGGACTTTGATGTAAACAATGCTATCCCTTGGAGCATGGTGTGGAAAAGAACATGGTAATACAGATAAGAGTAAGAGAAAGCCTTTTTCTTCCTCCACCTACAACAAAAATCTCTCTGATTGCTTTGATTAACTTAATGGTAATCAAACAAGAGTCAACATGAGGTGGCACACGGTGGCTGCGGTTTTTTCTGAATGCAGAAAAGAAAGCTGCTCTACTCAAGAGCTGACAAGGGGAGACTCAGGCCTGTATCTTGCTTTCTATCTGCCTTTTTCTTCAGAATTCAACTGAGTCTGGGTGATGTCTCGGTATCCCAGAGGATGAGCAGAGATTAGAAGCAAGTGTCATCATTTGTGAGTCCTATCTGGAAAGGCAGGCAAAATATTAAGCAGGAAAAGCATGCAACTCAAGTTGAAGGATATTTATTCAAGCCCTACCCATTGTTTAGTTATGAAGCCCCTCTTAACATTTTCAGGAGAAAAGAAAACATTTTTCCTTGGTAAGATGGCTGTAACAGGGAAAGAGATGCCTGAAGAAACAAAAATGGGAACGTTTTCCTGGAGAAAAAGAAACGAGTTTGATTTCTATGTCCCGTATGATTTGCTGTATGCAGATGCAGTGGTGAGAGCCCCATAAGAGCTGAGTGACTGGCAGAAGTGGCTGAGAGGACACGGCTTCACAGCTGCTTCCACTTACTCTTTTGGCTTGACAGAGGTCTCTCTCTTACCAGATTGCCTCCTGGGAGTGCACAGCTCTCTCCAGGAGCACAGCCGAAGTCGGCACTCCCTGGGAAGGGTCACGTTGGATGCAGCAGAAGTACGGGTTCCCACCTTTTGCACCCGATCAAAAATACCCTGTATTTTTAGTGAAATGAACCAACAGAAGTTCATCTTCCATCGGCTACCCACTTCTAAATACAGTAGTGACATCTAGGCGACTCGCTGGGTCTTGCTAAAATAGAAACAAACAGAACAGTTTCTTGCAGCCACCGAGCCAAGTTCCAGTGCAGTAACTGAGTCATGACACGGCAAGGAAGTCCTGAATGTATCAGCTCTCAAGTGCTCTCCTCAGGACAGTAAGTAGGCAGAACAAAAAGCATCTCATCTCGCATCACCTGATTCACACTTTTTAATGCATTGTCTTAGGTTATCTCTTGACCGCCTAGATTTTGTTGGGAGTTTCCAAGATGCTTTGCAAATCCCCTAATTAAAACCGAAACAAAACAAACAAACAAACAAACAAACAAAAAACAACAAGAAAACCCAACACAAGAAAACAACAAGAAAAAAGTCATTTCAACGAGTGTATGCAACAGGCAAATGGAAAAATAGAATCTGGCTTGATTCAGCAACAAGCTGGAACACCGATTCTAAATGCGATTTTTCTGCACTGTTCAGGGTGCTGCCCATATGTTGCTGCTTTGATTTCAAACACTCCACAGAACAACATTTCTACCCTTACTAGCCTGAAATTCCAGGTTTGTGAAAAATTTCAAGAATCATGCTGAGTATGATGGTGAGGAAGCAGGAAGCATGAAAATCTAAACATAAGCCTTTATATGATGCTGCTTCAACAGGAAAGCAGTATCAGCAGGATGGAGAATTTTTCATTTGCTGGTTTTTTCCATTTCAGTCACAAACTAGGGATACCAGCCAAAAAAAAAAAAAAAAAAAAAATAGTGGGCTGGAATAAAAATGGATTCTCTGAGGCGTGAAATCTCCAGGTGTGAAATCCATTATTTCTGCAGGTTTTCTGAATGCCCATGGTCTCTGGTTAGAGAGAGCGACCTCAGGAAATTCAAAATGTGATCTGCAGCATATTACATTTAAGTATCATTAGAGTATAAGTAAGGCAGTTCTCATGAATGGTAAGCACCCAACAGTACCCATTAGCCCCCCTGCAAGACAGTGGGAGGTAGACTGGTGAAGTTGAAGAAACAAAGACACAGCCACTAGTTCCCCATTAGCATCCTATGCACCAACAGCATGGCCTGTGTTTGATTCCATTAAAAAAAACTCATGTAGGGAACTCCTAATCCTTAGTCCAGTCCTCTCTCTGCATTCTATCAACTCTCCTTCCCACTCTGCCATCACATAACTATTTGTAGAGCCCTGATGAAAACTGAACTGTTAAGATGATAATAATTCCTCTGAAAGACTGCCAGATTCATCTTGCCTTCAAGGAATTACATTCAAAAGAAGGCTGAAGCACCCTTGAACGTAAGGGTCGCCAGAGAAAGTCATTGGTCTATCCCTGATGTCTGTGTATAAACAGGCAGAGCCTGCTGGCATACCAAAATGAAAAAATGTGCCCAAATGAGTATGTGTGTTGTCTTGTGAGCATATAAAGCTAATTTAATTTCAGAGTGATGACAAAGAGTAAAAAAATTAAAGGGGGGCAGGGAATTAAAAATCTACATTTTCAGCAAGATCAGTTCCTGCTGAACAGCTGATGGTGTGTGTCCTGGTTTGGACACTGACAACTGGTTTAACAGCACCACTGCTATAAAATGGTGAAAACTGTTGAGAAAGAAATATTACTCCATCAGTGGCCACCTGAACTTAACAAGATTAACATAAAATAACTATGAAATCAGAGCCAGTTAGCAGTTTGAAAATCATGGTTTCAGAAACTCAGTTTCTAGGTATATTGTTCAAAAGAGTTGTACTTCGATTGGAATTAAGAGTGAAAAAAACACCAAACACCAGCACAAACTAGTAAAGGATTGAGGCAGCAAGTTATCTTCATTTGGGAAAAATATTTGTCTCTGTTTTGTTACAAACAAAGCCTCATATTTCTGCATAACTGCAGTACCAGCTTCAAAGTGAATTCCACTTCCCTTCACTGCAGTGTTTTACCTAATAATCCACGCAGCTTTCAAAATTCTTTTCATCCTCCAAAATAAAAGGAAGTAATGTAGTTTCTCCATGGGCTGGAAAAATTAGAACTTGATTAAGTAAAAACTGAATTACTTCTTATAAGAAAAACTGGCTTGCTTGTTTTACAATGCAGACATAATAATTTATAGATGAGTTAAGTTGAATCTCTGCATAACATGCGCTCTGAACTGCACTGCTTTTTTGTTAATGCACTGGAAGCATTAGGGAAGAGCATATTTGTACATCTGGAAATCGGATTCTGGGATTGTGAAATGCAGTTTGTAAGCCGAAAAATTCCTCTTCCGTGAGAGAAAATAAACTGGATGGCCAAAGCTCTTCCAAAGGAGGAAGATGATGGGATTTTTGCCTACTTTCAAACTCAACATGGGTAAATGAAAACAGTTAAGGAATCCATCCTTCCAGTGTACTTCACAAGAAAAGCAGTAAAACCCTAGAATGAGGACTGCCTCTTAGCAAAAGCCAAGCCACTTGTGTATTCCTGACAAGTCAGATGGAGAGAGGTACATGGAAAGATTGAGAATTAAAACAAGTCCCCAGACTGAACAATGGTACCCTTGGTGTTGGCCCTCAAGAGGAAGAAGAAAACATCAGCAATCATTTCTACAAGTCAAGACCTTTTTTTTTTTTTCAGCTACCAATGAGTAGCTGAATATCCCAGGTGTTTCAGTTCTGGTTGGCACAGAGCAAATCCATCAACAAAATGTGTGGGTCATCTTTTACAACAGCTAGAATTGCCTGCACACGCAGACTCTCCAAAATGCAGTTCAAATCATCCTTTAATGTGCAAAGTGCCCAGACCACCAAAGCCATCTGGAAAACATCTCATACTAAGCAATAAGGCTCAGATGTTAACATTGATCAGATATTTAGATGTCTGTCTTAAACAAGACAGTATTGTACCACTGTAATACAAAGCTTAGGAAGCTTTGTATTAAGTAGCCTAAGTGTTGTTAAAAGAAATACTAAAAACTACAGAGATAAGATTATTTTTTTAATGAAGCTGCAGAGTCTCTAGAAAAGCCAGTCTTCAAGTCTATGAAAATACAGGAGGAAAAGAAAAAAGAAAAAAAAAAGGAACAAGTTTGACCTGTTGATTTACTGAGGAAGATGGAAAGCCAAGGATCAGATAACTTTCCAATACACCAAAAAGTATCTGCAGAAATTGTCTTCTAACATTAGCTGACATGAATGCTTCATTTGCAGACACAAAACTGTCCAAGTGAAGTAGCTGTAGCATCACATGAAGTGGGAAAAAAAGGCATTAGCTATTTGTATGAGAAAAATCACAGGAACTACCCAAGATAGACTAGCTTGTGGGTTTCCTTTGGGTTAGCAAAAGTCACAAGAGTACTTTGCCGATTGCCTTAGAGTAAGTATTTGCCAACAAATTACCACAATAGTTTCCTCTTAAGAATAAAGCAAGCACTCAGATTATGATCTTACATCACAAAAATAGAGACGTTCTGTTATTGATTTTGATGGTTGTTAGAAAAAGTACAATCCAAAGCCTTTGTATCTTATGTCTTTTGGAGCAAAACCTTAACAGAAGTTAAAAGGTAGGGAGGACTTTGCAGCATCAAATTAAAGGAAGTGCAGCGTGGTAACTTTTGGCAAATGCTATCATTACAAACAGTGACCATGGCAACAAGCAGGATTTTTTTTCCTTTAGACCCTGGGGGGAAAAAAAATACATGGACATTTCTCTGTTTGTACATATATTAGCCTTTGTACGTCACTACAGTGTTTGTGTGTCAAGACCTTGCTTTAAAACAGCTGCTCGTTTACTTAGGCTAATGTATATTCACATTGATTTCCTGCTAAAAAAGGGAAGGCAACACACACAACTCGTCTTTCTTTTCTCCAATGGTTGCCCAGAACAGCACACCTCTAAAAGGAGACCTGGAGAAGTTTCCAGCTGACAAATGAGAGGCAGGAAAGAAAAGATGATGCTACCTAATAAATGCATAACAAAACAGCAGCTGCCCTTTGATGTGTTATTTCTGGTCATTTTTTTTCCCAAGTGTATCTGTTTAGAAGCCACAATTAAGTTACTTTCCCTGCAGCTATCATGGGGTGGGAAAATAAAAAAAATTAACCAATTACTAAAACTGCTGATAACTAAAAATGGGTTCTTTGGGAAAGTGAGAGTCAATTTGGTTAAAAAAATTAGAAGGTTACAAGTACTTAACATGTTATAAATCACTTTTCAAGTACACTGTGGCACAGCAAACTATTCAGTGATAAAAAGTAGTATCTAGATCATGTACCAAAGTGGCACCATATTACTGAAAGCAATACTGCTCATGTAAAACCGATGCCTTCAAAATCCCAGCACTACTTCCATCTCCCCCCTTCAGCAGATGCAGCAGAACAGCCAGGACCCCCACTGGATTTAGCCTATTGGTTAAAACCAACTTCTGTTCACCTTCCTTGAAGGAGTGGACCACATGACTGATAGAGATTTTCAGCTCTTGGAGCACAGACTTCTGCATCACTGTTCTTTGTAAGTAAGTGCTTAAGGTACACATAGTGCTACTCCCCTATTTGGGCATCACTAGTTTGCCTACATACAACCATCACAGAATAATTTTGATCAGAAGGAACCTGACTATTTCTGATGGATATGGAGCAGTCAATGCACAGGAAGGGGCAGAAAATCACAGACCTGCTTCTTTGGTCAGTGGGGAGACCTACGAAAACGCAACTAACAGATACTCATCACCAAACCCATTTTTCAGCTACCAAAATTCCATTGACTGCACTGAAATCACATGAGCATATTTGTGTTCTGATTGCATGAAATTAAAATAACTATCATGATCTCCTCATAAAAATTCACTTTGAAGACAACTCTACCATATACTCATTGCTCTTGTGTAATATCTACCACACCCTTCAATAAAAACTCCCTAAGAACAAGCACTGGAAATATAAAGTTAAATAGCCCACTTAAACTCAACATCATCTAACTATGAGTCACTCCTAAGAGGATGCATATTTTAACTGAAATTAGGATATCTTAAAATTCTGAATGAGGTTTGTATTTTCATTATTAGGTGCCCTGTCGCAGTCCTGAAATAAAGGACTGGTTTCAGCTGAAAAAAAGGCTGCACTTGAGTTTAACAAAAAAGTATGGGGGGGAGGGAAGGTTTGTGACCTAGAAAGGAGATGTACTGTATGAATGATGCACAGGGCCCAGAGAGCAAGACGTCACTGTTCTATTTATATCTACAGGCAGAGGAAAAATGAGTCCAGTATGAAGATGATATAATTCACGTACTGCAAGGATTTTCTTCTATATGGATAGATTCAAAAGACAAAACAAAGAGAACAATGTGAAAATCAAGAAGACATGCATTCTTGTGGTACAAAGAAACTGGAAAACATTGATCAAATCCCATACTCTTGGCCACTATGTTCTCTTGGGCATTTAGTCTGCAAGACCTCCAGCTGACCAACACAAAGGAACAATACTTTAAATCTATGGCATATCTAAGTATGCTTTCAAGATTGTTTAGAAGTTGTTCAGCTGCTTGTGGTAAACTCACCAGATACTTTGAAATACAGTTCTCCAGTCCTGTGGCTGCATACTGAAATGGGCACATGGGCCAGAGGCACCGGTACAGCTGAAAGATGTCAGACCAGAACACCACCTGGACACTTTATGGAATGGATTTCAAACTTTACAGAAAATAATGCAGATTTCACACCTCTGGCTTTATTTCAAATTCAGATTAAATAAGGTGCAAGGAAGGTGGACAGCAGAACTCATCACTCCCAGGAAATCATGATAGTGATTTTTAGTGTCCACAAATCCTGTTGCAATCTGCTAGATGCAGTTCCTGATATGATCCACTTATGTTGTGTACTCATCAAACAGCATCAACACTGAGTGGAGGAAAAGCCCTAAGAATTTATTACTTATCATCATTGAAGTCCATTTGTAAGAAGTAATGGTCACGATAACAAGAATCTCCCTCTTACCCTTGCTTTTCATTTAAGCCTTAATTCACACAACTGCCTCTCCCATTTTCCTGATGTTCTGCAAAATCACTGGCAAGTACAAAAGAGCTCAGGGACCCATTCAAACACATTTAACCTACGTACAAAGAGCTCAGGGAGCTATTTCAACCCTGCCTTCCAAAAAAAATAAAAACACATGCAAAATCAATTACCAGTTCTGCCTTTTTGAGCCTCTGGATCTAACAGATGTGGCTTACAGACTCCCTCATATCACATGTTTATACGACAGCCCTAAGAGTATGTATTTTAGTCATGGAAAAAACAAACTGTTGATTACCATTTCAGTTGCTATCAAAACAACTTTCCTTTCATTCCACATTTCCTTCTTTGTATTCTCCACTGACTTGCCTCACACTCTAGAAGATACTGCTTCAAACTACATTTTCTAGAGAATTTTCAATTTACAATAAAACAAGAGACTGCAGTAGTTTTCACAAGCAAGTTTGCTGACATAGACACCTGCAACACATCCCACCAGCATCCTCTCTTGGCAGGCCAAAGCTGATATAACCAGTGAGCAGGTCTAAGCTCTGGGAAGAGAATCACCAGTGGCCTATGAAACATACCTAAGCAGTCACAGAGTAGCAACACTTGCAGTATAGAGGTATTAACAGTGAAGGTATGCAACTTTCAAGTCTTTCACTGTAATGAAAATGCCCATAAATAGCCCTATTTACCTTTTTTAGCAGCCTTCAAAAGACCTTCTTAATTCTTGCAGAGGTTCTGCAGCTTCATATACAAGCACTTAATAGCTCACTGGAATGCAGAAAAAATAAGCTGGAAGGGAATTCAGAAGGACATCTTGTCCAACCTCCTAATATTTCATTATTATAAACACCAGAGAGATTCTACAGCAGCTGACTCCTAAATCCATGTAATCAACATCGACTCCCTACAGTCAAATGAAAGAACACAAGCCTGACTAAAGGAGTTAAACACTCCATTTCATAAGGTCTCAACAGCAACAAAATCTGTTCTTCATCCATTTTTCTCACCTTTGCTTTGCCCATATTTTTCAGTGGAAACTATTGTTTGCCTCGCATGCCAGCAGAATCCCAGCTAGAGCCTGCCAGCTCTGAACCCAGCCATGTGTTGTCTTCAGCATGTTGAAAAATGTTTGGTATAGTCAGACTTAAGAGTGCCAGCTTGTGGCTATGGAAAAATATCAAACAGCTAGTGAGGAGAAAAACTAGATAAATTACCAGTTGTTCACCAAGTGATGTAGTCTTCTCTTTTTTCATTGAGTGCCTCTGTCTCCTCATGGAAGACTCGCTTTGGAGTTAGAACAGTTTGTACTATCCCCCCATATTATTAATTACTGTCACTAAGTCACAAAGAACTTCCTCAAGCTAAATAAATTTTCTTTATGTCATCACATACTTCCATTGGCTCAAGAACACAGTGAAAAAGAGGTAACTAAGTTATAATTGTTTCTTATATCTGGTTTATAAACAGACAAATGTAAATGAGACAACATGCGGTCCACGATTGGTTTACTTTATTTAAACAATGAAGTTAGAAAATACAACTTCTTTATTTTTTTTTTCTTTCCAGTTTATCAGGTTTTAAAGCCAGATAACTTGTTTTACTGAGAATAAAATTAGTACTACATGGAAACAGCAGTGTGAAAATAGGTCAGATTTTGACAAGTCTGAGTTACCTCACAGAAAGTCAATGAGGAAATTGGAGATTTTCTGGGAAACTTACCCACATCGTGTTTCCATTACTGAACAAATAATAAAATTATGAAAACAGGAAGGAGATTTTTCACTGTAGCCTACTGTATTTACTTGTCTTCCATTAACCTTCCAATCCTCTGGATACTTCCGAATCTATTTATTGCTAGAATATGAAACTCCATACTTATTTTTTTTATTTATATGCACAGTGATACAAATCATATGCTACTACAACAAACTAACAGACAAGTCTACAATGAAAATCTAAGTTGTTTCTTTTGAATAACGACTAACTCATTTTTTTAATGAGCCAAGTAGTACATGTTACGGAAAAATAATTTATTTTCCAAGAAAGAACAAGTGGCAGAACCTAAATATTAAACCTCTAGTGTTTTTAAAGTGAGAAAACAAGTATAGGTAGGTATGAAGTCACAAATGACAGGAATGCCATTAAGAAAGAATGTGGGAATGAGTAACTTCAGTACAGACTGAGCAGACAGGAAGATCCCCTGATGTATCAGGAGGACATGTCAGAAAATACCTGGCACAACTTCACCTTTGTGGAACTCCACTGAAGCATGACTAGGAATGAGTCTCCCATCTGCAAACACTGAACTGTTTCACAACTTCCAGGACTGATGAATTCAAGTTAGGACATGGGGACAAATCAAGAAGTCCATTTAGGATACGCAGAAGAGAGGACAGCCAAGTGTCAGAAAGGCAAACAGAGCCAAGAACTGAGGAGGGGCTTGTAGTTTCTCACCCTACACCTCCATGGGCTCTGCTGTGCCAAGCTATGCAAGCAGGTGCTCAAACGTGTCAGCAAGGAAACAAACCTCACTGAAGCCACTGCAAGTCTTCATTTTTTACTTTTGGACTTGACACTCACAGTTAAGAGCTCTTCTGGTTCAAGGCCAAAGTATTCAGTGTTTTACTCAATCATGCCCATAAAAAGGATTATCAATGACCTACTTAAAACATTCCTTTGCCATGTTTCCATCCCTCTGACTGCTCACCTATCTTTGTTGAAGATAACCTTTTTTACAATGTTTGCAAGTTAATGATTCTTACTAGTGTACAAAGTGTACACCATGTGCTTTGCAGAGATAAAGACTTGGTGTGGCCCATAAGAACTTACCATCAATGCAGTAAAAAAATAAAATTAAAAAAAAGAAAAAGAAAAAAAAAAAAAAAAAAAAAAAAAAAAAAAAAATTAGCAAATTTTTGAGCTTTGCCTTAACCCAAGACTTTAAAGCCTCAGCAGAAATATAGGGAGAAGTGAAAGAAGTTGTGATAATTTTTCTGAACTGGCAATATTAACAAAATCCAGAATAAAAGCAGGGAAGCCCAGAACCATAGCATTCCAAGCAAAGATTATCAGACCAGACTGGGAAAGGAACTCTGTCAGGTGAATGTTCCATGACCTTCACAGAGATTGCCATAAGCTTTACACCTTCAAAAATTCAACCAGTGCCTAAAGACAAAGGTGCCAGTGTTCACACTTCTTTTCTGGTTGTTTCATAATGAAAGATCTTTCATTTACTTCAGATTTTTTAGGCTCCCCTCACATTTATGAACACTGTTCAAAAGCCTCAGAATCTCCTGATCAGCAGCCATTTGAAGTGAGGCAACATCCATTTTGTATGGATGTGGACAGGTGTCATGAAGAACTGTTCCACCCTTCAAACCACCACCAATCGAATAAAACTCGGGCCTGTGATGCCTTCATCCCAAAATGCAACCCAAGATCAAGCTGAAAATGTCTTTTTTGTTCAACTTTCAGTGCCTGCAAGTCTACAACAGTACTGAGGTCTACTACAATAGTTGAGGTTCTCTCTCAAAAATACTCATCACCAACCAATCTTAGAACTATATCAAGATCTTCCTTTTCACTTGGAGGAGAAAAAAAAATCAAATCAAACCAAAAGCACTGGACTCCACCCCTGTAAGGGACACATGAGGAAAGCTTAAAACACACAAAACCTGAATATTTTTTTTTAAATAGGCATATTTACTTAAATTAAATAAATAACATCAGAACACGGTTTTCAAATTTCTCTCATGAGCTTCAAGATGTGACACTGGGCTATAGCTTTTTGGCTTTTAGCACTGTAGTTTTGTAGCAGCAGATCTGAGGTCTGATACATGCAGGTTGCATATGACTATTCATGCAATAAAAGAGAAATTCATCTTAACTGCTTCAGTTAGAAGCTGTAATACCAGCAGAGGGAGAAGTCATTAAGTCCTAGATTCAAGGGCATCACTTTGAGGAACTTCCATAAACTTTAACTGCAGGGGCAATAACTGCAGAGTGCCAGCTCAGATGAACTGGAATAATAAAACAGTGAGATGATTTCTCCATAATGCTTATCAAAACTATATATCCAGTAAATGATTTGTAGCACCAGATTCTATCAGAACTGCTCCTTTTTCTGTCTAATGTACTCAGACCATCCTTCTCTTAAAGAGAAATACCTTTCAAGAAGAAAAGGTATCAGGTAATCTTCCCTCAATTTATTAATTGACATTCTTCAACAGGATATGATAAGATAATGTTGCAAACAGACATTGACTTTTAAAAGGTCTGTTTTCCCTCCTGAACATAGAGACAAAAGAAATGAAGTGCTTGTTGATACTTCACTATCTGTGCCAATTCACATGGTGGTGTAAACATGCCTTTGAGTGCTGTGCAGGTGCCAGGGCTTATTGGGAAATGGATCCCCTTCATTTGCACTTGAAAAGAAATGAGCTTCTGAAGCGTAATCATTTCCATGTTTATTTGTTACTCTCTTCTCTCTATTTTCAGGGTTATAGAGTATGCAATGGGCTCCTCTTTTGCCCCATGGGCCAACAGACTTCTCACTGCTCTGTGACAAGACTGACAAAGGTGGGGGATAAGAGAGAAAACTAAAAGACCTCTTATTGTCCATAGGATTTGTTTTACAGTGATAAAAGACCAAACTGAACTTCAGCTTCCCTCCACCACTACCTTTAAGCTTCCAACAGGCTACAGTGGCAGCTCCACCTTCACGCACTACTGATCTGAAAACATGTAAGACATGTGAGAGGCAAATTCTACATTAATGAGCAAATAGTAGTGGTACCATTTGCTCACTTAAGGATTCAACACTCATGCATGTCTACATGCAAAGTACATGTTTGTTTTTTCACCTTCTCCAATGGTCTGGCCATGGTGCAATCAACAGCCACAGCCTGTCCTGCCACAGCCACACATACTGTCCTGCACACTACTGGCAGTGCTCTTGGAAACCTGTTTTGTTTAACCCAGAGATGGAGACTTCACAGGAAGAGAAAGGGAAATTAAGCACAAACCCTTTGTAAAATACTTTGCAAATTTCATCCCTGATTCTGAAAAACCCTAGGGTATTTGTCTTGACATTCGAATGAACAGGGCCACGGACTTCAACCTCAGTGCTGAACTGTAGATCAGAGAGCACAGGACTGCATTTCCTCAATTTGTGCAATGCTCAGAACTCCAGATTATTTTGACAGGAGCGTGGGGTGATCCAGGAATGCTAACCCTCAGTAGCAGCCACGTAGATTTACCAAGCATTAATCTTCTCTTGTCTAGGATTAAGCTTGTCATATGATATTGTCCCCTAAAGCTACTTCTCCAAAGTGAACTGTGTAATTCGCACAAGATGTCCAATAGCTTAGCCTGTTTATTTATATTTTTCTTTAACAACATTTGCATGTCCCTATCCTCTCCTTCCATTGCACTTTATCATGAGGAAAAAGAAAATCTCTATTTTAAAGCAGGAGAGAGAACAGAGAAGTTAGGAGATATACACATGGCCACACAGATAGTAATTGCAGAAAGTAGGGTGAGAACCTGGATCTGAATACTGCTGTGCCCACTAATTTAAGCATTCAAATGCCCATATTTTTTTTTCCACGTTAATGTTCTTAATTATTGACACTATATGTGAAGCTGCATTTAATATCCCTTGTGGGTGGGCATAGGTCATTTTCTGCTTCTGCATATTCTATTTTCCTCATGAGAGGCTTATGCAACATCCTGATGTTCAAACAATAAAGGAGTCACGGAAAATGTGCTCTTGCATGAAAGCTTGAAGGGGGGGAAGGGAGGAGATGAAGAGTTTTCCCATTATCCTCAAAAGTTTCAATTTAAACCAGCTGTACAATAAATAACTTCCTGCACTTTGCCACGAACACACTGAAAGCATATTCTCTGAAAACAAATATTTTTGGGTATAGTCTGTATATCCACTATGATAACAACACTGGAAGTACTTCCTGCTAATGCAGCACCAGCCACATGGGACTCTACATGGCTTCACTATTTTTGAATGCTGTCATGATTCAGAACCAGGTTTCCTACCTCTCATCACACCATTTCAAACATGAAAAGTAGTTCTCCCCAGTGCTAAGACAGAGTGCTTCCCTAAGGAAACCTGTTTGCAACTTCTTGTATATGTTCTGTGCCTTTACTCTTCACGCTTTACTCTGTGGGCAGGGTACACACACACACCTGTCCCAGGCACATGCTCTCATGTGAAATTCAAGGTGAGACCATTTTAGGCTTTTCACTTCAGTTGTGAAGGGGTAGGAACAGAATTAAGTCCCTTTCTCTCTTCTCCAGCCACCCACCTTTTTCACGTAACTTGAAGGAAATTAGTTCCTTTCCCTTTTCCATATTCTCTGAGAAATTTGGCTGCAAATAGCCAATAGGCTCAAATAGGCTTTTAGAGGACATGATAAAACACATTCATGCTAGCAGCAAGAAAACAGCTTTTACATGGCTGTAAGAAACTCAGCTATAAATAAATATTTCATGATCCTTTATCATAAAATTAATGTACTTTGCCACAGAAAGGCAGCCACCACTAAAATTCACTAGCAAGATACCACGGTGCAAGTAAATTATGCAGAACTTGTATCTCTTTCTCTGAGGGAACTTTATTGCAGCATTTCAGTACTTAAAGGGGACCTATGAGAAAGATAGGGACAAACTTCTTAGCCGGGCCTACTGTTAAAAGGCAAGGTTTTAAATTGAAAGAGGTTATATTGGAAAAGTGGAGCTATATTTATTTTCTGTCAAAACTTTGTGTTCATTTTGAGATTTTTCTGTCCAATTTCTCCAGCCAAGGCAGCTGGAGAACACGCCTGATCAAACAACTGTGCAAAGTATACCGTGCATATCTAACCTACATTTACCTGTCAAGTTCTGGGAGCTTCATCATCTTTGTCTATGAGACACTGCCATGGACATCTCAAAATCCTTTGTTACCACTGAAGTCTTTTACAAGCCCCTTAAATAGAGCACCAATGCACAAGAACAGTCATGCTGGGGGGCAGATCAGACATCTTCTAGCTCCTGTGGATGGCAGGATGATGCTCTGTCAGAAGACATGAGGCACGTAAGGCCTCTAATGAACCAAAATAGTTGTGCAAGCTCTGTAACTCAGAGGCCTGCCCCTCTTTGGACCTCTTGCCTTGATTCACAAAGGATGACAATTCATTGCTGATCCAGGCAGCTCAGCTGTTCAAAGACATCACAGTAAAGAAATGTACCACTAAATTCCTTTTCCATGCTTGGATTAGAGGTGCAGGTAGTCCATGCTGGGCTGCAAAAATTAGGGGCAGTTGTTCCTTGTAAGCTTTGTGCAGACAACTTGTATAAGTGTCAGGCAAAATACCACATGAGCTAGGGTAAGAGAGCAAGGACACTGAAACAAAAGGATCACTCCTTTCTTGCTGTTGCCCACCCTGTGGCCATAGAACCTTATCATACAGTAAGTCACAATCTAAATTGAGAGGTTTTAAAACCCATTGCTCCCAATTTTTATCACGAGTTATTACAGTGAGAAGAAGCTATCTAGATTCGCTTCCCCTTCATCTTAACTGTACCAAGTGCCACCTTACATTTCTTTTCTTATGATCCTATTATGGTCGGATGGTTTTTTATGTGGGTTTTTTTTTTTTCCTTTGTTAAAGCCTCCACCAGTAGAAAGTACAACCAATGGCAGCTACAGAACTTATCAGCATAAAGAAGAAAACTATCTCAATGACGCAGCACTTTCAGAAACCTCAGAAATGTCAACCTCTGACCTCTTGCTCAGCTCCTGCTCTCCAAAGCCACCACTGACATCCTCAGCAACCTCTTGTTCCAGTATTTTTTCAACAGTTGCCCCTATCAACACTATCGCAATGGGAAGAGCTACTGGAGACTTTCTGGTTAATTAATTAATAACCATAACCCAATGGTTGTTAAGATGATTTGAAACAGCTATTTAAAAGAAAAAAACTTAATTCATTTTTAGCACTTATCTCAGCATCATAGTTTGGCGTTTCCTTTCTGTATACAGACCATTTATCTTTTCTGTGCAGTCAGGGGCAAAAGGTAGAAAAAGAAAAAGGCTCATGTTATGGTTCATTCATCTGACTTCTCCATTCTAATGAGATCCAGGCTGCCCAAACGCTGCAAATTGATTTATCTCAGGTAGGATTCAGTCTGCTAGCATTTACACTCTCCTGCCAAAGGTTTAGCACAACCATTGGGAAAAAAAATCAGAGCCATCTCTGGGCAACTGCCAAGGCTGCCCCTGCCTTAGCCCCAGCCACCTGGCCCCTCCTGGCCTCTCCCAGCACTGGAGCCTCTCAGGCTGAGGGTCCCTGCACACCTGCACTGTCTGCACACGTAACCCTCTGCTGGCTTCCCACTGCAGTCTGCTTTTCCCATCTGAGGGGAAATTCCTACCAGTGGGGCCATTAAAACATTAACATTGACTTAGCCTGATGAAATCCTGATGGCAAAACAGACCAGGTTTTCTGGCAAAGCATGACAAGATAAACAGACATAAAATAATCAACGTAAAAATGGTGCTTTTCATTCCTGTTTGATAAATTCTGCAAAATCAACATATCAGATACTCAGTGAAGCAAACACCTGCACACAGCCAGGAGGAAGACACATGGCTTTTTGCACAACTTAAGAGTGTTGCAACAGAACTCACAAATACAACAGAAATCACTTCAAGACTGGGTATAAAAGACGATACATCCAACACGTTGGAAATAAAAAACAAAATAAGAAGTTAAACTGGCAAGTTCAGCATTTCCTCTACATTTTGCTTTCACATAGAATCTCCCCTTCTTCCCATTCATGCCCAGTGTTAAACCTTGACAAATATAAACATCACCTGTAAAAACACTACAGTCTCCATTTATTTTTTTTATCTTCTCCCTTACTGAAAATGAAGGCTGAGGTAAAGCAGAAAGAAATGGTGATTACTAATTCATGACCCAACACACAGCAGGATCAATCATCATCTTTGGATAAGAAGACAGAGAGAGTAAATGTGTGTGTATTTACATATATACAAATATACACACGTACGCACACATATATATGGTAAAAACTGTTTTTTTCACTGTTAAAACTATTTGCTTAGAGACTGGAACATTCTGATCCTGGCAAAATGACGCAACTTATTAGTGGCAAGAAGTGACTCAGTGCCTTGCACTATTTTAGAAAGCCAGATGAGACGATCATTAACTCTGCTACTTCAAATTCGTGCACACTTCCAAATTCAAACTTTGTTATGGGAAAACGGAAAAAAAAAATAGAAGCACAATGGAAAAAACCTTCAAAGTAATCCCACTAGAAAGTACAAGGAACATTACAGAGAATCTGACTTCTACTTCATAAAGTGACAACAAATGAGAAAACACAATTACCTGATAAATATGTCCATATGAAGGCTACGTGATACAGTGGTTACAAAATGAGATGAAGCTAGAAGACCCAGCTTCCATTTTGACTAACAGCTTTATGTACACTGAAATGTAAATAAGTTATGTCCTCTCTCCAAGTTTCAAATCACCCAGCCTTGAAGTGGAACTCCCAATACTTTCCCTCTTTGTAAATAAGGCTTGTGAAGTGCTAAAAAAGACCAGACAGGATCTGGATGCTCCAACTCTACCAGCAAAGTCCTCTAGTGCAGCTCCATGCATCAGACAGTGGTTCATGCAGTTTATGTCCAGTTAGTGCAGTGAAAGAGACTACATTAAATAAAAGCAGTTTTAACAGCAACAGCTATGTGTATACAGAGGCTTGTAAGTGTTAATAAAGGAGAAAAAGTCCCATCCCTAAATCCTGAAAGTTTATAGCATAGCTTCAGCTCAACAGCTGTTAAAACATTTTGTCTTGCTTATATGAAAAAAAAAAAAAAAAAAAAAAAAAAATAATAGAGAATACTGAGTCTGTGTCATGCTGAGTCTCTCTATTCTTACACACCCATCTGACACAGAGATGCAGGCATAACACCTAGAAAGACCAGGACACTCCTTTCCACATGAACCTTTTGAGCAATAATTCAAAAAATTGAGCTAAGCGTTTCTCGGGCAGGTATTTCCAAAATAGCCATTTCTATGGTGGAGTTTAGAATGCAGCATAGGTAGCTTACAATTTGAAGCCAGAGTAGACTATATAATCCTATAATTGCGAGTAGCACAGCTTTTGAGTTCATAATTGCATCAATGTTATTTGCCAACTGCACTACACCAAAGTTGCTAGCAATCATGTTTTGATAACTGCTTATGAAGAGACAGAAACCAAAGTGTACCTAGGGAGCAGGAAAATTTAGAGTAGGGTAATAAAGACAGAGATGGAAAAAAAACAAAACCCAAGGTTTGAAAAAAATTAATAAAAAAAAAGAGAGGATTAAAGTCTTACTTAAGTCGTCTTCTGTATTGAAGGGAGACTGCAATCAGAAATCTCCCACTTACTCAACAAATTAGCCTGACTTTCAAAGGCACCCTTTAGCAGATGTGTGCCATGGAGTAATCAGTGCACCCATTACATCAAAAGCCATTTATCACTGGA
Organism: Florisuga fusca; assembly: GCA_038090715.1. Taxonomy (NCBI): domain Eukaryota; kingdom Metazoa; phylum Chordata; class Aves; order Apodiformes; family Trochilidae; genus Florisuga; species Florisuga fusca. The sequence goes on from JAAWXA010000019.1 coordinate 14,171,884, forward strand.
AGCAAGATTAGACTGAATCAAGGAAACAAAACCAACTCTCCCTCAAAAAAAAAAATTAATTAAAATCAGGCAATGTATTATTTCAGAGAATAATCTTTTAAACCTGAAGTCTCATCAGGTATGAAACATTGAGATTAATTGGAAGGCTAGAGTACAGTGCTCTTTACATTGATATTTTTCCCATTTCGAGCCAGAAGGTTTGGGAGCAAGCTGACACACTTCCTAGAAAAGACAAAGAGCTTGCTTTAAGCTACCTTCAGTATCTGACTTCCACTTCAGGGCTCCTGCATAAACACAAGAATTCATTACACACTGTAGAAACTTGGTTTCTCAGCAGCCAGGGGGGATGAGAGGTTTACTCTCCAGATCTGCAGTCAGCTTAGGCACATCACACCCCCTTCTGCTCCTCACATCTCCCCAGGGAAGGTCATGGGCTGAAGGCTGCCTGGGCCCTTCAAATGTGCTCAGCAAGCCACACGTTCATGTACACACCCCAGAGCAAAACCAAGCAATATCAGGGAAAAGGACTCAAATGGTGCTACAGGCTCAGCAAGTCGTCGACCACATCCTGCCCAGCAACCACAAATTCTTCACTCCGGCTTTGCTGGACTGCAACTACCAACAAAGCTTTTCAGCACATATCACCTACCCCCACAAGATTACTAGCTCAAATACAAGATAACACAGACAAGGGAAAAGATTAAAATCACCTAGCATTACAATAGGAAAGCTTTCTTACTCATGGTCGAAAGTCTCTACTTTGGACCCATACTGTAGAGTGTCGAGGAGATGGTTGTTACCTTTCTGTCACTTTTTTCCTTTTCATTATCCACCTCTACTGCCCAGCCTGGCAGCACAGCTTGCCACTAGCTCCCTAAAACTGAACTGGGGACTAAGAAGCCAGAGATTAGGAATAAAAAGACACCCATCATTGCAGGGGGAGAAAAACAAAAGCAAACCATACATCATCAGTCTAACAGTTAAAATAAATTTAAGGGAAATGCCCCTCTCTTCCATCCCCAATTGAAGCATTGATTCACTGCATAACCCTGCCCATTTAACATCTCCCTTTGTTTTAATCACCTGTAATGGAAGAATGAAGATCTACATCACTTGAAGAAGCTTCTTCAGAAAATTATTCCGAAAAAGCCAAAAACACTTTGAAGAATAAGAAAACAACAAAAAGAACACACCACATAAATGCAAGGTAACAACAAATCAGCTGCTACATAATAAAAGATTTCTCTTTAAGAACAAATCAAAGGTAATATTTGAAAGTCAGCTTTCTAAGAGGCAGCAAAAGAAGTGGACTCAGATTTTACCACAACATATTATATTATATAGAATCGTCTGAGAATTAAGTTCACTAAACAGCAAATTTACATTCCAAGGAAAATATTGTTAAAAAAATACAAAGTTTTGTAACAAATATGCATTTATACCGGTGCTGGAAACTTCCACATTCATTCAGAGTTTAATTCTGGCTTCTCTAAGATATGTACTTTTTTGCCCGTTCCTACTAATTCTTTGTGATTACTTGATGAAGCATTCAGCAAATGCAGGTACTGAACACAGGAACCTCTCTCCTGCATGACAATTATGCCCTAAAACCACTAAGTGGTTTAGCACAGACAAGTAAATATGTAAGGCTATGTAATATGAGCATTTGTACATTTGACCTGGTTTGGAAAGAAACACCTCTTTCTCCAGATGGTTTCTGTTCTTTTCATTCACATGGACAATGTCCCCACCCTTCCAGCTTTCAGCTTCTCTGGTTAAAGAACAAAGATCAGTCATTCTCTGTGCCAGAAACCTTCCTCCTCCTATCTCCTCCTGTTTCTCAGCAACACATTTGAGTGGAAGGATGAGTGTCAATGGATACAGTCTTCATCTATGCCAAAGTCATTTTGGCATTTATCAGAGCCATGGTCATAGCCACGCTGCATGGATAGCCTTTTCATGATTCTCAAAAAATGATAGATGACACATTTCTGTAACCAGTCTTCATAATGCTGATTTACAAGATTTACAATCCCAAGATTTACAATCATAATCATTCAACAGTTGGCCACAGGTATGCCCAGCATCTGAAATAAAGCACGGAACAGCTCCTTTTATACTGACGTTAATCAAACCCATTACACTAAGCAAGACTGGATGTAGAGGAAGCCTGTAGTGAAGGTAACAGAACTAGAGTGAAAGTATAAGCATTTAACTACATTGGCAACTCAGAGACTAACTGATTCCAACATGCACTAAATCTGGAGTGTACCCCTGTTGTCAACTCCTCCCTGCACACACGATACGGCGCTCAGCCGAAAGCCTCGCTCCAGAACATTTTGCTTACTCAAACCTGTCTTGCACTAGAACCCCTTGTCTTCGATGTATACACACTGCAACAAGACCTCTTGCCAAGAGTGGATTTTGCACATTATTACATATTTTTAACACTTCAGTTTCTCAGGCCCAGTTAAGAGGGAAACTACATTCTCTGAAGTGTCAGGCTGGCCTCTTCAAACAAACGCCTCAAGTATCATCCAGTAAACCTAAAACCTATGGCACTTCCACCCTCATCCCTCACCTACACCTCTCACCTAACAGTGAAGCAGCAATTGGTCTGGACAACAGCCCATGTAATTTATTAGCACCAAGGTCTGTGTCAGAAAAAAAAAAAAGAAAAAAATTATTTTTCTGCCGTTCACCCCCTTAATGGCTCTCATTAATTGCCAGGGTCCACCTTTCAAGTAAGCAGCCCTGGTGTTTAACAACTTACACAATTAACTGTCTCTGTTACTGTTTATCTCGGACGCAGGCACAGAAATTTCCAAGCACGTGGTGTCTGCTGTGCCCATTAGAAGGAAGAGTGAGGACATTAGTCTTTGTGACATATGGTATTCAGATGCACCCCACTGACACAGAACATAAATGGCCTCGGGGCACTGAAGGCAAACATGTTACTCCTGAAGCCATCGTGGTCCAAATGCCCACCAATTTATCATTCTATTACAAAAGCCATGTGTATTCACTCAATTCTGTTAACTATCATTTCAAAGGGGGCCAGCATGTCACTAGGAAAGGAACAGTCAATAAAACTGTCAGTGCGCTCCAAAGCTTTTTCCATGCTGAGCGCTTTGCTGCACACCAAGTTTTCCCATTAGGTGGAAATCAGCAGAAGAAATTCTGCATAGCCATCTCTCTCCTCACCCACAAACGTACCTTTGGGAGCAAATATTAAAAGAACTTCATTCGAGGTGATGAAAACTGAAAGCCAAATGAAATTCTCACCTCTCATTTTGCTTTCATGCTTTGCAAGTTCTCTCCAATGTCTTGTAATACTGCAAATGAAAATAGATGCAAATGCAAGCAGAGGAACTGGTAAATAATTGACTGTCTGATTACCGTTGTCTGCTCATATGCAGAACTCATTTGATAATTATGAGGAACTGCAAATAAGCTCTGTAGCTCTATGAATGAATTTAAAATCAACACATTGGGGGGGGGGGGGAATACACTGGATCACATTTTCTACACCCCTCTCCCTTTTGACTGCCTCTCTTTTTAAGTTTAATATATCTACTGCTTCACTTATTTTGAGCTTAATGGTGACACCTAGGTCAGAGACTAATGTTTCTGCTGCATATAAGAAATATGAAAATCATGCAGTGATATTGTAGCATGATTCATAAAATACAGGTCTATGTTTCTTGTTTATCTTAATATAAACCTTTACAAGACTCAATTCTTTTCAGCAACATACAAACACAAGTAGTGTGGGTGACAGGGGTAAATGGTGTTATTTCCAGCTGCAAAGTTACTTAAAACACTGCCTCTAAACCAAAAAAGTCTCTGTTGTTACTGAGGACAACAGAGAGTAGATAAGAGAAATCAAATAACGGAGGAGGAAAAGATTAGAAGGTGAACACTGAAAAGGATCTAATGCTCAGTAAAACATAAAAATATCTTTTGTGTAGAGATGTGGAGCCCTGTCAGGGGGCCCTCTGCATCTGCTCAAGATGAAGTCAAGAGAAACTAAACATGGGGTTAACTGAGGTCCCCTCATGCAGGTGACCAATTATAACACCAAGACAAGGCAAGAGTGCATCTCTACATCTGTTGGCCTGGGTCTTCTAAAGTCACCAAAACTGTGCAAAGCAATCGAAGAATAATTCCAAAGAGACACTTTCTGAATAAAACTGCATTTGTATTCAGAATATAATTTGTGAGGACAAAAGAGAACAACTTTAATATGAATATAAAATTGAATAACAGTATTTTTATTAAATTCCCTTAGGCCAGTAAAGGGCTGTCATGAGGAGGGAGAAAAACCACAAACATTTCAGTTGCATCATCTCTCCCCCCATAAATGCTGTTAAGTGTTTATGCAAGACATAATACATCGATAATTTAAAAGCTACACTAGTTATAATTTCTGTATGTTTTTCTCTTTCTAGTCACACCAAAAACCAGTCTCACTCAGGCAGGTAAGAATTTATAAATGATTCCTTAACCAAGCCATTCTGTTAGTGAGGCTGAAGGGTCAAGAATCTCAAGTTTTAAGAGGTCAAACAGAAAGTATGGGGGGAAAATGATGTTGTTTACTGACAGTATTTTAACATTTTACATTAGGTAGAAAGAATGGAGTGGAGCAGTAAGTTTTGGCCCATGAGTCTACCCAAAAGGAAAAAGCAAACAAACAAAAAAATAAATCAGAAATTTAAATGCCAAACATTGAAAGTAATGGAAAAAGCAAGTTTAACTGCAGTTCAAATAAAAACACAGTGAAAAAGAAAAGCAAAGTTATTTTGAAAACATACACAAACCGATTTAGAAAACAAGGTATTTTACAGCATTCAAACCCTCCCTGCCCCTAACAGACTGAACCTGAAGAGAGGTATTTAAAGGTGTGAATTTGGAAAAATACTGTGCAAATCCTCAAGATAACAAGCACACAGGTAATCATTTGTGCTGGCTAACACAACTTCTTGGATTTTCAAATGGAGGGTATCACAGCCAGGAATAAGAGCAACTGCTTTTCCTGCAAGGTGCAAGGACTGTCCAATTTCCCCACTGCAGTTAGTAGTGGCATACACAGCCACACCTTTGGTGATGAAAACACAAAAGAGGTAACATTACTTACAGCATGTAAGATGTACATTGTGCTCAGTTATCACATATAAACCTGAACAAAATATATGCGACACCTAAATAAATTATTTTTTCAAACTGATTTGGTTATTTTCAGTACTCCACTGATAGGTCTCTTCCACTCACTGTCCCAGAGTACAACTGGACTGAGCAGAAATGCTAACATTTTTGAACCACTAAGAACAGCACTATATTTCTTTCCTAGATTTCTTTTTGAGAAGGTGGGTCCTGAGATGCAGTCTTCTCCCTTTTCTTTGATACCAAAAGTGCAAACATGAAAGTGGTTCTCCCAGAATTCCATAATAATTAAATTTGTGTGTTAGTGCTATTTTCCAAATGCAAGACTACAGGGCCACAAACAGAGAACTAGGATGCCTTATGCCAGGTCTCCTCATAAGCTGACAGCAAACCTGAAATAAGACTGTAAGAAAATACCTTCCAGGTAACTGGTAGGCTGCAATGACATCTTCTTTAGCATTTTGCTTTCACCTGTTGTTACCGCTATTAGAGGATGGCATCTAACAAAGAGTTTACATCGTGCCATCTCATAAAGCTGCACGTTTCCACAACTTTACTGCCAAAAGATAACACTGATGACAATCATCCCTACATTAGACCATCTAATGGATACAAATTTCAGCTATGCTGAAAGCCAGATGAGGAGCCTCTCTCTTCTCTGGAAGTTACATGAACAATTTTACTGTTGTTTCTATTTACAGATGTAATTCAGACAGAGTGGGGAACCTGTCAGAAGAAGACGAAACAAGAAGGAGGGAGGGGGGTAAAGGTACACATTTTTTACCTTTAGTAGGCCACTGGAATTTATTTAAAACCCCATAAAATTAACACAGATTTTGTTGGTACATTTAAATCTTGAAATAGCATCTCAAAAAATAAAATTAAAATGTTGTTTTACATTTGTGTCCAAATCTGAGCTGCAAGCATGGGAACATTTCTTCTGCAAATCTAAGATCTCACCTTCTCCAATAAGTTACTCAGAGGACCAGATTACAGTATTCTAGTCTGGATGTAGATCAAACATTTTGACAACTGGTGGATAAATCTGGATTTGTTCATAGCTTTATTCATGCTTCAGAAAAGGCTTTGGAGCAGCATTTAAAAGTTATTTAGAAGACAAGAACTTATCTTAAAAAAATTGGTAAATAACTTGCAAATTAAAAATGTAGTTGTCTAGGTTTGCAGAACAAGGATACTAAATCTAAATACTGTTGCAAGACCAGGTGAAAAGGTATTAATTCTTTTAATATTAACAAAACAGGGAGAGGTTTTCATAAAGTTGAACACAAAGTGGAAGAACTAACTACAAATGCCTAGACAACTTAGGAAACCACTTATGTTTCCTGATCCTTAGTATACCTGATTACCCTTAAACATTTCTTAAGGTCTTGAATTATTTTAATACATTTATTTTACTGAGCTGGACTGAACAGTTTTACGAAGTTCTGCTTATTTTTTCATTGAGCAGCTTTGCAGGGAACAAACATGCCACAGCCCAGCTCCAGCAGCCCAGCCAGGTGCTGATGCACAGGGTGCCCAGGCAGCTAGAAACCAGGTTTCTGCACTTCAGCACCACTCCAGATACACTGGAAATAGTTTTTCAAAACAATAACAAATAAACAGGGAGATCTCTCACGTGACAAGGTTCAGATCCTGATAATTATTTGTGCAGCCCTGGAGCATCACAGGGATGAAGTGTGAAGCTGCACATGGACATCACTGCTAGAGAAAAGTGGGATTATGACTGACACAATGACAAACTAGTTCCCATGAAGAAATCAAAAGCACATGTTTCCTTTCAGAACTCCACATTCAGTACCATTTAACAATGCTGACTGCAAATATACAACTGCAATGAGCCAGTTCTCCTGCTGATGCAGGGTACCAAAGCCCTGGAAAATCCTACAAGTAGGGGCCATGTCTTTTCATGCTAAATAACACGTCTGTGGCAGAGATTAATCCAGTTCAGGGGTGATTAGAAGCAGGAAAAAAGGAAAGTCAGCATCAGACTCAGTAGAAAGTCTTTAACACTCAATTATGACAACCATAAACAGCAGGGAAAAGTTTTAAATTTTATTGAAATCAGGCTAGCAATGCATGCATCCCATCTAGGTAATTTTTTTCTATGAAACTCCCTAGCATATCAATCAGCTTTAAGGAATGACTAATAAATTTTAATACAGCTTTTGAAGTTCATATTAAAGCATTTTACAGCAGGAACTATTAGGCTTGATAGCGATTTGCAACAATAAGGTTAATGAGTATTCATTACTTCATTTGAGGACAGCAGAAGTCAATGGAAAAAAATATTAGAAAACACCATTAATAAATACTCACTAGACAGCAGGTTTTGAAGCTCCACCTTCTCATTAATGGAGGGAGTCCTAGAACTGTTAGACTCCAATTTGCCATTATTTAACTTCATTTGCCATTATGGTTAACAACTGGATCAAGTGGAAAGTAACATTCCTTTGTCACCCTGAACTACACGAGTATAAAAATTACATTAAATGACAAGACCTGTGAAAATACACTCATGTCACAACAAATTTAGCCAAGCCCCCACCTATCAGTATGAAAAACTGAGTAATTCAGAAAATCTTTGTGCATCAGCCTGAGGAAATGGCATTTACAGAGAAGGAATCCCATATATAAAAGCTGATGATGCTTTGGGATTGAAGCGTAACTACAAGTGTGGGCAAGTCATTTGTGGAATACCCAATTATATTGATATGACTGATAAGCTACCTAGTACTTTTGTGGATCTTGCCCAAAAAGTACCATTATAAAGCACTCGTATTCTCCCAGCATTCAGCCATGAAAACCAAGACATAAATCCAGTTCCCAGCAAAGGAGTCAACAAGCCTCTTTATAACCAAATAAAATTGTTAGTAGCAAACACATAAACATATTTCTAAACTATTTCCTTATTTTCACTCAAGTCCTATAAACTAGTTAGATTGATGGTAATTGTTCAAACCTAAAATCTATTTTTGCCTTGGCTGAAAAAACAAAGCTAAAAAAAATCTTCAGTCCTAGTCTTGCAATAAATGTGGATTTGTTTTCTATAACAGCATGTGGCTTTTGCTGATGCAAATACCACTGGAAGAAAAAGCCTTGGATCAATTCTCTTCTTGACTCACAGGCAACTGTAGTCAAGCCAGTGCTAGTAGCATCAGCTTTAAAGAGGTTCAGTGCTTTTCACAATACAGCTCATTTTAAGTTGCGTCTGCAACATTTGATTCTTCATTATTTGTCCTGGGATTATGTATATGGATGGCTGAAGGTTCACTGTGCAGGATGACAGAGAAGTATGTTATTAAACTCATAAGAAAAACAGAATCTATCACTCAGATAATGAATTTGAGATTTTGGAAGGAGGTGGAGTATCAGAGACTCAGAGAGTGCTCAATATATAATACTTCAAAACTACCACTAAAGAAACCCATTGAAACATCCCACACCTCACCACACTTGACTTGCTCCAGAGCATGGAATTCATCTACATGAGGTTCTCCAAAAGATCAAAGCTTTAGTGGGCAATGTAAATCTTTGACATTAAAATAGATCTTGCATCCCTCTCCATCCTAAGCACTTAACATGGTCAGTAAGGGAAAGCACATAAAGTAACAAGCATTTTCCTTACCTGGGAGAATATGATGGGGTAAGCTGAGAAAGGACACAAAACCAGACATGAGAATCACTGCAAGGCAAAAGAGGGATGGACACTGGCATTATGAGATAGGATAGAGAAGAGAGGACAGGACTGAGAACAGAGGAGATAACAAAAGAAATGAGAAGGGAATGCAGACATGGTAGGGAGCTCTGGTATCATTCAGTAGGACTATGATGGGGACAGAAAACCAGACCTCTGTCCCCACTTGTGCAACGTGAGGGAACAGAATTGAGAGGCAGTGGAGACTAGCATTAAAGTAGGGATAGAAGGAGTCCACATGAGACACAAGAGCAGGGGAGATACTAATCAGAGACTTGAATGGGTTTGTCCTGCAATTCCTCCTATTCTGTGAAGCTGCCTGCTGCCAGGGCTGGGGCACACAGAGGTCAACAGCTGGCAGAAAGGACTTCATTACCTCACCCAGTAGAAGTTTGAGTTCACTGTTAAGGCACCATTAGTGCCTCATTTTAGCTTCATATCAAATTGCAGAATTTATCTTTACTAAAACACCTATGAAATTCAGTTTAGACAACACAAGCGAACAAATCCACAGACTTGGGATGGCCACACAAATGTTTGCAATGAAAGCAATAAAAAGGTTGGGATTCAAGGCATCAGGACACCTGAATTCCCTCCTCTGCATGCTGTGTGACCTCAGACAGGTAATGCCACTCACACTTTCAGCACCTGTTCCCTTATGATTTCCTCTTGCAGAGGACATTTTGAGAGCTATGCATGAAAAAGAGCACAGGGATACTGAATAGGATCTCAGTATTCAAGCTGATATCGAAATGCACGTGAAAAAGGGATTCAAAAGAGAAAGTGAGAAAATCAAGGTTCTTAAGGTTGAAGTCACTAGGTAGAAATTAATCGTGTTAAGATGGGGCTGACTGTAATATGTTTGATAGTATACAGGCTCCAAGTACTGTACATGTACATGCCTTTAAGTGACAGAAAATTTACAGCGCTACATTTTTTCCTTTGCCTGATTATTTCTTCTGACATTCACATGGTTTTATTTCCCTTTTGCACCAAAGAAGAGGCACCTGCATTTCTTTAGTCATTTATAATTTTCAGATTCTGCTTCTGAACTTTCCTTTGCCCCAGTTTTTTTGTCATCACTGCTTAGTTATCAGCATGGGGAAGCAAGCAAGTAGCTTTCTCTCTTCCCTCAGGCAATACCATTGCTGTGCTTTGATTTGCGTCACAGAGACAAAAAAAGTAGAACAGCTGCAGCCCTTAATTGCAGAAAACACGTATGAGAAGCAGCAGCTCAGTTTCACTGTTGCTCTTCCAACTAGAAAAATTATTAAAGGCTCAGTCCAGCTTGCTCCAAAACATGCTTACTGGGCCACACACTGGAACGGCAGGCAACTTTCAAAGACAATGAAATACGGTAAGAAAAATTTAAAATGTTAATAATTTTAAGTAGAACAAGCAAAGTTAAAAAACATGGACTCCTATAGCAGATTCATCACCTGAGTCCCTCCCATAAGTGTGTTAAGGCAGCAAATCCATCATTGCTCCCTAGCCTTCTCCTCAGAGAGGATAACTGGGCACGGACAATTTACTCTGTTTGCTAAAGCCAGTCACTGTAGTTGGAAGGGTTGAGTGCCTTGGCTGTTGATTAGGTGTAGGTTAATATTTATGTTAATAAATACAAGATCAAAGAGTCAAATCTAGCATTTGCAGCAACAGGAAGACCAACAGGTTTGGTAATACATCTCAAGTTCCTAGGGACATCTTTCCCCAGATTTGAGTCTTAAGACTCTTTCACACATAGTTACCCTTCTTTACACATCCATAGGTGCATTCCCACAACAAAACAAGACTGTTTTCCATTACACAGGCATGGATCTGAGGAGTTTGTCCTGTTGGGAATTCCTAGACAGTGAAAGCAGTCACTGTGATCCAGCCCCAACCAGGAAAACAACTGTGGCCAGACCAATACTGGTTTTGACTGGAAAATACACACAGAAGTTTATCACCCTAAGCTTCAGCATATGATACTTTTTCCCTAACAAAAATTTTCCTTCAGATATACAGACCTACTGGTTTTGAATGGCTGTTTTTGTGGTTCTAAAGAAGTTGATCTGTTTACATGCCATCCAAGTTATTAGACAGTCCAACAGAGTCTTTCAAGATGCAGTTTGTTTTATTATGTAGTGCATTATAAAGACAACTTTATATTGACAAGTGCCATCATCTAATGATGATGATCTTTTGCTTCTAGACAAAAGAAAAAAGGAATTCTGAAATAGATAATGTACTAAGACATTAATATTTGAGAAAAAAAAGTGAGTTTTAGGGGAGGGGTGGCTTTTGTCTTTAAGCAATGGAATGCTCATTTCGTCAAACCTAAAAGCGTTGTGAAAAGTATTTTTTTCATATAGAAGCAAAAAAGAAGTATAGAAAGCACCCAATACACTAAGAAAGAGAGGACCATAAATCAGCATAATAAACAACATATTGATTTCTATACCTCAGGAAGAAAGTTTGCAGTACCTCAAGCCCTCAGCAAATCACTAGACAAATTCAGATGCAAAACAGATTCAGACCGTGTACTGACAAGTAAGTTACACCTGCACTGGGCATGTGCTGCTGAGGCAACAGCTGGATAAATCCAGTCCCCTACCCAACCTCCACCATCTGACTCAAAATCGGCAAGAAGCATGAGAAATTCTTCATTATACCGTAATCAATATGCATGTTACAGATGCTTATACAACCCTGTTTTTATGAGGAAAAGATCCTAAAATAGAAATGCCCTAACTTCAAAGAGTACCCTGTTCTAGTTGTATTTACAATGCTGCAGAAGTATAAGGTTTGGATCACTAATGTGGATTATTCACCAGCAAATTTCCAGGAAAACGTAAACTGCAAGAGGTTTTGGTTGCTTCATCCTCCTGAGCAAAAAGTAAATCTCTCCTAGATAATGTTGCAGTCTTGTTTAGAATTGTTTTGATGCTACTGAAATTTACACTTACTACCTTTAAAATCAAAACCACACCTGAAGCACTGTTTCATTGGTATCAATTACTGGTACAAGCATCCAGTAATATAAAAATAAGTCACAAAGACATGTGGGTTTTTTGCTGGAATTCCCACAAGTACTTATCTACCTTATTTGTTAGTACTGGCTGAACATGCTGCAGTTCTCATCTTTGCTCTCTTGTATTCACAGAGCCCATCCCTCTTTTGGGAGAGCTCAGTTCTGCCACTTGTGGCATGACAGTTGGTCAGAAATACAGTTTTTTCTATATTCAGGGGCTTTGTTTAAACATGACAAATAACTTTGGCTTACAGCATCACTTTCTGAGCACTCATTTTTGTGCTTCAAAACGAAGCAACTTGCTCTTAGGGGTTACTATGATTTTTCCCCTCAAAGATGCTTTGTTTCTAAATCTCGTTCCAGAAAATAGGAAACAACAACCTGACAGCAGAAAGGGAAAGATGGTAACAGAAACCTCTATCAGAGCTCTTCTCACCCATTTGCTGCTTGCTCTAAACTACACTGTTGAGCTCACAGTTGCTGACTTATTCTAATCAAATTTATCATGGGAAATAGCAATGTTTTCCACCTACAATGAAATATATTTTGAAAAACAAGATGCCTCATTGTTATTTTTCTCCTTTTGGTAAATATGCATATAGCCTGTCTATTGTTTTTTACTTGCATGTTATTTAAAGTATTTTCAGAGGCAACCACAGGCTAGACCAAACGTTCTCCCTTTTCTGAAATAGTAGCTCTATTTTATGGTCTCTGAAGCATCCTTATTTTCCCTGTCTTCTCTTGTCAGCAGCAGCTCAGTTCTGTTCATCTGTTTGGTCACAGTTCTTCCCTATACCTTCAGGGACACCTGCAATTTTACCCAGCACAACTCAGCCTTTGACTACCAAAGCAATATTTCAGTGAGTAGCATGACCCATACACTCCACCTTCTGTCTTACCTGGACAGAAAACAGTAAGACAGCATCTCTAGTTACATCACACATTTGTGGACAAGAGAAGTGGACCACGTGCAGGAAAATGGGCCTGTTTTCCGACAAAACTAGAAAGAGATGTGTAATAGAACAAGCTGATTCCTCTTTGGGCACTGAAAAAGTTATAGCAAGGATGAACCTAAGTATGAAGTGGGCTGGCTGAATTCCATGTCTATCTTTCAGATGAGTACCTAATGTACCTTGATTTCACTCAAGTTCAGCAAAAGCATCACAGAAGAACAAGGCGTTCATGCTGGAAAGGCACCAAATGGTGACATGTTTGTACTGCTGTTTGGCTAGAACAATAGAGCATTTATCAAAAGTTAAACATTTACTCAAAACAGGGCTTCTGAACACTTTCTGTCACAGTGTAAATTGCTGTAATACAGCATGAAGTTCCATACAGAGGAGTGCAGACAATGGGCTTGACCCAACCCTTTTTCTTTTTCCTTTTTATGTTAGCATGGGGAGAGTGGAATAGGACTATCCCATTTTTGTCTACAAGAAGACAATAAATTACAACAGCATCCTTTCCTCTTTGATTTCACCTTGATCTGAATTAGTTAAGGAGACAAAAACTAACAAACATGGTGGTACAGCAAAGAAAGTAATTGAGTTTGTTAACCCTGTGGCCTTGTTCCAGTTTCAGTTTTTGTATCTAGCTGTCTAAACAGAAAGGAAGAGCTGGAAAAAAAATTCACAGTCAAAACAATTGTTTGTACAGCACCTATCAGTACAACTTCAACCAAATTATCCTGCTTATGGATGACAAGGAATTTGCCCTAGGGAAGCATGCTGAGACTTGGGCAACAAGAGCTTCAGGTTCTGGGACAAAAATCCCTCTACTCCCACGTTTTAGTTTAGAAGGGCAAGGGCCTGTCCCTAGGAGGGAGTTTTAAGACTGGTATTTCTTTAACACTGTATTGTCAGTTGAGGGATGCTGATTTTCAGGAGTGCTTTAGCAAGCCATCAAGGAATTTTGCCTTAGCTTTAACTGAGTGAATTTTTTGAGACACATGCCCCCAGCCTCCAGAGGCAACAGGTTGGTCTCAAGTAAAACAACAACAGCAAAGAAGTAACTTGTATACTACTTTTTACTACCACCTCTCCAATGTCTATGTATTTATATTAAAAAAAAATATACATGGACAAGTCACCTTTGACTTCTCCAGTGAGAAAAATCACACAAAATCCTCCCCTATCTCCCAAATGATATGGCGTGTTTCTCCCTTTGAACTGCCATCTGATGAAGACTAGAATGAATTAGTCCATCCACAGACCTCAAATGTCACAGAAAAACATTTAAAGAGGCGCCACAGAGGCATTTACATAATTACGTAATGTGCAAGGTCACAACGTGCTGTACTAAATCTTCCATGTATTGTAAACAGGTAATTTCTGCAGTACAAAAGCACAGGTAACATTGTTTTGGTCACCTATTATAGTGGCCTCATCAAGAGCACCATTACAAGAACAGTATATGTGATTAGAGAGGAAAATAATACAAATTTCATTCTCTCCCAGAATAACTGGAGGCATGGTGGTAGCCCTGCTTTTCATTACATTAAACAAATCTGTGATGGGTTTGGTCAAAGTACCTGTCACAATTAACTGCTTTCAGAAAATGTTTAAAATTTTACACACTCCCCCTCCTTCGCAGCACACTTCAGGACACCAGGCTTTTGCTGCTCCTCAGCAAGACATTCCTCCTCACAGACCACTGGCTCTCCATCCCTCAACTCTTCTCACAGTGCGCACCATGGTTTCATTTACACAGAGGTCGTGTTTCTGCCATCTGCCCACCATATTAGTGGGAAGGTTTGGAAAAGTAAAGAACAAAGCAGAGCTTGTCTCTCTCCACCAGCCAATATGAAGCCCGTACTGGCACCCAGCAGGCAGTCTCTACATCAACAACTAGTCAGCAGTCTGTGAAGGCTAAAAGCAGCAAAAGATCTTCTAATTTCAAACAAAGAATTCAAACTGAGTTGAGACTATATCAAGAGCTGGAAAAGGGCCTATTGAAAAATAAAATAAAATAAAATTTAAAAAAGACCCCATCAACTACATGTGCGATAAAATTCTACCTGACATGCAGGAACCAAAGATTTATTCATTTGCCTTCTGACAAGCTCCTTGACTTACACATACTTGAGAAGCCTTTCCTAATTTCAGGTACTGACTGGCTGTACTCTCACCACTCATGTAAGCAGACAATTTACTGGTGCCCATATTCCAGACTTGGTTGCTTCATGTATTGCTAAGCCAGGCCTGATATTCAGATCCCAGCTCCCGGTTCCCAACCATGCTGCTGCTGTAGCAGTGGGGTTATTCACCTTGATTTGGGGAGAGAATGGACCTAGACAGTCTGTGAGTCCAGGTTTGCATCCCTTTAATAAATAGCTTGTCTGATTGACTGTTCTTGACTGGTGCAGTTGCACTGTACATCTGCTAATTGCATCACAGTACAAGTTTTGTCACAGTTGTACTTTCTTGTTACATCAGTCAGGAAGAAAAGTCAGCTACTAGGTAGAAACCATAATTCAAAGGCAAATCTGTTTGTGTGAAATGAATTAACACAGAGAAAAACTACCTAAGAGGGGGATGCAGAACTTCGATATGGTCAAATAGTTTTCCAGAAATTGAAGATCTTGACCGGGAGCTCAGGGGAGGCAGACAACTACTAGCTCCCAGTGATTCTGAGACTGTGCAAGCAGACAGGACAAAGGACGGAAGTTTCAGTCAGTAAAGTCAGTTATGTCACACTAGAAGTAGACACTGAAGTGATAATCTATGGCATTAGTGTAAAATAAAAATCTCTGAACAAACTAAAAGGAAATTTATGTCAATGTCAATGAAAAACAAAAATACCACAGCATGCTCTGTCACTACCTCAGCTTGTAGTCTACCTTCCTTTTCCAGCAAGGAGGGCCATAAAACAGTAAAACACCCAAAACTGGAACCCACAGAGTGAAGCATTTCTGAATAGGTGCTAACAATCTGGAGATGAGCTCCGGTTGGATGTTTAAAAAACAGCTGCTGGAATAAAAAGGGTGTGTGGCAAAAACCAACCAGAATATACACACTGATCTTGCCATCTGAAGAGGGATTCAGTTTACTGCATTACAGAGCTCCTTTATCAGTTATCAAAGACAGAAAAAGGACATGTGACTACAGACTGGAAAGAGTTTATTGGGTTTTGTTTGCTTTTTTTTTAATGAAGGCAAATACAAAGTATTTAGAGAAGCAATAAATTGGAAAACTGAAAGGAATGTCGTAATTTTCAGATTAAAATAAATTAACATGGTCTGAAAATTAAAAACATCCCCGATTAAAACTCAGTCAGCCACACCATTAGTACATTCCTCCCAAACCGAGAGGTCCGAGGAATTTATACATTTGGCATCGTATAAAATGTGCTATTCCTGTCAGGACTTTGAAACAGGGGAAGTGAAAGGGCCAACAGGCCAGGCAGAGCAATGGGGCAACCTCAAAGGAGGTGGGGGAAGGAGTCGAAGGGCTTTCCTGCCAGATTTTAATCACAGGCTAGCTGCTGTCTTTCACCACTAAGAATAACTAAAAGCACATTGCTTTTAAACAGTTTTCAGCTCTCCAAGTCAGACCCCTTGCTGGTCACTCATTCTTTTCTCCGACATAAATAGCTAAGCTGTTTTTGGTCATTTTTAACATGTTCATTAAGGACTCCACATGATCCTCAGGAGTACAGGTGTAACTGAACTACTTGCACCATGCATGCAACCCTCTATACACATCCTGGCTGCAGTTGCCATTTCAGCCATCTGCTATTGAGCTAACTGGGTCAACAACTGGTTAAGACTTCCGAGCACCACTAGGGGCTATTTGTTGGTGTTAAGTATTTTATGTCCCAAAGGAAGAGCTTCAAAGAGGGTTAAACAAGATGTGCTTGTCAGTCTGCCCTGTGATTAACCCACAGCTCTGATACCTGTTGCAATTCGTAGGAAACCCACAGCAAGGTTAGCCACCTGGTGTTTATAGGTGACAACACAGACAACTTTTGTTGTTCATTTATCTAAAATAACTATAGGGAGACAGAGACAACCCTTTTCTGAGGTTTAACACAGAGCAATTAAGAACTACAAATACAAAATCTTCTCCTTTTTCCATGCTAAGACAACATTTCTTTAAATAAATACATTTTTAAAAATTTTAAAAAGCAACGAAACAGCAACCACCACAACTAACAAAAAAAATCCTTTCTAATAGAAAAAAGGAGAAGCAGCCTGATGCACAAAATTATCTTCCATACCAAGCAGCTGGTCCATCTCAGGGTGGTGGAAAGACTTGGGAGGTGTCTGCCACAAACCCCAGCAAAAAGGTAGTGGACAAAGACAAACTGAAAGACATCCAAGGAAATAAAAACTCCTGAACTACCAGGAGGTATCGGACAGAAGGAGTCTTGCAAAAGACCATTTTTTTTCCACAGCAACAGCATTTACATAGGAAACACAGCATTTCTTGGTCGCTCTTGACTTTTTTGACGTTTTGAGCTTTCAATTGCAAGCAGACTGGTCCTTCCAATTTTTAGGAAGAACTACATCTTAATGCAACTCATATACAGAAGAAAGAAAAGGAAGACTATAAATTCCTATACAGGAAAAGAAAGATTATAAAGTCACTGGCATCTGATCAAACCAGCTACATGGCAGGGGACAGTAAATGTATTACCTCCATCATGCAGCTCCAATAATTCAGTTCATTGCCATAGATCAATATCCATCAACCCACGTGCTTAAGTCAGCTTTCACAAGTTACTGTTAGACATTGCCCTGTGCTTCTGTGACAGAAGGTCATTAAACCTGTCACTCATTAAGGACTGGAGAAGTGAGAGTTTGCATAGCAAGCATTCACTCCAGCAAAAGAGGGAGAAATGCTATAATGTGCTTGGGAACAGGTTTGTTCTGCTTCTCTACAACTAACCAAACTGCTGCCCACAATAACATGTAACTAAAGTTTGTTTCTTACTGAAAAACATGTTATGTCTAAGATGCTTACATCTATGTCAGGTGTTGGCCTCTTCTCCCTAGTGACTAGTGATAGGACAAGAGAAAACAGGTTCACGTTGCACCAAGGGAGGTTCAGATTGGATATTAAGAAAAACTTCTTCAACAAAAGAGTGGTGAAGCATTGGAACAGGCTGCCTAGAGAGGTGGTGGACTCACTGCCCCTGGAGGTATTAAAAAAAAGATAGATGTGGCACTTCAGGAGATGGTTTCATGTTTATGGTGGTGTAGGACTGACAGCTGGACTTGATCATCTCTTGAAGTATTTTCCAATCTTGATGATTCTATGATTCTGTTCCAAAATGTTCAAGAGAGTAGAGACACCTCATGGCAGTCCTGGGTGTTGGGAGGGAAGGAGAGAGGGAGGAAAGGAGGAGAACTGCAAGTTATAAACTGAATGGAAATTCATCTGCAGAAGTCTATTCACCATAAGGTATTTTGGAACCAATTCTCTTGCAGCTCCTTACGTACGCCAAAAAAATCCCAGATAAAAACAAATGAAATAAAATACCAGCCTCAGAAAACAGACAAGGGAACCAGCACCACTGCAGCAAGAAACAGTTTGTTCTCCAGTTTCCTTCTGCATCCCAGCCACGTGAGCTCTGCAGACCCTTTGCCATACCTGGATCATGTCCCAGCCTACTCTGCCAGTTCCCTGGAGATCATAAGAACAAGCTTGATTTGCAAAAGATTGAACAGCTGTAGAAAGAAAAGATCCTTCAAGTCTAGAGGCTAGGGAATCCATGTGCTTTTCTATTCCTAAAAGCAAGGAAGGGCAAACACAACATGATCAATCAGAGGTGCTTTTACTTATGTAAAAGCAAAGATACTAAGAATAAAGGAAGGGAACCATATTAACCAAAGAAAGAATTTTTCCAGACTTAACACATCCTAATGTTGCCCAATTCCTTTGCACTTCCTTAACTGAATTTTTGTCTATCCGAATAAACATGTGTAATGGGAACTCAGCTCATGAACTCACTCCCATTACCATATCTTGCATTTAAATGAAATATGTAATCCCATGGAAGTCCAGACTTTAACCCATGTGGGTGGGGTGACTATTATTACAAGCTTTGTATTTTTCCTAAAGCTCCAGCTGCTGGAACCAAAAGACTTTGTGAGAACCAAAGTGTCTTGGTTGCAGGATTCTTGTTTTGTTTATTTTAAAGCATATCTCAAGTTCCTGTTCTTGTGGAGTTTAAAAAAATTAAACTTTTGAAAAGCTTGAAAGCATAACTTGCAAGTTCCATAAAAGCTCAGAAACCAGAAAATGAGAAAAACAAAACAACAAACAAAAACTTTTGTTTTTCAAAAAAAGGCTCATGATTCTTTTAAACTAGTTTCCTAACTGTTAAATCCTTGTTGGTTTTTATCCTACAACATTTTTCTCTCCAATGGCATTTTTTTCAGAATCAAATTATTCCTGATGAAAGTGACAGACTTTAGGACCCAGTCTTCCTGGAGCTTTACTGAAGGCACTAACACATTTGAGGAGTACAAAGGGAATTCTCTTCCATGTGTATAAGGAGATGCAGAACTACTTCACGTAAGTTTAGAACGCTGTGCAGAAGATAAGGGGTAGAGAGACATGGATTTGCTATCCCAAAACTTTTTAGATAAAATATATAAAGGTGAGAAACTATTTATGTAGGATCAGAACAAAGGAACTAGGCCACAATTTACCTTCAGGTTTGTATGTATTATCTACCTAATCAATGCCAATAATAAGTGAATGCATGGGCAGGCACAGAATTAAGCTCCTTCACTCTCCATGGGCGTTTCTGTGGGAATTCACTAGAATGCCTTATTGCAGTGCCATATAATTAATTCAAAGATGAAAAAAAAAGAAAAAACCCAGACTGCCTTAAAAATTACTTCATTATTTTTAATAACTATTAAAAATTATTATATTACTTCCTATTTTTTTAAGTTTCATCACCTGTTTCAGGGAGTTTATCTGGTTTTGAAAATGCCATTTAGGACAAGAATAGTAGTTTAATGATGCAATATGTGCTGTGTCTAGCACTAGATGACAATACAAGCACCACATGGAGCAGTATGCTACCAAGACACCCAGTGGCATCCCCTCCACCAGAAGAGTAAAAGTGGTTGTCAGAACTCATCTTCTTCCCAGCTGTTACAAAAGAAGTTGAGCTAGAGCTCATGTTAGAACTCTAACATGCTTAGGTTTTCATTGAGAAAAAGAAAACTTTTCTGAACAGTTTCCAGTTTCAGGACACTGAAGTTACAGAACTGAAGCCCAAGAAACAACACAGGATCATGGATAATGAAAATGAGTGAGAGAGGCAGAATGAAGTGCAAGCAAGACCACACGTGTGTGCATGCACATATTATATTAAGCTAAGCATAAGCACAGCTTGGCCAAATTAATTTTTCAGTTAAACTCCCATTACTGAAACACAGATTACAGTCAGTTAATAATTAAAAATTTAAAAAAATTAAAAATTTTAAAAACCCAAACAAACAACAAAAACACCCCAAACACCTTGTAATGATGCTTCCTGAGTAAAGTATACTACAGCTATATAGTGGTAATGGAAGCATTTACCAAAAATTAACTCAGGCCACTGTGCTACCTAAACAGGTTAACTGCTAGAGAAGAGAGCAGAGGGATTCACTGCCATCTCAGTGTTAACACTGCAGTGCCAGGAAGTCTGACTTGTGAGTGTATCTACTCAGTTCACAGATGTTAAAAAAAACATCCAGCCATTTTCAGATGTGCTGCTAGGCTTCCTCTCCCTTTTCTGTGGCATCAAATGCTACTGACCACAGTTTTTCTTTGGCATTCTATTGTATTAGAACATTTACCAATGAGCTCGTATGCAGAGCTTCTCAAGATGATTCATTTTATTGCAATCCAAGCCCCTCCTACTTCCCCAGTAGGTATTCCAACAACAAATGAAACCCTGATTGTGATGTTGTGAAGAAAAGTCTTAAGTCTCTACCAAAGGAGCTTCAGGATGAAAAAAGAAAAGAAGAAAAGTATACCTGGGCGAGGCTGGGAAGAAAAAAAAAAAAAAAAATGCTGAAGTAAACAAAGTCCTTGCCATGCTGAGTACAGTTGATCTACATATAAAGTCTCTAGTTACACAGTTAGGGCCATTTCCCCAAGGAAAGAAACGCACCATATTGCACAAGATGGGAATTTGAACACACGGGGAATATACATCGATGTATTAGTGATGCGGGGGGAAAAAAATTGAAAATTTGAGAGAATAAAAAACAACACAATTCTAAGCAAAGAATCAGTCGGGATTCTTGCAACATTCAATATAGCATGTCAGACCTCTACCTATGCACAACAAATTTTACCCCTTTGAAGTAGTTATGGGGATTAGAGAACAGACTATTATAAACTGCAGACACTGAGTAAATCATTGCCCTTGCTCAATTCTAAAATAGAGAACAAGCTGTTCCACGTTGCTCTGAACTTCTCATCCATGTTCAGAATGTGCACTGTGTATCTGTATCTGTATCTATTGAACTATCCATTCCCGCACAGAGATGTGGAGACAAGAAGTTGCACAACAATTATGCTGACATTAAAAGATGTTCAACAATGTAACTACGTAAGAAATGGATGAGATACAACATACTGATGGAGTAGAGCCATAACACGACCATAGGCCCATTCAGTTTAAACTAGATTAAGACAGAAAGCACAATTTTCCACTGAACTCAGAGCAATCCATAGGCACTGCAGTTCTCTGTTTTCTCAGGTCAACAATAAACAACCAAACCAGCAGCAAACTAAGGGAGAAATCAGCTTTTTGAGCAAGCATGACAGCATGAGATATTGGTGTTCATTTTCTGCCTCTGAAGATGGGTATCTACAAACATGTAGCTAAAGACACAATCTTTTAAAACCCAAGATTACATCATCTCAGCTTGATGCAGTGTAGCAAAGAGATAGTTCAAATACCTAAAACAATATAGCTGAAGAGTCAGCCAGGGTTCATTTGTCAATCAGAGAAAAGTCAAATTGTTTCTAGTATGGAAACCAACTTAAGATTCACCCATGTCTCAGTATGGAAACCAACTTAAGATTCACTCATGTCCCAGTGTGTACATATATTTATTTAGCATTGTATAAGTACCATAAACAGTCACCTTACTCCTTTTCTCAGTTCCTTCAGATTTATTTACATAACTCATCCCATCAACTGCAAGACCAGGTTTTCTGCCAGACCTTTACAGCTGATCCTGGTATGACGATTTCATTCTGAAAACAAAAAAATCCCTGCTTTCCAGTTCAAGAAAGCCAACCATTAGTCAGAGCAATCTCCTGGCAGTAAGAAACCACTGATCGAGTTTTTACTCCACCCTACTCAAAGGTCAGAGAGTAGTTTTCCATCCTACATTACTCTGTACAACACAGACCAGGAAGCTGAACCTTCCCCATCTCAAGCCAGTCCCTGCAGTGCCTACCACACATCTTCACACATCTTCAGAACTCTCTCTTTCAAACATATTCCCCCCCACCACCATAAAAACATTATCATAACTGATAAGTCTTGCAAAAGACTCTGGGTCCAAAAAGGAAAAATATTTTAACAAAATTTCAAATCCAAATTTTCTGAGTAACGCCAGTATCATCAGCAATTGCCATAATAACAAAACAGAAGTGCACTGGCAGAGTATAACTAATAATACAAGACCTTGAGGCAATTAGGATGGGAAACAGACCTGTGGTATTAAGTTTGTATTGCTCAATGCTTGTGAGGTTTCAGGTGGTGCTTCACTATAATCTTCACTGTTACACTGGCATGTGTCTAGAACAAAAGCTATTCATGCAATAAAGTTGCTCTAACATTTTCAGGAGCACAGAGTTAATCAAATTAGACGTAAAATAAATTTTAACATAGTCTATTTTTTAAACTGTCAGGAGAAGCAGCATTCTGTTTAGAAAGTCATTTAACTCCCATTGACTGCAGAGAGAGAAAAAAGAAAGAGTGGAAAAAAAAAAAAAAAAAAAGATTCAGAAGTTGCACTCCTTTGCCTCCTTGAATGAATCTATTATGAGGCTGAAAAGGAGATTTAATTAAATCAGCTCCACTTACCAACCAAACCCTACCTGTTCCTTTGCGAGAGACTCCATTCCTTCTTGTTTCCCAAGGGATGTTGGGAGGAGGGAGAGAAGAGCAAAACTGGATTTTAAGAGCAGCAAAGCAGAGGGAACTTTAGGGAACTTTTACTTTCTGTTACCTGATGAAAAAAAAATGTTGAAAAAACCCTGAACTGCAATATCAAGGCAATCATTAGTGCCAAGGCATCACTGCTTCAGCTCTTGTGAGGATGCAGGATACCACATGCAGAATTCTTGGATACTAAAAATAAAAAAAATATTCTAAAAGGGCTTATGCTGAATTGTACTTTCACAGCAAAAGCTGGACCATGTCCAAGAAGAACCATGAAACTAAGGCCTTCTGTACGCTGCAGCCATTAAAATATGCAGTATGTTAAACGTCTGCAAGGAACCCTGTACTGTGGTAGCCCCTGCTAAACCTCATAACCATCTCTTTCTCCTCAGCTGTCGTATGAGGGGAGAAAAATTACTGCCCACTAAAAATTAAGAATCAACTTCTTTAGATGAGTCAGCAGATGTAAACTTCAGTGAAGCTCATTCCTAAGCCACTGACATCACCACACACACGGGGACCACCTAGGAATTACTGCGAGCACACTACCGTCCTGGAAAACAGGGAATACAGCAGAACAACCTCCGTGATGGTAAGTGGTGCCATCTGCCAAACTAGATCACCTTCAGCTTGGATTTTTGTACTGAACTAAAAGAGCACTGTAGGCTGCTGTCTGGGTTAGGAAAAGTAGGAAAACGCAATGCTCTCGATACACTCATATTGCATTATAAAGCGATGGGGATAATGGTAAAAACATGCAACTGCGTCATTCCTCACAATACAAAAGAGAAATACAGTTATTAAAATACTGTGCTGATTAAACACCTATGATGTAAATTGAGCTTGAATCTGTCCTGCCAGGCCTGGATGGAGCAGTGAGGTGAGGCCAGGCCCGTGCCATGCCAGCCCCCCGGTGTGGCCCAGAGCACCCCTGGGACATGACACAGCCCCCCACAGCCTGGCTCTGCCCCAAGTTCCACCTCTGCATGAGGAGAGGAAAAACCAAGGCCAGACACCCCAGCACCTCTGCAGGCTGCCTGAGCTCCACAAAACTCAGCAGTTGCCCGGTCAGACAATAAATCAGGCTGTGTCCCTGCCCTGACATTACAATGCAGGTTCACTCACATTCACTACCGGACACGTACCATGCCACAGCAGGATGCCAGTTCTCACAAACAAAAGATTCAGATAGTTAAACAGAAAAATAAATCTTAGCTGCTAAAAGCAGAGAAGTGAATTTTCAGTCTAAATTATTTTTATTTTTTTACGCCAAGCACTAAATAAAATCCACAAACACATTTGAAATAGGCATCTGGTTTACCAATAAAAAGATTGCATTTTGCACTCTAGCTAAATGTCAAAATGGAAGAAAATGTCATCATTGCAATGCCTCAGGCCTTAACAAGTTCCTTTGATAGTAAAAAATTAACAGTGCAGACACTGAAAACAGTGTTTGCAATATGGGACAACAGTATGGATAAACTCAGAAGAGATTTCAGCAAGCTGTTCTTTTGCGTCCTTTCTTTAAACAAAGAGAAGGAGATGAAGGAGCTGCTCACTATCTGTTTTGTAGATTAAGGTGACACTGACAAATGAACAGTCAATTTGCCAAAAATTCAAAGAATTAACTTTGTAAAAAGAAACAGATCCTGAACGTATTGCAGTTTGTCTCTGACTTTATAATGCAAAGAACTGTGCTTTACAATGAAAATCAGAAAGCCAATCTTGAAAACACATCAATCTACATTTTACTGTAAGTGGTAAACAGGAGGAAAGGATTTTGGTTTTTAAGTGTAGTATAATGGACAAATAGCATTTTTTCCCATTTACCATCAAACTGACAATCTGCCTTTTGCTATTAGTGCCTTTTACAGCAAATACACTATTAATCACTTCTCTAATAAGCATTCAGTGTTTTCCTAGTAATTTTGTAGCCAGTTTACATATGAAGTGCCTGTGTGACACATGCATTACCTGCCTGAGATAAATGTTCATGGCAAATAAAAAGAGCACAAATTAGAGTTTGACTGTGTAACTACATCAAGCAAAAGAAATTGTCAGAAGATTCAGCATGGATAATTAAACAGTCTTAGCCAAGTTTTAAAACCATTTCAAGCCCCATGGTGTTTTAGCTTAGGACACTGATCTTCATGGTTATACGGGAACCTGGAAACAGAATAAAAATTAACAAGACCACAGTTCTCAGTTACTAGTGTTAAAAGACCTATGTTGTATTTACCCTCAAGACACATTACCAGATTCTATACATCCTTTCAACTTTTCAAATAAATCTGTAAGAACTTTCCACAAGATAAACCAGTAAACCAATGTGGTCAAAACTAAGAACGTTATTGTCAATTTTTACCCTAGTCCCCTCTTACTGATGTACCTTTGCATACTGTCCTGACAGGGGATGGAAAAAGGTAAGGAGACACAAAGTTACCTAACATGACTTCAAACAGAGAGCTTCTGTTCAGATGCAAAAACCAGGGAGTGTTTTTAAAACGTTGCAGGATCCGGAACAGTTGATGGGAAGAACAACGAGATTCACACTGAATGTCAGTGTCACTTTTGAGCTGTCACACAGTGTACCATGGAGATAAACATTGCACATGCAAAATAATTGTCAGTTACCTCAGACTGTCAAACATTTCAATGGAACGCTGTCATCTCAGTGGCAGACAAGCAAAATAACTGTGCTTATGCAAGTCTACATTCATCCAAAACACACCTCAAGAAATCCCACGCTCTGAAGAGGGAGTGGAGGGAGGACAGATAGAAAGCAGCTGTCAGTTGCCCTTACCACATGCTGAAAGTTCATGACAAAGCCCTTAATGCCACCTTTTTTGCAGCGTTTATGCCTAATACCACTAAAGAAATACAGATCCCTAAACCGTAGCAGTGCAACGTGGCTGTGTCCTAAAAGCCTTGTTGTTTCAGCTGGCAAGGGTAAAAAGAAAATAGAAAAGAAATACACTGGTGCATACAGACACTGCTTCGCAGGCATGGTAGGCTGGGCCCATGGTTTGGTTATGGGATGGAGAGATTCAAAGCCTACCATGGCTGGAAACAGAGTTGGTGTCAGAGTAGCACTACTCCATGAGTTCATAACACAGACATCTTGGGTACCTAAGGGAGTCTGCATCCACTCTGAGGATGTCAGCCAGTTTTATGCCCCAGGACAACACCACAGATGTGCCCACGTGCTTGGTGATGGCACAGGGACCCCTGGCTCTCACTGCTGAGGGACAAGACTGGCCCCTTCAGGACACCTCCCCCTTGCTCTCCTTAACACAGAGAGAAGCATCTATGCAGAGGCTTTGTTAAGTCTACTCAGGGCTGTGGGGAAGTGAGCTCTGAGGATCCACCAGGTTGATCAGAAACAGGTCTTGCATGACTGCACAATGCTTCCCACAAGAAGAGACATCAGCAAGCCCTTTCTCTGATACTTAGAGAAAGAAACATCTCAAATTTCACCACACTATTCCAGCTACTGCAATCCACCACAGATGTTAATTCACCACCCCCGTCAATTTTAGTAACTGCTTTATCTGTAGGATCAAGATCATGTATCCTTAAAAAAATACATATAGGCCATATACATTTCCCCTAGAGGTACAATTCTTCTCTTCAAATAGCTAAATCATGACACACCTCATACAGATGCACTTCCCCTGGTGTAAAAGATGCTCACCACAGATATGCATACCTTGCACAAAAGCATCTTAATCACCATGAAAATTCCAAGAACTATGTAATAGTAGAAAACTGGGAAAGTTGAGACCAAGAAGAGACATGGCAGCAGTTTTCATATCCATTAAAAAGATGGGGAAAAAAGCCCTGTGTGCCCACTGGAAGCTTGCAGGTTGGGGGATTTTGGCTGAGGGACATGCAGAGAGGCTTGGATGGGGGAGGAATGCAGTGCTAGAACAGGTTCTCCAAATGATGGCCATTTCTGGAGCTTTCCCAGCATAACTGAGACAAACATCAGCGAGGAACATGCCGGGTAGAGTCAGCCCTGCCACTGGGACAAGAAAAGCCTAAACAAGGTTTTAGAAGTCCCTTTCAGACCAATTTTCTATGGTCAGGAGAACAGTCTGCTTTACTAAAGACTGCAAGAAAAGGTTTTATCATACCACGTCACATCTCATAGAAGTGCTATTAATGCTAATGGGAGATATAATGCTTTACAATTCCCTTCAAAGTCCATGCCTGGATCTTCTGATTGAGCTATGAGGAAGTCACCTATTTGGCCTATGCCAGAATTAATCCACCTCTAAACCAACAATCTTATTTCGTCTCTCCACCACCTGTTTGCAGTACTCTGCACAGTCTTCAAGGCAGAGACTACTGACCACCTGAAGTACTGTAAACCCTGACAGATCTCGTCTTGACCTAAGCTGGTACCTCCAGAGTTTTTCTGGTTGCATCATTACTTTGTGACACCACGACTGAGACTGGTTAAGAGAGAGCTGATAAACACAGTGTGCTACAGAAACCGAGGGGGAAATTCAAGGTTAAGAGCAATGAAATAAGTCAATCAAAGACTTTTGGAAGTGCTCTCCAGCTCTGGAATAGCTAAGAGATTTGCAACACGATCACAAGCGGCCAAGAGCTGCCTCCTCTCAATACCTAACATCTAAACCACCAGCATGATTAAGAAGGAAATATTTTTGTGAATTAGAGCATGGAAAACAAAATTATTTCTTTTAAGAAAATAAACTAGTCTCTGTTTCTGGAGGCCTGATTTTCATTAATGTAATATTTCCGCTAACAGTCTTGTCTACGTAAGGCATCTGTAGAAAGTTTTTATTGTTAACTTAATAGTGAAAATCTAATACAGGTTCTATTTGAATTTTCCTATTAAACTGACGTCAATGGCAGTCTGAGAATCAGATTGTTACAATCCAGACTATGAAACAAACATTCAAGTCAGATGCTATAAATGCAACCATTGCACACTGGTAAGTGTTTTACTTTTTTTTTTTTTTAATCAGGTCTCTGAGTAGAGCCAAAATACACTTGGCATGATGATGAGGGGAAAAATTATTAAAATGCAAAAATTTTTACTTGAAAGTCAGTAATTTATTGCCATAAAGACTGAAAAAAAATACTGGAGCTCAGTCAAGTCACTTAGAGATGAATATGTTAATCAGCACTTGCCACACAACAGACTAAAGGTGAGACATTATCTTCCCTGCTAGGCCATCACCCTAGAAATGTATTATGTGGCACATGGAACCCAAAAAGGTAGGGGAAACCAGGGGATTCTATGGCAGCAGGAGGGACTGCACAATGGTACAGAAGTAAGAAATGGAAGGACTATGTGTAGGGAGAGGACATTTTGGTTGGAGAACCGAAGAGTCTCCCAAGAACAAGATTACAGGAAATCTTGAAATTACACCTGGGATTTCCATCAAAGGGATCATGGGGTCCTACACCTCATCAAAAACCCCTTACATGCTTTGGAAGAAAGTCACCGTCCTCAAAGTTTCAGATTTGTATAAAGACACCGGTGGAAAAACATACAATAAACAAATCATCAAGTGGTAAGAGAGATGTCTGGGACAGCATTCTTGGCCTCTGCCTTGTAAGTATCTGGAAATTTGCCAACATCAGCACAGGTTCCTTGCACCACGTACATTGAGGAGCCTTCTGCCAAAGCAAGCATGCCAGGGTGCACCAAAAAGAACAGCTCTCTAGTACCTGCTGATCACTTCTCTTGCCAGAAGCCATGATAAGATCAAAGACAGGTTGGAAGAGTAAACAAAAAGCCAACACAGTACACATGGACTGTATTATTTGCAACTGTTTACTGCTACCAAAGAGGGCCTGAACTCTTATCAGATTTCAAAAGGCACGTGGGAAAGAAGGATGAATCGGAGTAGAAAACCTGCAGTTTTATGTTCTTTTTCATGTAAAGGTGGATTACACAATCCCACTTTCAACTCGAACTGAAAAAAAGCACTGGATCTTTGTGCTAATTATAAAATTAGCTTGCCTATTATCCAAACAGCAGATTCTTTTATTAACTAGAAAATCAGTTGAGCAGTTTTCTCCTCTTCCAGATGACAAGGTATTTCTAGAGTCTGCAATAATGAAGTTTGAAATCAAACAAGTTTTTAAATTAAAACAAACACACTAAACTAAACTGTTTTTTTTTAATCAAGATAAACTACAGTTCACAGAACTTTAGGCTGTTTCTTATTTGATGCTAAAGACGTTGTTACACACAGATGTTAGAAAACTGATTTTTGTTATCAGAAATATTTTCAAGACTCTTGGCAATTCTAACCACCTTGGCCTTGGATGACAGATTAAGGAGATCTTCAGCACTGGGGAGAAAGGAGCCCTGTGACCCATACTGTATGTTAACAAGACCAATGCAGATATCTGATCTGGTTCTGGAAATAAGGCACATGCTGTAACACTGCACTGGAAAATGGAGCACTGCCAATACTGCAGTGGACGATGACAGTGCTGAAGTCCCCAAACCATCCCTCTCCCTTATAAATTCACATCCGCAGAAAGACAGAGTCCCAGCATTCATAAAGAAGTTTCGTACTCAATGCAAAAGGTAAAAGATTCAGCTTTCTTCCAAGAAATAACCTGAGGAGATGCTGTAGGCACTGAACTCGTTACCCCCCACAGCACATGGGTACACAGCCTTGTTCTGCTTACGCCTGTGGACATTTGTTTTGCGCAGAGCACCAGGCTTCCTGTGCAAGGCTGGAAAGATTCTGAGGGTGATTTATGGTATATTGTTACACCACCGTCTAGACGTGACTAGCTAGCTCAGGAACTGATAACAGCAAGCCCACGACAATACAAGCTCAACAGAAGCTAACATATCCTGCCAACCATGCCCAGCCAGCATACCTCTCTGGGACAAAACCTCTCTTGCATACAACCACCTCAGAGGACTGGTCTCCCACTCCTGACCTGTGGGGGGAGAGGGAAATGCAAACCAAAATTTTGCAAGCTGTGATGCAGGTGCCACAATCTTCCCTAGACCAGCTATGGGGATTTTACAGGCCCTTCGTGACACTTTGCCCAGCTGCAATGGGAAGGACCATTTGAGTTACAGCTCCAAACAAACTCAGTCCAGGCTGGATCCCACGCTGCAGTCATCTCATCCACACGTTGGGAAAGCACTGGGTGCCTGCTTCAGGGTCTTGGAAAGGATCTGATGGCTTACTTTTGCCATACTGGTCAATGTCATTGCCTAGCCAAGACACAGCTTACTTTGTAAGAAGCCTCTGTGGGAGGATTAGCAGCAGCACTATGACGACTTTCATGCTTGGAATAAATGCAGCTACACCTGGGCTTCTGTTGACAAAATTATACTGGTAAGAGTAGAAGGGGGTGGGAAATGGCTTCCTGACCGACTCAAATAGGCCTGCAAAATCAGTAAGCTTAGGGTCAGGCTCCAGAAGAAACCACACAGTTCCTGGCACCCATTGTCATACTGGAAATTTCAATCACAATAACCTGCAGTAATTAAATGGACCACAGCAGGACTCTTGCCCTCAGGGAAAGGATAAAAAGAATAATATTTCCTTCAACAACCTGGAGTACATCCAGCACTGGCACAACTGTGCAGGAGTGGGTGTAGAGGTATCAACATCTCACGCGACAGCCACTGGCAAGGAAAGCAGATACAGAAGTGTGGGAAATTTGAGTGCTTTTTATTTTCTATTCAGTCACGTAGATTTTACTTGATACCTGAAACTCCAAGGCAAAGAAAACATGTAATCACAGCTGATTTGGAAGTCAGCCAACGTGCACAGCTGCATAGAGAGCTAGGTGTGAAGCTCAGCAGCAAATCTGATGTTCCTGGAGGAGCACTCGTCCATCCTCCCTTCCTTCCTACAACAAGAACATTTAAAACTTCACTTCTTCAATGGCAGGTCCTGGAAAAAATATGGCCAGCCAGGAAAGGTCTCAGAGGAAATAAAGAATGGAAAATGGAAGGACTTAATGAAGTGAACAAGCTGGGTAGGTATCCAGAAGGATCCCATCAGCTGTTTCAAGCTGCACTTACATACAGCAAGCGTATAATGTCTAAGGAAAAAAATTAAATCTCCATGTTTTAAGATACTAATTCTTAAGGCATTCTCCTCTACTATTATGATTTCTTCATCTTGCAGACAGCAAAGATCTCCGGCCAGATCTCCAGAGCATTCCAAAGACGCTCTGATGGGACCAAACAAGCTTCCCAAAGAAAAGCCTGAGCAGTCCAACTGAGCATGTGAGCAGCTGGCTCAGAGAGCTGCTGGCACACAGCACTGGACCTGGAGCCCAGACCCAGAGCCTGGAGCCTGTCTGAACACCCCTATGTATGGATAACAGCATGGGAATGCTGGGCCAAGGAAGAAGAGGTCTTCCATTTTTCACATACTGACTTTCTTGAGTACAGATGGAAACTAGAGCAAGTTCTGAACAACTAAGAGACATGTAAAACTTCAGGATTTTAAAATTCATCTTCATTTTGGGAAACTGAAAAGGGTTTCACCTTTCAATCTAGCATAGCATTCGGTTTTCAGCCAGACCCACTTATTATTCAACATGCAAGCTCCTAAAGCTGACAGGATGCATTATTTTCCTATTCCACCATTATACCAGGTTTAATGGTGACTACTAAGACAAACAGCTACAGATTCTTCTTACAATAATATACATCTATATTCTGTGATTCACTTGCAGCCCTGTTTAAAGACAAAAAAAGACATACAAACATGCTATTACAAATACGACTGACTTTTTTCAGGCTGACTTAGCAAATCTTCCCCAGACTAAATGTTAGCCACACCTACATTCTCTAAGATTTAATGCTTAGTAACACCCAAAATAATAAGCTCTACAGTATTTTTATGAGCCAAATAATCTACACTCCTGCCCACTAAATAGCCTCCATCTCCTTCCTTTGATCAGTTGGCACTAACATACTATCACTAACTCTGGCTATACTTGTGTATTAAGCACATCTACTTCTACTTGAATTTCTTATCTAATGTATTTTCAAGTCTTTAAGGGGAAAAAAAAAACAAACCTGCATCTGTAATTTTTTTTTTTTTCCTGCCAGCAACAGTTCTTTCTTCTGGACATACATTTTCAAGTCTGACAGTAAAGGACAAGGCGTAAAAAAAACCACAACATTTACTTACAATTTTGAATTTTAAAATCCCTTTTTCTTCCTAACACAGCTATTCACATTTATTCAGCTACTGTATGTGTGTGGGAAACTGTTCTGAAAACAGTAATTTGGCAAAGACAGTAAAAACACATAGTCAGGACATTTGCTGAACAGAAACATGCATGAGGTCCACAGGGGGGGTTAACACTAAGTCAGGAGGGGTGATGTTCTAAATAGTTGTAGTAGTAGTAGCAGCAGCAGAACCATAAAACTGACATGAGTGACCTAGGTAATGAACAGCCAGTTTTATCAGTTCTCTAGGAGCTTGTAACTTACTTTCCTCTATAAAGCAATGATAGAAATCTGATGGCAGAGCTCTAAGGAGCTAAAAGCTATTCTGTTACTATTCTCTTAACTCTTCCCAATCGTCAAAAGCATCAAGCACACTCAAGAGCCAGGGAGAATAGGACTTCCCAGTAACCTCTGTATATGTTAAAAATAGGATTTAGTGTAACTGAAGCATGCTAACCAATAACTGAAATTCAAGACAGAAGCAAGGACCTGCAACACCATTGACATCAAGGGAACAATACCAGCAGACTTGATTCTGATCATGAGCTTTTCTTTATGTGGGACAACCTGCAGCAGTATCACCTGAAGAGGCAAGGGAGTAAGAGGGAAAAACACCCACAAAGCAACCTAGCACAGCAGGTTGGCTCCAAATGGATTTGCCACTCTTCCTTGAAAAAGCTGCTTGGGGGGTCAGTCTGAGAGCTCACAGATGTCACAGCCACCAGTTATGTATGGATACAAAAGTTGGGATCTTCAAAAACCTCCTCCAGTGCAAGTGTATATTTTCTTTCTCCTTCACTTTATAGACATCTTCTGAGACAGTTCCTGAAACCAATCAATTATTCCTCCAAGTTCACTTGCAAATAACTCTTTGCTTTCAATCTATGTTTAAGAAGCACAACAGTAATAAATAGAAGTTTGTTTCCTAGCTGAAAAGATGATTGCAACACGCAAGGCAAAGTTCCAGGAGTGACCTTAGGTCCTACAGCCTGAGGAGAGGCTTGGTGGCACATAAAAGCATCTCTTGCCCATCACCTCCTCAAAGAAAAAAGAAGAAACAGTTTCTGTATGGAAAGGGAATATCACTGTGCCAACAGCAACACTTGCCTCCAGAAACCCAAATGTTCATACCCCAGGGTATATTAAGAGCAACGTGAAAAAAGTATCAGTGAACACAAGTCTTACTGAACTACATAACTAAACACAACCAACTGCAAACGTGTGCTTGACAGGGACATAAACACCATTCACATTTAAAACACCTGTGTCTTTCCAGCTGTTCTGACTTGTACTGTTTGAACCACCAAATCCAGCAGATGCAGCCAATTTAGATCTCAGAAAGAGGAAAAAAAATTATATTTTCACCAGCCTGTTTATCTGTCCCAAGAAAGATCTTGCCAATATAAAAAATGTAGAGGATGAGAACACATTCTTAAGCTGGGACTAGAAATAAACATTTTGGGATTTTTACTGAAAACCTGGATCATGTGATTCAAATCTTTGCAGGAAGAGCAAAAGAAAACATGTGGTGACCTGTGATTTAAAATCCATCTCCCAATCCCAATATATACGTGTGGAAAAGATCCTAGATTATTAAGCAGCGTTCAATCCCCACCCTGTGACATTCAAGGTTCTTTGAACGCTGTAATAAAAGAATTAAGGTGTCCCACTACCATTGCAGAAAAAAAAAAAATCCAGAACACAGCATCATTAAATTGACTTACTATTTTTCAAAAGACTTGTTCCTGTTATTGAAAACAGAGTTCAGAAATCGCACACAGGAAGAGGTCAAAACATTCACAAAAAAACCCAAAAAACCCCAAAAAACCCCCCCAAAAAAAGCCCATACAAAATCTCAAGTCCAAATTGATACACAGGTGGTAAGATAAAACAAAATACTGCAACAAACAAATGCTTACAATAGGTTTGTAAGCATCTCCTGCACAGATACAGGAGAACATCCTTTGGCAGGGCAGCGCAAAGCAAAGCAAACCCCCATGGGCTGTCTGGTGTGAAGGGCTCCAGCTCCTGCACCAGGTGAGCTGGGCACCAGGGAGCTGCACCAAAGTCCACTCCAGCTGCCTCTGCAGGAACAGAGAGGAGAGGAGGTAGGTAACCAGTATCCCAAAGAGAGGATTTCTAAGACAAATAATATGAGAAACAAATGGTCTGACCTCAGAGAAGGAGGAAATTGAACACAGCTATGAAGTTAAAGCTGAATCAGTTTACCAGTCTATGACTTCTGTCGAGCAGGAAGGCTCCCACAGTTTTTCTCAGCAAAGGGAGTGGGAAAGGAAGAACATCAGAAAGGCCACCAGGGACAGACCCTGCCATCAGCAGGCACTGCTGTCACCCCCCACTCAGCACTGCTGGCTTGAGTCACCCACAGGCATACAATGCCACAGGGAGAGGAGAAGCTACACAAAAGAGGGTAGATTCCCCTTCAAAATGTACAAGAACCATTTCCCCCAGCTGCCAGCATTGCAGGTATGCCTATCTCTAGGTTAGAGATCAGAGGCAATAATCATGTTAGGAAGTTTGACTTTGCCCCTTAATAACACTGTTTATTTATACTGTATATACATATATATAAAAATCAGATTAGGATCCCATCTCTTAAACACATGTATACACACTGTCAGGTACATGGAGATCTTTATCTGCTTAGGGCCTCTAAATATTGCTGTAATACCATAAACAATTAAGAGGAATGCTTGACCCCTGATCTGAACAGTGTTTCTTCACCAGGGAACAAAGCAGTAACTCAAATAAAGCATTAAAAATATATACTACTCTTAATTGCAAGCATACATATCTAAGCTCCAAACAAAAATGAACCCACAAATGCTCCTCACATCCTGGTACATTTACATACTGAATCTTCTAGTTACAGAATGAAATCTGCTACTTTTTGAAACAGACAAACCTGCTTCAAAATTCATGCTACTGAATGCTTTAATGTAAGGACCTA
Source organism: Florisuga fusca (assembly GCA_038090715.1). Lineage (NCBI taxonomy): Eukaryota > Metazoa > Chordata > Aves > Apodiformes > Trochilidae > Florisuga > Florisuga fusca. The sequence goes on from JAAWXA010000019.1 coordinate 14,207,087, forward strand.
CAAAAGTGCCATGAGAAGATAAAAATTGAATACATGTGATTTGCAGTCAGTGCTTTCAAACACCAGTCAAAGCACTCAAAAAATTCTATGGGGGTAGCAAGCTAGTGGTACAACTCGGATATGCCTAAGTTCCAGGATTGCAGTTTCATATTTCCTACTGCATAAATCTATTCTCTCATCAAAACACAGCATGTGCAAAAGATCCAACCTCAGTCTGTTCTGCCTCTCAAAGTCCTTGACCAACTGTCAGCATAAAAAGAATTAATATTGTAACTTGCAATCAAACACAAAGAGGAAAAGATGGCATACAAGTATCAAAGTACCCAAGTATGAAAGAGTTTTATGTCTGGACGTGAACCTATGCAGTAGAATATTATTATATGTGAAGTACAAAATATACACATTTCTAGATATCACATTGCTTAGGTCCTCTACATTTAGTAAGTAATACAAAAATCTCTCTCCACAAAGAAGGAAAAAACCAAAACCAGAAACCCCAGCAAACATGTCTTCCAGCATATCTTGTTTAGAAGAAAAACGGCTGAAGAAAATGGTCAATCAGAATCCAGTAAGCAGGGCAGCAAACACACTCGTGCTTCATGCATCAAGTCTAACCATTCTGACAATGGTTTTGCAAGACAAAAATCAGCTTTAGATACTACTTTTAGATAGAAGCTTAAGGGGGTTAACACACAACAAGCACCATAATGATAAATGAATCTGAAGGCTACCGGATTAGTTTAATGTATGCATAACTTCCAGAAATCTGCAGACAAGAAAAGCAGAAACAGTTCTGTACTCATGATTCCTTCAAGCAATTTGCTGCTGCAATCAATAGCTAAGACTTAGCAAAGGATTCAAATGCTTTCACATATGCATTTAATTCAAAACTTTATTTGTTGAGAATCATTAAGGATACACATTCCATTTGTCTTAACATTGATAGTATTTCATTATGTTGTGAAAACATCACAAAACAGGACATCTTCGTTTTGATTAGCAGACCATCACAATTTAAGCCCTTCTTCTTATCGATGAGGTTTCTTAAGATAAAAAGACTCTAAGTTCCTTAAAGCCAGTTAATGCCTATTTTAATGGAAAAAAGTAACTTTTTCCAGCTGTGAAGCAACCCTAAACTCTAGAGGCCTAAAACTCCCACAGCCAGATTTCATTTGAGAGCATTTTCAGGATTAAAAAATTGGTTTGAGCTCAGGGTGTACTGTCAGACCACAATAAAAGGAAAATGAATACAATATGGTGGAAATACAACACTAGTCACATTAAAAAAACACTTTTTGACAGCGTTAATTATGACACTGTGCCTCCCACTCTTATCACGCACAGACCTTTCACAGCAGCATTACAGCCCTCCACCCTCAGCCATCCCAGGCATGAAACAACACAACAACCAGCCTTTTGAAGGGCAGAAAAAGTGTTATTGCTATTCCAAGTTCACAGAAAGTGCCTGCTTTCACAATTTTTTTTTCATCTGTTTTTCAGTTCCTTCTGCTTCACAGAAACCTCTGCACCTGTATTCACAGAAAAGGTGAAAGCAGGAAGAAAAGCAGCATCAGATACTGACAAGTCAAGGGAACCTTTTTCATGTTTAGAAGAAAACAACATGATTTAACATGTTTCCATTGGAAAAGATTTTCTCATCAGGGAAGGAGAGGAAGAGAGAGGACGAGGAGAGAGGAAGAAAGAGGCAGAGGAGAGAGGCAGAGACAGAGTTTCTAAATGAGGCCCTTTAAATACCTGTTAGGTACATGTCTCCCACCTGAGCTAACAGCACAATTCTGCATGTCAGCAAACACAGTTATTATTCACTTTTCTCCTCCACAGCTTCTCCTAGATAATTCCTCTCCCTTTTCCTACATTTCAGATCTTTAAAAAAAATCAAGTAATGTGCATAGTGATCTCGAAGTAAATCATTTTTAGTGAAGTCCTACTAGTATTTTCCCCAATACACACATTGCAAATAAATTTTCAGATTTGGTCAAAAAGCTATTCGGAGTTATTTTGACTAAGTATCACCTTCATAAATATGAAGGCAATTTAAAACATCTGGAATGTAAAAATACTTCTTTGTATGCAATGCTCTGAGTACAAGTCCATTTATTTCATGACATTTACCACATTCTTCAAAGTTAACTGAGGTGACTGAACTAGGTGTTACCTCTGAACAGCTGAGCCACATTTAACTGCTTGTGTGAGGAGCCCTGCTCCCACCCACACCAGTGCAGCAGGGCACCCACATGCCAGCATGCTAACACCGTCGGGAGCAATCCAAATCCCACCAGCTCAGGTACAAAATTTGGAAAGATCAATATAAGCTGAACTGTAATAGCCCTGAGCACAACTGCAGCACCACTACCGTAAGCAGCCACACAAGCCTTTCCTTCAGATAGGAAAATTCAGGTGCGTTAGCAGGATAATTCAATACCATAAAAGAAAGGAGTTATTTGCCTCACGTGATAAAACAACTGGCAAGAGTATTTAAGGGTTTCAAATCTAAGGCAGAAACTGAATAACCACAGAACAGGCATTTGTCCATCAGCAGTGAAATCAACAGCTTGCTGCTCAGCAAGTACAGCCAATAGTTACAACACATTTTACTGCTGCAGCCTCAAGAAAGCCACCAGCACCAAGTAGCTCAAAGGTGACTTAAGGTTTAATGCACACCTCCACTAGAGAACTCAGCAGCATCTTTGGATGAAGGGAGGAGAGAGGATGAGTGTTCAGGTCAAGCAATATAATATATCAAATATTGATATCAAATATTTTGATATATCAAAAGACAATTCTAAGAAAAACTAGTTCCTTAGTCAATAGAATATTCTTCTGTGCCTTAATTTCAGTTTGCCCAGTTACAGCCCAGAAAGAGAAACCTCCAGAACCTCCATCATGCTGGAAAGCTCATATGGCTGAAGTTTCCCTACCCTTTTTAGAAGCACTAGTACTTTCTGGATTGTTTCCTTCACTCTGGCAACCAGTACACAAATCAGGGATGAATTTAAGGGTCTCCGATGAGGTTTGCACTAGGTGGGGTTTCCAGGTCTCTCTAAAGCCATGCACCATGCAAGGCAGCACCACATTAGAGATCCCAATACTCTGTCCTGAGTGAGCTAGACCACCAAATAAAATATTGCTGCATTATGCAATGATAATAAATCAGGACCTGGAAATCTGCTGGTCTGTTATGATTGCACCACACCTGGACTAAATCCCTCCTCCTCTTTTTTAGCTCACTGAAGGTCTGTAAAGCAATGGCACTCTCCAGAGGTATTTTCTGATGTAATTTCTGGCAATTACAAACTCCCTGTGAGACCAGGGACACACATATTGACTATATTCATTTCCCCTGACATCCTTCTCAAAAAAGTCTCTTACTCCAGGGTTGACTTAACATCTAAATCGAGAAAACAAAACACAGGGAAAATAACATATGAATTCCATTTATAATATGTCACAGATACTTCAGTGTAACCCACCAAAAGCAACTGAACAACAGGCAAAAACTGTTGGTTCCAAGCAGAAGTCTAGTGCCAAGGCCACACAGGACACTGAGTAAAACTACTGATGCAGTTCTACAAAGCTATTCCACCTCTGCCTGCAATTTCCTGACCTGTTCCCACATCAAGAGTAATTTCCTTTACCTTCAAGCTGACTCCCAGTCCTACACAGGGAAATGACTGAACTCTTTTCCCTCCCTGTCCTCCTTCCATCCCAGCCTCGGTAACCAACATGCTCAAAAGAAGATTCACGGGATCCAGGGAATAAGGATGAGAGGGCCAATTAGTCCCATGCCCCCTTGCAGTGTGGTTTAAATTATTGGGGAAGAACCCGAAGAAATGTCTTGGGCTTCCCATGAGACGACAACCCGTGTGACACAGCAGCAAACACCCCTAAGCCATAGCCTCCTGCAAAAGCTGGACTCTTTAAGTGCTGGAGCCAAAGCTGCATTTCAATGCTACAGAAACAGTTAACCCTCATTCTTTCTTCCCTCCCTCCCTCTCCACAATTCAGCCTTTTGCAGTATATTTAGATGACAAACCCATGTTTGAAAATATCAATCTCATCACTAAATATTAAGAAGAGCACTAGAGAAAAAAGCTAAAAAGCACCATCCTGAAGTCTCTTCCTTAGTCCTCATCTATCATCCTTTTGCAGTCTATGTGCTCAGTACAGGCTAGAAAGGAGCTCAAGGTTACACTTGCAAATGTTTATCTGTTTTGTATTATCAGCCACTGTTATTACCTACAGTTTCATTCAGAAAGAGCATCTGAGTAGTTTTTCAAGGGGGAAATTCTTCTTAATCAAGTCAGGTCAAGGATGATGTTAACCAGATTTGTTTTTATTTCTAGTCACTCTTCAAATTATTAATATCATTCCCTGCAGATAAGTGGTGTGTTTGTGGTTTGCAATACACATTGAGAGGGAAGGCTTTTCAGCACAAGGCGTTCAAAGTCTTTTTGCCAACAAGAAACAGGAAACTTCTCTGGGCAGGAGAAAGTAGAGCATCCACTTCAGAAGTATTTTTTTCTTTTTTTTCTTCTTCTTCTTTTTTCCCCGTTTTCACTTAATAAAGGCCTTTGGCTGAATTTCCTTAATTCTCATTTTAGACAGACAACAGAAGCAGGAATGTTATTAAGCAGAGTCAGAAAAATCCTTTCCAACAGTAAGGATAAAAATAACTGAATGCAAGAGGGACTCACAGGATCCTAAGCAAAGTGCCACCCTCAGGCAGCTGAAGTTGGACAAGATGAACCTCCAAAGAGACTGAATCAACCCCTAGGTCGACCAGATGTTTACCAGGTGACTTTGTTTAAACCACTTTTTTTCATTTCTCTGGTTACACACGGTGCCGAACTTACATTTTTCTATCCTACCACTGTTAAGAGTTGAGATGTTTAAGAGCTGGAAAAAGTTAAGGTGGAGAGAAGGTAAAGTCATTCGTTTTGCCTCCTTTGACCAGCTGGACAAAAGTGGGTGCTTTATCCAAACATCTGCAGCAGAGGCAACTCAGCAGTGATTGACCAAAAGAGACTGAGGTGCAACTAAATGGAAAGCACCAGGCAAACGTACCAGGTTTGCTCGGCCTTATGGCCCTCTGTGGAGGGTGGGAGATAAAATATCCTTCAGCTTCAGCATATCTTTCAGTTAAACACAAACCCAAATCCTCTTCCCATCCCCCAAATGCACTGTCAGATGCAGTTTGATACATCAGAGCAAAAAATCAGTTAAGAAATGTTTGACAAGAGAAAAGAAAAACATCTAAATCAAACAAAAATCCCAACATCAACAGAAATGGAGTAGGGGAGAAACAGTAACTTAAAAGTGACCTTTGGTGGGGGGCAGAGGGAGAAGCCTGTCTGATTTTCTTTGGATATAGTTGGGCAGGAAATCATTGAGGTGGGTTAAAATACCTTTCTTGTACATGCTTTACAAGGAATTTCCTCTGATTACTAGAATAATATTTGTTTTCATGTCAATCTTGATAAATCACAGCTGTGGTTCTTTATTTCCTCTCTTTCCTTATTTTCCTCTCTTAATAGGCCTTTGCATACCCACGCATCAATTAAAGCTTCTCTAAATATATTCTCTCTATAAACACTTCCAGTTCGTAATCAATTTTGCTATGCAGCATCTTCCCAAAGCTGAAAGGTGTCATCTGCACTTGTTCTACTGAGATCACCTCATGATCCTCATCTCCCCCTTATGAGCCCAGGATTCCAGGGATGTCCCAGGCTGAACAGAATCCCATTCACCTGTGAAAGCCACAGGTACCCAGTAGGCAATTCAATTAACAGTCCTGCACATACTGTCAGCTCACCAGTGGAAGTGCCAGAAGAAGCGTAAGTCTGAGCAATACTGCCTGTTTGGTTGCATTTTTTTCGTTATGCTTCCCCAGTTTAGGGGAGGTAAGATGAGACATTTGAGGAAGCTTTAGTATAATTCAGAACTATTCAATTTTGGAATCTCAAAGTTTAGAAGTCTCTGGAAGTTGATTTATGCAGGTATTTTAAACTACCAATATGGTCAGCATCACTGCCAAATGACATTCTCCAGTGTTTCCACTGCTGAATTTGAGTCCAGCATAGGAAGGAAGGGATTTATTCTTCAAGTTCAATAAATCAGAACTCACTTTTTTTTTTTTTTTTTTTTTTTTTTATTTTTCTTTTTTTCCTTTTTAAAGTCATTTTAGTCTGAGCTAACTAGATGGCTGTTAAAATCTCAGCATGCCAGCTGGAAAATTGCTTAATCAACTCCAGAAGATTATCTTTCCTGGAGGAGACCTTTGAATGCATTGACTGTCAGTAGGAATAGGTCAGATGCCTCCAGGTAACTTTCCGGGGAAGGAATGTTGTTTTCAAATCTGTATCTACCTGTTTTATTAAGAACTAAGTAACTGGTTAGTGGGATCTGTAATACAAGTCCTCTTTTGTATTTGTGCTTAATCCTCTTAAAGAAAACAAATAACACTCTCCTTAATGCTATGCAGCATAGAAATAAAGCAGCTGTTGTGACTCTCAGAGGCTTTAAAAAAACTTCAGACTGAAATGAGCTTCTAGACTTGATAAGTTGGTGAAACCCGGTGGGCTATGGCAGTGCAGTCAGGTCTCCAGTTTCTGCTTGGAATCTGGAAAGTATGTTGAATTTGAGTCTGAGAACTAGTTCAGAGTTGTATTTTAAGTGGGTAGGTGATGCCTGGGGAAGATAACCTATGACAAGAACTAAGCTTTTCATAATTCTCCTGTTAGTCAAATGGTGAAGGAAAAAAAAAAAAAAAAAAGTGAGTTCTGATTTATTGAACTTGAAGAATAAATCCCTTCCTTCCTATGCTGGACTCAAATTCAGCAGTGGAAACACTGGAGAATGTCATTTGGCAGTGATGCTGACCATATTGGTAGTTTAAAATACCTGCATAAATCAACTTCCAGAGACTTCTAAACTTTGAGATTCCAAAATTGAATAGTTCTGAATTATACTAAAGCTTCCTCAAATGTCTCATCTTACCTCCCCTAAACTGGGGAAGCATAACGAAAAAAATGCAACCAAACAGGCAGTATTGCTCAGACTTACGCTTCTTCTGGCACTTCCACTGGTGAGCTGACAGTATGTGCAGGACTGTTAATTGAATTGCCTACTGGGTACCTGTGGCTTTCACAGGTGAATGGGATTCTGTTCAGCCTGGGACATCCCTGGAATCCTGGGCTCATAAGGGGGAGATGAGGATCATGAGGTGATNAAAAAAAAAAAAAAAAAAAAAAAAAAAAAAAAAAAAAAAAAAAAAAACACCAAAACCAACTAAAACCCAAACTGACAACACTCCTATTAAAAACCAAACAGACGAGAACTACTGGGCTGGGTGGCAGGGCGTAACATGCAGAACGTGCTTCACCCCACTCCCACCCATCCCCAGGCCATTCCCCATGCAGGAGGAACACTGCTGACTCACATGAGCAAAGGTTGGGAGGTCTGGCCCTCTGGTGCTCTGTCATGTCCTTCAAACTGCTGTCTCTTATCTGGCTGCTTAGAAACCACCCTACACGCAAATCCTAACAACTCCCGGCCACTTCATTTCACTTACACCACATCGCACTCTTTTGGCAGCCATAAAAGCATTAAGCTAACAAGTGGACTTGATAAATCAACTTGTAGTTTGGCTAAAATGAAGAGCAATTAGGAGCCTACGTGGGATTTGAACAAAATAATTCAAGGGGAAGAAAAAAAAAAAAAAAAAAGTCTGCTACCGATCGCAGTTTGATAATACAAACCAAAGAGCCCAGCAACTTCTGAATCAGAGAAGGGCAACAGCAGGAGAGATGCAATAAATCTGATCTGTTCTTCAGTAATCCTGTCTAAGGGCAGGCAACCAGACTGCAAGCTTCTGGCTCCAAAGTAACATTAACATTGCACATTCTGCTTGGAGTGGAACATAAATGGGGCTTACTAGTTGGGGTCTGTATCCCAACAGCCAGAGGAACAGGAACTGCGCAAGGATGGTCCCCAGCAGCTGCATCAGACAGCCCGCAAGCAGATGCAGGCAGTGAGGTGCAGACTGGGAGGAAACACTGACAGCAATAACTACACTTGCCTACGAAAAAGCAGGTATCTAGACACACTTGGAAAAACATCCAAAAGTACCTCTCATGTACACATAAGAAATTTCACAAGATATCTTGTTGTGCTGCTTTACTGTTATTATTGTTAGAAAAGTTTTCCCTAATATCCAACCAAGCCTTCTTTCCCTACAAAATAGGGTGAAAAGAAACCAGCCACCACCAGACATGGAGCACACTATTCTTCTGTGGTATCTTCTGACATATCGGGAAAGATACAGCTTTTGTTCCTAGCCATTTCCGCCTTCTAGTCCTCTCAAAGAATGTTGTTTGTACATACAAAGCAGGGAGGAACTGTAAAGTACAAGAAGAATTCAGAGGGAACTCTGGGCTTCCAGCCTTCATCAAGCAGAGACCAGATGCAATGCATTTGGCCTCCATGGCAAACAAGGGAAGACTGAGAACCACACTTCCCTTCAAACTGAATCTTATCCACACACCTCTGCACACAGATTTTGCACCAGTTGAAGATGTCTGGCCTCAGGTAAATCACCCCGTTGGAGCAAGAAAATTAGATGGAACAGAAGAACACAAAATGAATTCACCTCATTCAATTAAGTATTTCTTGCACCTCAAGTACAGCCAACAAGGTACAGTCCAACCAAAAGCAAGAGCTCTCAGACTTTGTTTCACTCTCAGCTTCCTCAAAACCTACAAAGATATACAGCAACCCTTTAACTCAGAAGACAGACCATGGAAACAATAGCGATGTTAGTACCCACCTTCTAACCATATCTCTGTCCTAGAAAGAAGTAACACCACTTTCTACGGCTTTTCCACAACATTTAACACAAAAGTTAACACAGGAATAATCTGTCAGCATATTATTCTTCTGAGAGGCCAAATGCCCTAATGGACCACCCAGTTCAGCACAAGTTGAATAGATGATACACCTCATAACATCAGGCCAGAAGTCTACAGAATGTTCTAAAAGTAAGCAGAACAATACAAATGCTAAGCAAGATTAGCAGGGGGGCACCAATTTTCCATTTGATACTCGAACATCAAAGGAATAAAAGTTTTGAATGCTGGCTCTGTGCGGAAGCATCTGATAAACTCACTTAATAAAACCTACTGGCCTGAGGAAACATATTCTCCAGCTGCATTACTGCTCTGCAAAGTGTTGCAGAAGTGCAAGAACAGAAGGATGGGAGGAGATAGTTCTTTATATTAACTCTTATTAAGATTTTAGAACTGCTATGTCATGTCAGGAGCACAATAAGCGCGATTGTCACAGGAGGAGAGCTCTGAATCTTTAAATCTGAGGTAACCACTTCCTGAATGATGAGCCATTTGCAGGATATCAATCCCACCCACAACTGCTCCATGCAGGATGCTTTTCATTGCTACCAGATGAGAAAAAGGAACCAAAGACCCCAAGAGCAGTGCATGGGAGCTGTCTCGCCAGGTTTGTAATTAACAGTTCATAGTAAAGATTTTTACCTTGGCAAACATTAGAAGACAAATTATCTTCTCACTGGGGGATTCTTTCCTATTTTCTCATTTTGTTGTTGCTTTTTTATTCTGAAATGGTTATCATTTCAGTGGTAGTTCTAACAGCAGACCTAAAAACTACATGCATGCAAGAAACAGAAGTAAACAAAGGATAAAATCTTGCTCACAAGCCAGCCCTGAAAGCTAATCCATTGCTTCCTATTTTGTATCAGTATGTGGTCACAACAGGAGTAAGCTTGGCATCTCATACTTGCTGGATAAAATAATACATATGTGGAAAAAGTAAAAGACACTCACTGGTACATGGATCAGTTAACGATCTAAAGCCAATGCCTTGACTAACTACATGCCTAATCACTACAGTAACAGTTTGAAAAAAAAATTGTTTCAATTACACATTCAACAGGAACAGGGAAAAAATAGTGTTCAGAGTACTAGAAATAATTTTCAGGACAAAAAACTCTGCCCATGTGCAAATAACACATGTAGGTTATTTCATTTATGAAAGAATTTTGCTTGTACATACTATGCATTACTGCAAAAATCAATATAAATTTTCTAAGCAGAAAACCTTACTGCAGATGCCTAGACAAGAGCATGGACCTTAGCATTCACCAAGCATTACAGGCACCTCTCCAAATGCCCGTATCAAAACTGCTATGAAGACCCTTTCACCTGACTCCTGGCAAGTCACTTCTAAGAGGCTCGGAGCTCTCTCTCCTACTGTTGCACATGTATTTCAAAATTGACCCCCCACATCCCAAGCTGTACTGAATTAAGACTAAAGGAGGATTTCTCTCCAGCAGCATAGTAGAGGGACTTCTGCTGCTAAGGGCAAATGGGAAATAAGAGTGAGAAGCAGGGCACTGGCCCTGGGAGCCTTGACAGCAATGGCAGGGAAGCCCATGAGACTCAGTTATGATTTAAAGCCATGAGACTCAGGCTGGTTTAAAATGAACACATACACAGGGCATTAGTTGCCAACTTTCTGCTTCCAGAAAGCTGAATCAAAACAGGACTCCCCACTAGAAACACCTACCATAAAACCCATTATGAACAGCTGGGTCTCTGCTATGAGGTTCAGACCCTGCTCTTTGGAAGTCTGGGTAAATTTTAGACCTAAGTACCAGAAAACTGAATTACAATTTCACATCTAATACAATTTCTTTCCAGCCATCACACGCTGCAGCTGAAAAACACTTCCCCTCTTTTGTAAACTGCTTTGATTATGAAGAGCATATAACATCTAGGGACATTTGGTGGCAGTGAAAGATCTCACAGCGAGGCTACCATTAAATCTTTGCTGAGAAACAAGGCAAGGCATCTGTTTTACATTGTCTTTGAAATAATTAACTGATTTGTGCATTACCAAAGTGAAAATTAATTTTATTCTACTGTGAGAAAGTTTGGGAAAAGTGGAAGTGTTTAGTAACTCTTTTTCTAAAATAAAGAAAAAAAAAAATAAAAAATAAAAAAGAAGTCAAGATTAGGCCAAAGAGCCAGTTCCCACAAAAGGCATGGTGGAGCTGTGCCAAATGCTTCTAAGAACAGAGCATTTTTTTGTTGTTGTTTATTTGGAGCCAAATTTCTTATGCCTTCATTCTCTCTTTTATGGGTATTAATAAGATTTCCACATAAATTTGTCTCTAGTTAGTCATCTTCACCACTGTCAGACTTCAGAGTCCTCCATCAGGAAGGATTGCCAACACAAATGTTGAGGATGTCACATGAGCCACATTATCGCTCCACCCATCGCTCAGAACAGCCCCAAAAGGTGAAAGGCCACTCCAGCCTCTGGAGAGCAAAGATTTATTTTTATTGTATTTATATGATTTACCTATATAAAGAGTAAGATATAAAACAAGAATTAAGAGGCTCTGAAAAGAGAGGGGAAGTAAACAGTGGTAAACAAGTATATGAATTTCTTGATTTGGTGTTAACAAATGAAAAAATAGTGAACAACTTTCTCTAATTAATATACATTCTTAAGATAGACTTCACACACTAACTGGAAATTTTATCTGTGCTTGTCTGAAATTGCCTTTCTTTCTTTCTTTTTGTCATCAAGGCATGGAAATTTCCTCCAAAGCACCAATGATTTTTTGCATTCAAGCTTTTGCATTTAAAGCCAGGTAACTCTATCATCCCTTAAAACCTGAGATAACATCTACATAGATTTAGACTCATAGATGAGCCTCTCTGGATCAGCAAAAACCAGCCCTCCCCCCCCTACAAAACCCAAACAAATTAAAAAACAACCAAATAAATCACCAGATGCTCTTGATTTGGGCTGAAGGGAAAGAAGTGAGATGAACTAAGGAAAAAAAAAATGTCACCAAACAAAGCTGTAGTGTTTCAGGGGTGTCCCTCACAGAGACTCTGAAACAAACCCAAGCCACCTTTCTTAACCATGGGAGCAGAACAAAGTGTCCAAACCACCCCTAATTTCTTTGCCCTGTCCTTCGTAAGAGAGGAAAGGGGTTTCAGGTTTGCTGGGCTAGAAGATAGGGAAGACACAGGAAGAATCAGCTTATTGACGTAAACATCCCTAGATCAAAAATGGCAATTTCACTGCTCAGAAGAGTGGCACTAAGGAAGCTGTTAACTCAAAGCACATGGGCATCAATATCACGACATTTCTCTTAAGTTTACTTTTTATTAAATAAACACTTGAGAAGAAAAAAAAAACCTACATACATCTGAGGAGTTAGATATCTAAATTTCATTAAAAACATCTGAGATTGATAATTCAGGCATTCAAAAGATAGCTTATGATATAGTTATGCTTACAAACACTGATTCACTGTTTCAGATAGCAATCCATTAAGATCACAGGAAAGATAGAAAGTAACTTTCCGAGCTATCAAGTTTCTGCCTCGAGTTCTCATCTCTTTAACCTGCTATTATGAATGATTAAGATAATTTGATCATTACTTTTATCTCAGTTCTAAAAACCTTAACCAAATAAAAGACCCAGAGGCCCCAAGGCCAAGTTCTCATGAGTAAAGGAAGCTGTTTTGTCACTGCTCCCATTAGCAGAGGACTTTTTGGGGGGGATGTTTTGTTTAAGTGCATACCGATAAATTTTAAAATACACTGACATCAGTTTAAAAATCAGTATTTTCCTAACCATCACGTTTCCACTTTCATTTGAGAAGAGAGAAAATATAAAGCAAACCAGAACATGAAACAAGCACATATATTTGCAGCCACAAAATCCCTTCCATTAAGGGGGAAGAAGTCATGGCCAAGAATTTTATCACTTCTGATCACAGACCAGTTGCAGTTTCCAAAAGAATAATAAAATCTAAAGATCTAAACATGACAGCATGTCTATGCATGAACACAGATTTTAAAATTCTGGGTTTCCACAAAGTCTGTTTGAGTAGCAGATCACAAGTCAGGAAATCCTAAGGTTAGTTTTAAGGCTCTTCTCTCTCATCGAGGTATAATACAAAAGGAAAATTCTAGATGCAAGGATGATGGCAGCTAAACTATTGGAATGAAAAACATTGAACCTGTGCCTCAGTCACTGCTACCCACAAGTATGTCCCATCCATTAACCCTGAATAAGAACATCACACATTTTAACACTAGATTTATATAGCACACACAGCAGAAGACATTAAGACTGGAAAGACTCAAGAGGAAGGAATTGGAAAGATTTAAGATGAAGGTGATAGCACATCTATCTTCTCTACTTCACTTAAAAATGTTCTTTACACTCCAAGAAACATTTGGGTTTGCCACCTCTCTCTGTCTTACCACGCTTTCACTATTGAAAAAGAAAGGCTTAGATGTCCTAAATTTCAGTTAAGCCCCAGTTCCTAGTATCTTCTATTAGCTGGCTCAAACTCTAAAAGTGCCTTGCCAAGAGGAAACAAAAGGCTTGGATGTTCAAGTGCAATTCAAGCTAGAATATGTGCTTTACTGCTGGCATCCCAGTCCATCTAGTTGTTGCACTACTATCGCATGCTCCCCTCTCACACTGCTTGACATAAACACAGCAACCTTAATAAGAATTAGCATTTTGTATTCTGCAGTCCAGAAGTCAGGTTTCAATATCAATATGGCACAGACTACATTTATCTTTGCCACTAAACATATTTCTCAGTACAGCCTTTGTAATGAGGCTCGTACAGAGCCAGTTCTGCCTAAAATAATAAAATTGTACACTCCTATTGGTATACCTGCCCACCTCTGGGCAGTCCTAAGTATGTTTGCATCTCCACAAGGCAGAGGAAAGACAAATGCTCTCCAACTTTGAGCAGAAGTCTTTCAGTGGAAAGGGAAGGGCTCCCCTTCTACCCTTACCCCCTGTTAACTTCTCAATCTCTGGCAGTCTTCCTCGCAGCTCCGTTCCTCATAAGCACACCACAGGAAGTACAGCATTAAATCCTTTAATAGAAAATGTTTATTCATTTGCAGTTCTGTGTAATCAGTAGACAATTAGGACAGCACTGAAGAATGGCACTTGCATATGAATTACACTGGTCTTAAAAAAAGAACAAAGCTTCACTAATGTCACATGAACTGTGCTGCAAGATTTCACCTGGTACAGAATTCAGAATCAACAGAAATGCATTTGAGAATTTCAGGGAACTGTCACAATAAATAAGTTTTCAGAACTGCCTTAATAAATAACAAATATTTACTAGTTGACGGCTTTCCTGAGAATAGATACACAGCAGCAATAACATAACATAGGTTTTACCAGCTAAAGTTCATCATCCTTATCTGTAAAAGGTCAAGTCACCTATTTATTTCAACTGGTTTTATCACACATCTACCAGCCAGAGCTCCAGGCTGAACAATGCCCATGTGAACAACAGTTTCAAGCTGCACAGGGACCTTATCAGCTTCTCCTGCCCAGACAGCCCCAACCTAAAGCTCCCAGCAATACAAATACCATGTAAAGCACCTCTGTGGCTTTGCACCCTTAGAAGAGCTGTAGAACTAAGCTCTAGTTCGGACACTGGAACACAAACGTTTGCAAGACAAGGATTTGTTTGTTGATCAAAACCACTACTCAAGCATATACAAATAAAGGAAGAATTTTTTTGCAAGTCAAGAAAGAAAGAAAGAAAGAAAAAGATTAAAACTGTAACAAACTGAAAGTCAAGCAATGGTTACAGAGGCTGGCACATTAAGAAACATGCCTGCCTGTGGAGAGAGCAGAAAATATTAAACATCCAGAAGGAACAGTGTCCTATATAACTCAGGCTGCAGACTGTGCTTTTTAAAGCCAAACAAAGAATTCCATCCCTCTAGGATAGACAACATTAATCTGAGTGTGTACATAGCACACACACACACAGGGATGTGTATATATAAATATATATATATGTGTGCACACACGTCCATAAAAACATGCTGTAAGATCGGAGGACATTATCAGTAATGCTACAAAAAGAACATATGAAAAATATCAGTTTTACCAAGCCTGGATTGGTGCTATATAAATTTTAGAATAAAATAAACACACTCCAGGAGAAGTTTCATAAGAGTATGATACAGAGCTACATCACAGCCTTAGTATTCTTGTAACAATCTCAGTGACAGACTTGAACTCTAGCCACATGTAAAACATCTGGCGAGTTATCTTACAATTAAAAATGCACCCAAACACACTTAAGTTCCTTATCAACACAAAATATCCTTTTCAAGAGTAACCTATGGCTGGCATCACCAGTAGAACTTAAACAAAAAATGCTCTCAAGAATTCTGCCAGCATCCAACACTTCTTTGCCACTCACCAAGCAAGTATCAGGGGAAGGATTTCAGTATCACCAATATAAAAACAACCCTGTCTGCACTGGGGGGCGTGCAGGTATGTGATGGAAATGAAGCAAAGAAACCCAAGTTAAATCTGGTGAGCTCTAACAAGCCGCTACAGGAACAAAGAAAGAGAGAAAAATTCTCATAATGGAAGCAGTTGAAATTGCATTAACAGAGGCAAGGGCAGACAGCACACAAGACAAGTTTCTGCTGCCATTTTTAATCGACGCTTTCCCACAGAGGTCTGCACCTTTCTACAGCTGCCACTTCAACTGAGATTTAATATGTGAACACAGACAAGGTTTCACAACTCCTAGTCTGCAGGCAACAAAAAGCTTGAACAAGCAAATCCCAAAAATTGCTCATAAAAGTGGAGAAAAAATTGCTTGAATTTAGCTTCTCAACCTATGCATCACCCTTTCTAGGTGCCTTCACCCATTCCTGGTCAGACAGAAAGCAAAAATGCTCCTTAGGGTGCCTTTGCAGGCTGCCATCTGAGTGGTTTCATTGCCCCATGGGGCAGACAGCCCACCGCTCTGGCCATTTCAGAGGCCACATATTCTCATTTTAGGGTAAATTTGGGATATACATTTTTGCTAAGGATCGATATGTAACATAGGTAATAAAACATGTTAATGTCCTCCATGCCATGAAACATAAACATACATTGGTTTATTTAAAACTATCATAGCAAAAGTAGAAGAGATTAGGAACACTATCAGAATAATCTGTACTCTGTAGCAACAAAAACCTTTGGCAATTGCTTGTGCTGCGGCTGCAAATCCAGCATGAAGAGATGCTAGTAAGGTATCATCAACCTGCTGGGGGTGCAGTAATTCAGAAAACAGTTAACCTTTGGCATTCAAAAACTCAGTTCTCTCCCCTTCTGTAATTCATTGTAGAAACATGCTTATGAACACATTTATTCAAACACCAGTCAGAAGGATGCTGCTCAGGATAAGTAATGTTCAGTTTTAAGGTTTAGGAATAATTGTTCCACTACATTATTACCACTTACACACAAAAAAAAAACCCGTCTGCCAGCTTATTCAAAGAAAAAAGAAGCTTTTTTAAAGACAATAGATCCCACAACCATCAGGGACTTGATCCTCAAAAGACAGCAAGTGATACAGCTTTCCAGAAGACACAATCATATTTCACACAGCTATCAATGAAGCAAAAATATTTCTATGAGGACCAACCAGTCTGAGAGAGATGGTTGCTTTACTAGAGTCTCTCAGAAGTTCAGCAACCATCAGAAAAGCATCCCAAGTATATCTAAAAATCATCACTCCTACAAAGCTATGCAGACAAAAAACCTGTAAAAAACGCAGAATACAATTTTGCTTTACATTAAAATTCAAACCAGAACAAAAAATTGCTAAAAAAAAATAAAAATAAAAAAATAAAAAAAAATCAACTTAAACAACTTACAGAATGGAAGTAAGTCATTGAGTCATTAAGTCACTTTAATCCCACGTATTTCATTGGTGGGTTGGGGGCATTGAGGCAAGGAAGCCTCAGCTGCACTCTGAGCTATTTCTGATGGGGGCAGATTTTCTATTTTTATACCCTTGTGCAGGGGGAGAGGGAAAGCCTTTAGCTGTATTGATGCTAATAAATATCTTCTCCCTAACAGTTTTCTGTAGTAAAAATATGAGTGAAGTTGTGTAGTGATAAGTCCTGGTCATACAAAATAGTAAGGTCACTAAATCTTACCACAACAAAGTAACCCAGCAGGAAATTACTTCCTAACTCGTATCAGATTTCAAAAAAAAAAAAAAATTAAGCCAGGTTTCCTAATCCTCAACTTGCTTGGCATAAGAAACCTCTAAATGTCAAGAAATACAAATGCCTAAGGATTTTAAAAATAGCTTCACTCATACCTTATGACACACATGTTCCAGGATCAGTGTATATTTCTGTCTCGTACATCCAGACTTCTTCCTAGCAGTTTAAAAATAAAGGGTTGGGGTTTGGGGGGATTTTGTTTTAGAGGCTGCTGGTGGTGAGAGGGATATGTTTTTGGATTTTTTCAAATTCTTCCATTTTTATAGAATTATTTGAATGGCTTTGGTTGGAAAAGACTTTTAAGATCATTAAGTCCAACCATTAACCTAACACTGCCAAGATGACTACTAATCCATGTCCCTAAGCCCTGAAAGACATTTACATGTCTTTTAAATACCTCCAGGACAGCACTTCCCTGAGCAGCCTGTTCCAGCACCTGACAACTCATTCAGCAAAGAAACTTTTTCTAATATCCAATCTATAACTTCCCTGGAACACCTGGGAGACATTTCCTCTTGTTCTATCATTTGTAACTTGGGAGAAGAGATTGACACCCACCTCACAAGCTCTTTTCAGGCAGTTGTAGAGAACAATAAAGTCTCTCCCTCTTCCCCCCTTTTCTCCAGGCTAAAAAAAAAAAAAAAAAAAAAAAAAAAAAAAAAAAGAAAAAACCCCAAACCAATCCAATTCAATTCCCTCAGCTGCTCCTCGTAAGGCTTGTGCTCTAAACCCCTTCACCAGCTTTGTTGCTCTTCTTTGGACACACTTCAGAACCTCAGTGTCTTCCTTGTAGTACTCCTCAGATCTAATTTTCCATATCTTTCTAGTTTATTCTTAGGTGATGCTTAGAGCTCTGGTCTATCTGTAGACCTCAACCATTCATTTAGACTGACAAACACTCTGCACAGCACTCCATACCAGAACTTCACTAATCTAATTCCACTACAATACTTCACACACACAGAGACTTGCTCAGTGAAAAGTGCTGTCAGCTGACAGAAACTCTTCTTCCTGACAGGATCCAAAATTATAAATGTGATTTCACCAACCAAACTCTTATAACCAATATGTTTACTGAGCTGTATATTTTACCTTTCGTTCAACAACTCTTAGGGTGGCAATAAGAAACCATCCAGCTGCCTCCAGCATCCAACAATAATGAAAGATCATCCATCTCATCAGCACATTTTGCTGTTGCACTCTTCATGTGATGTTTCCAATTTTGTTTATAAATAGTTAGATGTGTAAACAGAGCCACAAGATGCCACAATATATAAAGCAATACATAAAGGCAACTGCAAGGTCTGCACACAGGGAGGAATAACCCTAGGCACCAGTACAGGTTTACCTGCTGGAAAGCAGCTCTGTGAAGGAGCTGGGAGTCCTGGTGGAGAACAAATCAGCCATGAGCTAGCCATGAGCTAGCTATGTGCCCTTGGGGCCAAGAAGGCCAGCAGCATCTCAGGGTGCAGTAAGAATGTGGCCAACAAACTGAGGAAGGTTGTCCTCCCCCTCTATTCTGCCCTCATGAGGCTACACCTGGAGTATTGTGCCCAGCTCTGGGCTACCTAGTACAAGAAAGACAAGGAACTACTGGGAAGAGTCCAGTGGAGGTTTACAAAGATGATCAGGGGAAAGGCAACCTGCGTCTATTCATCCTGGAGAAGAGAAGACTGAGAGGTAATCCTATCAATGCCTACAAATACCTAAAGGGTGGCTGTCAACAGGACGGGGACAGACTTTTTTCAGTGGTGTCCAGTGACAGGACAAGGGACAACGGGCACAAACTGGAACACTGGAAGTTCCATCCTAACATGAGGAAAAACTTTTTTACTTTGATGGTGACAGAGCACTGGAACAGATTGCCTGAAGAGGTTGTGGAGCCTCCCTCTCTGTTCAAAACCTTCCTGGACGCAATCCTGTGCAACCTGGGGATAAACCTGATTAAGCAGGAGGGTTTGAATAGATGATCTTCAGAAACACCATCCAACCCCTACTATTCTGTGATTCAGCCTATTTTTCTGCAGTCTCAACAGACCTGGAAACAGCTTTCTACCCAGATCTCCAAAGGTCACGAGTGACGGGCTCTTCGAAGGCCAAAACCTAGAGGCACTCTTCCTCCCGTCACTTCTTTGTTGGCACACCCCAGGAACTCAGACGGGAGGAGATGCAGAGTCCCCTTTTGATGGGGGGCTGTCCACCCAGCCCGACCTCCCACCATGTGCCCTGCTGCTCCCCCCTGACAGCGGGGGGGGACACAGAAGTGAGAAACACAGATGTAACCGCAGTGAAGAGACAGGAATATGTTTTTTTAAAACAAACAAACAAACAAAACACAAAGAAACCCCTTTCAAAGCAAATATCGCAGCAGCCAGGGCAGGTTCGGGGCCTTTCGGGGCCCTCCCGAGCACAGCCAGGGCCTCGCTCGCCCCCTAGGGGTCCGGCCCCGCCAGTGCCGCGCTGCCCACCCCC